>OOIL02002458.1:233365-244056 GCA_900332095.2 Cuscuta campestris
TCTTGAGTGTGAGTTTTAGGTTCTAGTTATTTAGATAAGTGTGTCATATCTTATTTAAATACTAGACTCAACCCCAAGTTAAGATAAGAGTGTGTAATATCTCTTAACCCCAACTTGGTAATATCTATCCCTGATTTCCTCCACCCCATATCCCTCCATTTCTCATTCTGAAATCCCCCTCTTTTCTTCCCTTAACATATAAAACACCCTATCATTCCTTCCCATAACTTCCCTACATAGTCCAGCCATTTTCCTTCCATATTGAAACCTCGGGTAACCCTGATAATCGATTATCTTTCACTGATAATCGACTATCCAACACCCCTGATCTTCCTTGGCAGAATCTGAAATCCCAAATAATCGATTATCAACTATTGATAATCGACTATCCCACCCTTCTCAACCTTCTTGACTTAAAACTACACAATCCCACAATCGATTGTTGCTAAAGTGATAATCGACTATTTCCCTTCCCTGAACTCCCAAAA
The DNA here is from genome assembly GCA_900332095.2 of Cuscuta campestris. Taxonomy (NCBI): domain Eukaryota; kingdom Viridiplantae; phylum Streptophyta; class Magnoliopsida; order Solanales; family Convolvulaceae; genus Cuscuta; species Cuscuta campestris. The sequence goes on from OOIL02002458.1 coordinate 233,854, forward strand.
TTCCTTCCCAAGAAACTGAACCTCTTGTTAGTCGATTATCATAAATTGATAATCGATTATTTCTTGCTCCTGCAGTTTAAGAAGCTTTGTCCCAAACTTAAAGCTTATTCCCGGAGTTCGGGCATAACAGGTTCGGTGGTAGCTGGGAGGTTCCCCTGTTCTCTAACTCCGAGTTGTTTGAACACTTGTTGGAGTTGGTTATCACGCTTCTTGTCGCGTTCCTTCAAATCATCTGCGAGATTGTTCATCTTCTGCATGTACTCCACCATCATCTTCTCCATTCTTGCCAAGGAATCTTCTTGGGGAGGTTGGCGATTATGATGTGGAACGTAGGGTGTATTGTTATTTTGGTAATTGGTTTTGTTGTTGTTCCAATTACCTTGTTTATAGTCATCCCTAAGACGATTGTTTCTAGAAAAGTTGTTTCTCTCCCGCCATTGCTCTTGATTGTTCTGGGCCCAAGGTCCTTCCCCTTTATTCGCATATTGTGCTAGATTAACGTCTTTAGCCTTACTCGGAGGGGGTGGTTCAATCAAGGGACAAGCAGAGGAAAGATGATTTTGAGAGCAGTGCTCACAAGACAAGACTAGATCGGACTGGTGGTGACTACCAGAACCATAGATTTCAGCTTGATTCACCGGTTCAGTATACAAGTTAGGACGTGGATGGGAAGCTCCTAGGTGTTCCTTGATAGTTTGTTTCACGATGCTCTCCATACTAGCCTTGAGGGCTGTGAATTGGTCTACTTCATACATGCCAGCTTTAGGAGGAGGAGCTCGGTCTTCATACCAATATTTAGCATTTGACGTTAGTCTATCTACTAACTCCTCATTCTCCTCAGGTGTCATCTCTAGAAAAGAACCAAGTTTAAAAGAGTGGTCCAATTCCTTCTTAGATGGTACCGTTAAGCCTTGGTAAAAGTAGAACATCAAACTATCGGAATCAATTAGAGCAGGTGGGCATTTAACCTTCAATTCCTTGAATCTTTCCCATGCTTCGCACATCGATTCCATAGGTGCTTGACGGAAGTTTTGGATGGAGTTTATTTTCACCATAGCAGATGGTGGAAAATATTCGTGCATGAATGCCTGGTGCAACGCCTCCCAGGTCTTGAAGTGGCCATCAGGGAATGTATTTAACCATCTAGCTGCCCGATACCGAAGGGAAAAGGGAAAGAGCGACAGTTTAACACGATCCATGGATAAGCCGTTGGACTGGAACATTTGGCAGGTCCTAGAAAACCACAGCATGTGCGCTCTTGGATCTTCAGCCTTTGAGCCTCCAAATTGGTTATTCGAGACCATTTGGATCATTGCTGGTTTGATTTCAAATGAATGGGCTTGACTAGCGGGGAGACCTATGGGATCTTCCTCTACGTACGCCGGGCTCATGGCTTGAAGGATCGTTCGTCTAGGATTAGCCGCCATTTCTTGTTCCTCTTCCTCCTCTAAGTGTTGATTCTCTTCCTCGCGATTTGCCTCTTCTTCTTCCTCTTCTCTTCGCTCTTCGTCGTTGAACTCCAGTTGACGAGGAATTCTAACGGTACGACGTCGAAGATTCTCTCAGAAAATTACCATCACCATTCCAATAATCACATCACCAATTAATTTAGCTACTCATAATAAAAACTTCCAACACACATGCATCATAAGAAGACATTTTTTAGTTGATAGTAAAAAGTTAACAAACTTACTTCAACAAATCTGAAGAACTGAGATCCGGGCTACAATTTGCTCCGAGAAAACTCCAAGGAATAATACTAATCTAAAATATGAAAGTGGCTTTGTAAATCTAGACTAAAAATGGAGAAATTCAGGTTTTTGGGAGAAGAGGGGCGCTGTGTAGCGTGTTAAATCGGAGAGGGGGAGTGCTGTATTTATAGGATCAGATGCGAAGCGTCCAACCCCCAGCCGTCTGGATCTAAAGCGTCCAAAGTTGGACGCCTTACGCGGCCCGTCCATTCGCTGCTTGCCACGTGTCATTCTTGACGCCCAATCATCGCCAAGCATCCAAGGGGAAGCGTCCAAGGTTGGACGCTTCGGGCCTTCTCCTGTGGGCTTTTTCCGCGGCTTGATCCTATTCGGGCCTAATTTTCAATTTTCACTTTGCTTCGCAGTCTGTTTCAGTTTCCTCCAAAGTTCTCATGATAAAGATCTCAGTTAAAAAATTTTCTTTCTTTCAAATATAAGTAGAAAAATCAACAATCAAGACGAGACAGATTTTAAACCAATTATTATTCCTTAAAGAACAAATCAAAGATATTGTTCAGTTTAACATAAAATTATGCACTGCTTATCACTATTTTCGTACAATAACGCTTAAAATATGTAGAATAAAATATGAACAAAATGAACTTATCAGAGAACTATGCCAAGATACAGTCATCCTCCACTACAGAAACTATTTATTCCACCAAAGTATGCTTACAACCATCACAGGTCACACTATGCACAACCTTGACAAACTATAGGTCTTACCAACCTAGGTTTGCTAGGAGGAAACATGAAATTGCACCACCTGCACGTAGGAAGTTTTATGCCTACAACTATAACTATAATCCCAACAAGTTTAGGGCTGCAAGGAAAATTCCCTGCAACTTCAAACTTGATGTGGGGACACACACCATTAACTATTCCGGACCCAAACTGAATTGGGTACCAAAATCTTCCTCCTCCTAATGCAGGAAGCCGCTAAGTACCCAGGTGTCTGGTACTTAGACAGTGGCTGTTCAAGACACATGACGGGTGATGCGAGCCTTTTGAGCAATCTAATTCCCTATGATGGTCTAGAAGTTACTTTTGGAGGAAGCAATGATTTTGGCCTTACAAAAGGGCTAGGAAATCTGGTGTACAAGGGACTAACCATCCAGGCTGTATCCTATGTGGAAGGTCTCAACTATAATCTTCTTAGCATAAGTCAGTTTTGTGATAAAAGTTATTCCCCGGAATTCTGCAAAGACATGGCATACCTCAAGAACATTTCCACAAATGAAGTCATTCTCACTGGGAAGAGAATCAGAAACATCTACGAAGTGATGTGGGATGATGTCAAGGAAGCATGCCTTATCAGCAAAGGTGACACTAACCTTCTATGGCTTTGGCATAAGAGGTTGAGTCATCTCAACTTCAAAGCCCTCAACAAGCTATCCAAAGAAGGGTTAATAGAAGGTCTTCCCAAAACTGTGTACAAGAAGGAAAGCATATGTGATGCTTGTCAGAAAGGAAACCAAGTCAAGTTCACTTTCAAGGCAAAACCGGCACACTCAACTACAAGGATACTAAGTCTCATTCACATGGACTTATTTGGACCTGTTACTCCAATAAGTCTAAGTGGAAAGAAATATGTCTTAGTAGTAGTTGATGACTACTCAAGAAGGAAACTCAAGGGAAGCTCACAAACTGCATGAAGTTGATTCAAAATCAAGCAAGTCAGACCATCCAGAAGATCAGATCTGACAAAGGCACAAAATTCTTGAATGAAATCATCATTCATTACTGTGAAGAAAATGGAATTCTTCATCAGACGTCCGCAGCAAGAACACCACAGCAGAATGGTGTAGCTGAAAGAAGAAACAGAACCTTGAAGGAAGCAGTGAGAACCATGCTAGCAGAAGCTTTCCTGCCTAAAAGGTTCTGGGCTGAAGCTGTAAACACAGCTTGCTATACTCAAAATAGGAGTATGATCTATAAAAGGCACAACAAAACTTCCTATGAACCGTGGAATGGGAGAAAGCCTAATATATCATATTTCCATATTTTTGGGAGCAAGTGCTTTGTGTTAAACAACGGGAAGAATCATCTGAACACTTCTGATGAGAAATCAGATGAAGCCATCTTCCTTGGATATTCTATGGTGAGCAAGGCGTTCAGAGTCAAAAGAACCATGATCACTGAAGAGTCAATACATGTTATTTTTGATGAAAAACATGTGGTTGACATGCCATCAAAGCATGATCATGAGGTTCTGGATCTCTCAGACAAAGATGAAGAAATCAATAAAGGAGATAGGATGAAGCCTACGGAGTTCATTCCATTCGGAAGTCTACCGATGAAGACTTCACAGAGAAATCCAGATTCAGACAGTGCTGAGCCTACCGGAAATCATGGCCAGGCTTCCAATATCCAGGATCACTCACATGGCGACAATTCCGGAAATGGCGATCAGGTGCCAATCCATCCAGAAACACCAACAAACTCTGTTCTTCCACCAGAAGCTGAACTATATCAGCCAGTCAACCCTAATCAACACAATCTTCGTTGGTTAAGGGATCATCCTCCTCAACAAGTTATTAGAGATATTCAATCAGGCGTTCGCACAAGGAGTGCTCAACAGAATCTAGAAGCCATGCTTGCATGTTTCATTTCACAAGTAGAACCAAAGAGCATTGAAGAAGCTCTAGCTGATTCTGATTAGATCAATGCAATGCAAAAAGAACTCAACCAATTCACCAGAAATGATGTCTGGAAACTTGTTCCCAGACCCACTCATCAACATGTCATTGGGACAAAGTGGGTCTTCCGGAACAAGATGGATGAAAACGGCATTGTTGTCAGAAACAAGGCCTGGTTAGTTGCCAAGGGCTATTGTCAAGAAGAATGTATAGATTTTGATGAAACCTTTTGCTCCAGTTGCTAGACTTGAAGCTATAAGGTTATTTCTAGCCTTTGCTGCTCATAAGGACTTCAACGTCTATCAAATGGATGTCAAAAGCGCTTTTCTCAATGGAAATTTAGAGGAAGAAGTTTATGTGGAACAACCTCCAGGATTTGAGTTACACACTAAAGGCGATCAAGTGTATAGACTCAAAAAGGCGCTATATGGACTTAAACAAGCACCAAGAGCTTGGTATGATACATTGTCTCAATTCCTAATAGACAATGTGTTAGACAAATGTGCAACTCTAGAGCGGGGGTGAATAGAGTTGTTTTCAAGAATGTGCGTTTTTCGCGTGTGTGAAATAATAGAATCGAAGGAATAAATAAAGAGAACAAGGGAAAAAAGAACACCGAGATTTATACTGGTTCACCAACTCGTGGCTAATCCAGTCCTCCGAAAGACTCTCTCGAAAGTCCTACTAATCTTCAAGCTTCAACGGGTGCTTGAAAAACCGGTACAACTTGAGAACTTGAATCACACAAACCTCACTTTCTTACAACAACAAGACTTGAGTCACACAAGTCTTAAGAACAACACTCAAAAGAGATTGAGTTTACAACACAAGAATGAAAGCTCACACAATTGAGCAAAGTAGTGTTGAAGAATTTAAGCTCTATGGATGACGACTTCTTTAGCACTCAAAGAAAATATTTCTAACTCTCAAAAATAATATTTTGATGAGGAAGATGAAGCAAAGGATGAATATAGCTCAAAGAATATATTGGAGTGCAAGAGGTGTGTATAGAAATGAAGGAGAATGAGGGATTAAATAGGCTGAGCAAAATAAAGCCGTTGAAGAAAGCTGATGATATGCACCAGACAGAATTAATCGATTAAATTAGGAATTTTAATCGATTAAAGTGTACAGAAGCGAAAAGGCTTGAAACCAAAAGTGGAATTAATCGATTAAAAAATAGGGAATAATCGATTATTCTGCTCTGTTTAAACTAATCGATTAAATGGACAAATTTAATCGATTAAGTCTATTGGCCTGAGGAATCCAGCGCTGAGAAATTGGATCTAATCGATTATTTTAGAAAAAATAATCGATTAAAGTAAAAAATAATGCGCAAACATGAAGGGCCCAAGCCTGTTTGCGATTGAAGCCTTTGGCTTCTAACTCGTTGTTTTGGACAACGGGAATATCAACGGACACTCCTCAAATTTGATTCAATGAATTTGAGTAGGAGAGAAAAAAGAGTCCAAAAAATTATTTTGTGTGTGAAACGATGTACAAGAAAAATATTTAAAGTATATTTTTCTTACCAAAAAAAAATTATGTAATCAAAAAAATGTTTATAAGAAGTTTTGACACACTTATTTTGAAACTGACTCAGTAAAATATTTTAGACAGAGGAAAAGTAATTTTTCAACTGACTCAAAAATTATAATTTTTTTATCCCTCAGAAATTAATTTGTTTTTGCAGAAGATATTGTCATCCTTACAAATATTCCTAGACTTAATAAAAAAATCTTCGGAGTCTTCACTTCACTTCAAAAAAAAATCTGCATAGGGGTGGTCGTCGATTTATATCGCCGTAAACTTCTTGATACCCTTCTTTGCATTTCTCGATTCGAAAATAAATTTTCGATCAGCTTGAAATGAATCATCCTGTTTGTCATTCATCAAAACAAAAAATATTCCAGAAGAAATAAAAAGGGGTTTGAACTCATGTCCAACAATTTCCCCCTTTTTGATAATGACAAATATAGTTGAGAAAGAGCAAAGTAAGAGTTCAGAAATTACTTCCTTTTAAGAATAATTCCCCCTGCAAGGTTAGAGAAGTGCAGTAAAAAATAATCATCGGAGTAATAAGCGGAAAAAAAATTTCTCAACTATCCTTCCTTCCCCCTTTTGGCATTATCAACCGATAACCTTCCCCCTTAAACCCTCGGGATATTGAAGGAAAGAAAATGGCAAGAGTTTTCTTTAAAAGAGAACTCTTAAAAAAATGCCACAAAGGGACAATATGTTCTAAATAAGAACAATATTGCCAAACCAACAATGATATTAATACACAAGCAGTTAATATCAACTAGCATCATCGAAAGGAAACATCATCATCCACCAAAAGAGTCATAACAAATAACAATGTATCATAATCAGTCAAGAGGAAAAGAAAAATAACAATCAAAGAGAGTTCGCCGGACGAGCTCCTCCGCCAAAACTGTGACGCGGGCCACGGTAGGAGCGAGATTGCTCAAGACAAGTCATCCTCTCGTTGAGCTGGCGAACGTCATCTCGGATGCATGTGAGAGTATCGAAGATCTTCTTCACCCAAGAAGGTTCCAGTGCTTCTTCTCTTGGACGAGTCCTCCGTTGACGAGTGACGCGCTCCGTGGCTCGACTTCCTCCGGCTTGAGATGACTCAGCTTGAGTTTCGTTTTGGCTCTCTTCTTCTTCGGCGACTATCAAGTCCAGATTTGGTGCAGCATCGCCCTCCTCTCGATACACGATCCAGAAAAACTTGGCTTCAGTGATGAAACACATCTTCTTGACCGGCACCTGAGTGTCCCGAGTAAAGTCTATTTTGCAATGAGCAGGAATATGCATAATGGGGATGGCAAAACGGAGATGGGAAAAACGAGTGCCATCGCTAAGTGCAACGATAAAGAAGTGAACCCAATCAAATTTGACATCGTTCAACAGGACGTGAAACAAACGAATATCGTCCTTGTTGACAACGCCATGGTTCGAATCATGGGGCAACAAAACATATGAGAAGATGTATTGTTGGACGCGTTGAATTAAAGTGAGATTAATGACACTCGGGTTGCTAGAATTTCTAAACTTGAGGTCACGATGATCTAACCCGAGTTGTCGCCAAATTGCTTCATCTTGGAATGTTTCATCCAAGTTTTCGGTAATTTCACCGCGACGAAGGCCAAACAAAGAAGTCAAACCGGCACCGTCAATGAAAACGGTTTTGCCGTCAACATAGGAAATGAGAGATGGCGAACCTCCCTTAGTGGTACGAAGATTTGCATAAAATTGACGTATAAGATTTGGACAAAAGAATTCATACGTCAAATGAATGAAACGAAGCAAACCTTGCTGAAGAAACAGAGACTTACTCGGGGCATAGGTCGCCGATTTGAAGAGGTCCTTGTTCACGATCTTAGGAGAGACAATCTCCTTCGTCAGGAAGGTGTTGTGGAACCTCTCGACTGAAGCCCCAGTGTGGAAGCCGAAACCCGTTTGTATGTGAATGTACTTGCTCCCTTCACGACGTCATGGCCTCTCATTCTCCTCTGCCGCGGTTTCTTGACCCGAGGAAGCGTTCTTGCACCTTGGCATTTTTCCTTTTTGAAATTGATGAAATTTAAAAAAATGGAAGAAATTTGAGAAGTTTATGATGAAGATTGAGAAAATTTGAGAAGGGAAGAAGCTAGGGTTTCTTTGATTCGAAAAAGGGAATGGCAAATAAGACGAAGATGGGGTGTGATATAAGGCAAAAAATCGACTATTAATCGATTAAATACAAGTATTTAATCGATTAGGGAACACAGCTGAGGCTAATCGATTAAGTTAAGCTTATTAATCGATTAGAAGTAAGCAGAACCAAAACGTCTCTTTTCAAGCTATTAATCGATTAAACAGAGATGGTTAATCGATTAAGATGGACAGATGAGTCTAATCGATTAATTGAACAAAATTAATCGATTTAAAAGTGAATCAGCGCTAAAGACGTTTTCGGAATTTAATCGATTAAAAGGAATCGAGTAATCGATTAAGAGGGACAGAGGCGACTAATCGATTTCTCTTCGAGGAGTAATCGATTAAATCTTGTTTGACAAAAAAAAATCATCAAGTCCAATTCGGTTAAATACCAAGGGAAGAGATACCTGCAAAAAAAATTTATCGCGCCTCCGACGCTCAAATTAGTATAGTCAATAAAAAGAATGGATTAGTTCATAGAGATATCCAAAATTCCAAGTTCGTTCCGAATGTGGAAGAAACTCTCCCTACTAAGGGGTTTCGTGAAAATGTCTGCCAATTGATGTTTCGTTTCAACAAACTCAATTGTGACATCTCCCTTTTGGACGTGATCTCGTATGAAGTGATGCCTAATTTCTATGTGCTTAGTCCTCGAGTGAAGAACGAGGTTCTTCGTTAGACTAATAGCGCTCATATTGTCACACCTAATAGGGATGTGATCAAGTATAAGGCCGAAATCCACTAGCTGTTGTTTTAGCCAAAGAATTTGGGCACAACAACTTCCCGCAGCGACATATTCCGCTTCGGTGGTGAAAAGTGCAACACTAACCTGCTTCTTACTAAACCACGAGATTAGCGAATGACCGAATAAGTGGCAACTACCGCTGGTACTTTTCCTATCGAGTTTGCAACCTGCAAAATCGGAGTCGGAATAGCCAACAAGATGACATGTTGAACCTTTGGGATACCAAAGACCTACATTCAACGTGCCCACGAGATATTGCATTATCCTTTTGATCGCAACCAAGTGCGACTCTTTAGGACATGATTGATACCTAGCGCATATACAAACGGAGTACATGATATCCGGTCTACTCGCGGTAAGATAAAGTAAAGAGCCGATCATACCTCGGTAGCGCTTGATGTCAACAACTTTACCTTTTTCGTCCTTGTCGAGATAGCAAGAGGTGCTCATTGGTGTGTCAATGGATTTGGATTCGGTAACATCGAACCCTTTAAGCAATTCCCTACAATATTTTGTTTGACACACGAATGTTCCTTCTTTGCATTGTCTAATTTGCAGCCCAAGGAAGAACTTTAATTCTCCCATAATTGACATTTCAAATTCACTTTGCATCATATCGGAAAAATCCCTGCACAAAGCCTCGTTAGTAGCACCGAATATGATATCATCTACGTAAACTTGAACCAAAAGGATGTCTTGGTTATCTTTCTTGATAAAAAGAGTAGTGTCGACTTGACTCCGTTTGAACTCATGGTCCAAAAGAAAGTTTCTTAACCGTTCATACCAAGCACGAGGTGCTTGTTTGAGACCGTAAAGCGCCTTTTTGAGTTTGAAGACATGTTCGCGAAACTCATAGTCTTCGAAACTGTTGTACCCAAACTTAGGATAGATAAACAGGAATAGATTCACTTCAAGGTTCAGAGCTAAGGAATAATCGATTAGCACAATTGATAAATCGATTAATAGGGATTAGCTCAACTGGAATGGTTCAGAGGAACCAGATAATCGATTGACACTACAAGACAATCGATTGTGTGATGTTGCAGATTTTGAAGAAGAATCAAAAGGCTTCAATAGTCGATTATCAAACAATGATAATCGATTATTAGGGAGTAGCTCAACTGGAAACGTTCAGAGGAACCAGTTAGTCGATTGACACTACAAGATAATCGATTGTGTGATGTTGCAGATTTTTGAAGAGGAATCAGAAGGCTTCAATAGTCGATTATCAAGCAATGATAATCGATTATTTATGGGTTCAGGATCAGAAATAGAAGAAAAGAAGGGAAATGTTTTGTGGTTTTTGTATAAAGGATAAACCAAATAATATGTAAGAGATAAACACACTCTTTATATATATTTG
>OOIL02002458.1:248954-281879 GCA_900332095.2 Cuscuta campestris
GTTGTAGCATTGTCCTTTCCGACGGTGCCACTTCCAATGATTCTTCCTTTGTTGTTGTCACCAAAAACGACATTGCCACCTTTGAAATACTCTAAACTCCTAAATTTGGATGCGTCTCCGGTCATGTGCTTGGAGCATCCGCTATCGAGATACCAAGAGGTACTCGAAGCCTTCAAGCACACCTACAAAAAGATATCAAGGAGACGGTTTAGGTACCCATGTATTGTTGGGTCCTTTTTGGTTAGCATATGTGCGATGTGTGTGCGTTTGTTGAAAATGCCTAATTTTGGTGAAGCACACGGGTGCAATGTGACCTATCTTATTGCAATAGTGGCAAATAACATTTGGATTATTCATCCTATATGGTTGAGTGTAATGAGTTCTAGGTTTGCTAAGATGTGCTTTTCTAGTTTGATTGTTTATCCTAGCATTTTTATTCCCCCTAGCTTTAACAAATGTTGTTTTTCTAGGTTGGTTTTTCTTATATCCAAGTCCTTCACCATTACTAATTTTTTGCTTAAGTATTTTATCTAAGGTGTTTGAAGCATTATTGAACTTTCCCAATTTGCTCTCTAAACTAGCAACCTTAGCTTTTAGTGATGTACAACTAGAGCATGTAGAAGAAGAAGTAGTTGAAGGTTCTTGTGGCCTTTTTCCAAAAGAGATAATTTCTTGTTTAAGTTTATCATTTATATTTTTGAGTTCTTTGATTTCATTTTCAAAAATCAGGATTTTTTGCTTTACTTCATTGTTTTCTTTGGAAGCCTTTTTTAACATTCTTACCAAATCTTCTACAATGCAAACAACATCATTAAGAGTTAAAGGATCATTGGGAGAAGGTTCTTGATCACTTACCTCTTTTGATGTATCACCATCTTCAATGGCCATGAGACACAAGTTGGCCACTTCTTCCGTTTCCGAGTCTTCACTCCCAGAGCCATCGTTCTCTCAAGAAATGTAGGCACGCTGCTTCTTCGGTGCCTTCTTGTCCTTCTCGTTCTTGAGCTTTGGGCACATTGGTTTGATGTGTCCAATTTCACCACACCCATAGCATTTGGGTGGAGTGTTCTTCTTGGTTCCCTTCTTGAGCATCATCTTCTTGAATTTTCGGACAAAGAGTCCGAGGTCGGTGTCGTCGCTGTCATCATCTTCATCATCAACGTTGTTGTGGGTTGATGTTCTTGCGGGTAGAGCAATAGACCTCTTGTTCCTCTCTTCAACCACCTTTGAGAGTTGGGTGGTTTCGTAGGTAATAAGATTACCTCGAAGAGCATCATAGGTCGTTGTTTGGAAGTCACGACCTTCTTCGATTGCGTCCACCTTTGAACGCCATTTGGGGGATAGGCTTCGCAGCACCTTTCTCACTAACTCTCGGTCGGTGTATGTCTTCCCGAGAAGATTGAGGGGATTGATGATGTTAGAGAATCTCTCAAACATTTCCTCAATCTTCTCATTTTCCTTCATTGAAAAGAGTTCATACTTGTGAGTGAGATGGTCAATTTTGGCCTCCCGAACCTGCGCGGTTCCTTCGTAGGTGACCTCCAATTTCTCCCACATTTGTTTTGCGGTAGTCATCCGCGTTAACACCGCAATAAATCATGTTTATTGCCTTGGCGTTGAGCTCCATCTTTTTGCAATCTTCGTTGGTGAACTCTTCTTCGGTTTTGGGAACATTGACTTCACCGACTTTGTTCATCTGGACTCCGCAGCCGTTCTTCACAATCAACCACAGCTTGTAGTCGTTGGATTGGATAAAGATTCCCATCCTCTCCTTCCAATACGAGTAGTTGGTTCCATCGAACAACGGTGGCCTCGTGGTTGATTGTCCCTCGTTCACTCCTGTGTTGAACATTCTTGATGCCATTTGATCTTTTGGTTCCTGAAAAATAACGTACTCGAAGAACTTCCTGCTCCGATACCAATTGTTAGACAAATGTGCAACACTAGAGGGGGGGGGGGTGAATAGAGTTGTTTTCAAGAATGTGCGTTTTTTGCGTGTGTGAAATAATAAAATCACAGGAATAAATAAAGAGAGCAAGGGAAAAAAGAACACCGAGATTTATACTGGTTCACCACCTCGTGGCTAATCCAGTCCTCCGAGAGACTCTCTCGAAAGTCCTACTAATCTTCAAGCTTCAACGGGTGCTTGAAAAACCGGTACAATTTGAGAACTTGGATCACACAAGCCTCACTTTCTTACAACAACAAGACTTGAGTCACACAAGTCTTAAGAAAAACACTCAAAAGAGATTGAGTTTACAACACAAGAATGAAAGCTCACACAATTGAGCAAAGTAGTATTGAAGAATTTAAGCTCTATGGATGACAACTTCTTTAGCACTCAAAGAAAATATTTCTAACTCTCAAAAATAATATTTTGATGAGGAAGATGAAGCAAAGGATGAATATAGCTCAAAGAATATATTGGAGTGCAAGAGGTGTGTATAGAAAGCTGATGATATGCACCAGACAGAATTAATCGATTAAATTAGGAATTTTAATCGATTAAAGTGTACAGAAGCGAAAAGGCTTGAAACCAAAAGTGGAATTAATCGATTAAAAAATAGGGAATAATCGATTATTCTGCTCTGTTTAAATTAATCGATTAAATGGACAAATTTAATCGATTAAGTCTATTGGCCTGAGGAATCCAGCGCTGAGAAATTGGATCTAATCGATTATTTTAGAAAAAATAATCGATTAAAGTAAAAAATAATGCGCAAACATGAAGGGCCCAAGCCTGTTTGCGATTGAAGCCTTTGGCTTCTAACTCGTTGTTTTGGACAACGGGAATATCAACGGGCGCTCCTCAAATTTGATTCAATGAATTTGAGTAGGAGAGAAAAAAGAGTCCAAAAATTTTTTTGTGTGTCAAACGATGTACAAGAAAAATATTTAAAGTATATTTTTCTTACCAAAAAAAATTGTGTAATCAAAAAAATGTTTATAAGAAGTTTTGACACACTTATTTTGAAACTGACTTAGTAAAATATTTTAGACAGAGGAAAAGTAATTTTTCAACTGACTCAAAAATTATAATTTTTTTATCCCTCAAAAATTAATTTGTTTGTGCAGAAGATATTGTCATCCTTACAAATATTCCTAGACTTAATAAAAAAATTTTCGGAGTCTTCACTTCACTTCAAAAAAAAATCTGCGTAGGGGTGGTCGTCGATTTATATCGCCGTAAACTTCTTGATACCCTTCTTTGCTTTTCTCGATTCGAAAATAAATTTTCGATCAGCTTGAAATTAATCATCCTGTTTGTCATTCATCAAAACAAAAAATATTCCAGAAGAAATAAAAAGGGGTTTGAACTCATGTCCAACACAATGGATTCATCAAAGGAGTCATTGACAAGACCCTATTCAAACTTCAAGATGGAGAAGATCTCCTTTTGGCTCAACTAAGGAAGCTCTTTGCACCAAGTTCTCCACCCTCATGCATGGAAAATTTGAGCTGAGCATGATGGGGGAACTCAACTACTTCCTTGGTCTTCAAATCAAACAGAGAAATGAAGGGACTCTCATCAACCAAGCCAAGTACACAAGTGATCTTATCAAGAAGTTCAAAGTTGATCAGAAATCATCCGTTTCTTTTCCCATGAGTACATCCACCAAACTTGACATGGATGTAGATGGAAAGGATGTTGATCAAACTCTCTACAGAGGAATAATTGGATCTCTACTATACCTTACTGCAAGCCGTCCGGATATCTCATATGCAGTAGGTGTTTGTGCTAGATTTCAATCAAAGCCAAAGGAAAGCCACTTAATTGCAGCCAAAAGGATTCTTAGATACCTCAAAGGAACTCAGAATATGGGTTTATGGTATGCTAAGAGCAGCTCATTTGAGTTAGTGGGATACTCAGATTTCGACTTTTCCGGATGCAAAGTTGACCAGAAGAGTACATCTGGCACTTGTCAATTCATTGGCGGAAATCTTGTTTCTTGGTTGAGCAAGAAACAAAACTCCATCTCTACATCAACAGCAGGAGCAGAGTACATTGCTGCTGGTAGTTGTTGTGCTCAAATCTTATGGTTAAAGCAACAACTAGTGGATTATGGAGTCAAAACAAAGGAAATGACAATATTTTGTGACAATCAAAGTGCTATAGCCATCTCACAAAATCCAGTGCATCACTCTCGCACTAAGCACATTGATGTCAAGCACCACTTCATTAGAGATCATGTCGAAAAGAAGGATATCAAAATTGAGTATATCTCAACTGAAGAACAATTGGCGGATATCTTCACAAAACCACTAAGTGAAGCCAGGTTTTCCGATTTGCTTCACAAAATTGGTCTAATTCAATTAGACTGAGTGCGGTACACGTGGTAGTCCACTTACCACGTTTGATAAAGAAATGGGAAGGCACGTGGCCTTGGGAACAGTTGAAAACCCAATTGCCACCAGCTGCATAAATCGCCCAAAATTAAACCCAATCGCCACTATATTCATATCTCAACTGCCCACTCAGCCCACTCAAATCTTCGTCATCTTCCTCACAAGAATTCTCAAGAACCCTAATTTCTTCAGATTCTTTCACCCAAAATTCAGAGAAAATGAAGGTTGTTGGAGCGAATGTTCATTTCCAGAAATTAGAAGTCAAATGTTCTTCACCGGCATTTTATCAGACTTATTTGGAGATGGCTGCTACACAGGAACTCTCCGAATTCCTTCATCTGGAAATTGGCTTCAAATATGAAGAATAAGTTCTTGAATTTTACAAGAACGGAAAAGTCTCAGCGGTTCAATCTAAGAAGAATCCATAGAGGACGATTCAAGTAATCAAGTCCACTGTTGGAGGCGCTAAAGTGAAGATTTCACAGAAGAAATTGAAGAAGAAGCTCCATTTTCCCAACTCTGGAATTGAAATTGGGAAGCTCTCTTCCAAAAATCTGGTCTGGAAGACTATTGGGATTTCTGGATAAGTCCCCTCTGGCCCAACAAAGAAGGCAGATTTGAAGAACGACTATAAATTGGTCTTGGAACCGATCATTGCATGCCTGGAATGTGGCAGCGGAGGACACGCAGATGACATAACTCAAGAAAGGGCATTCATCATCAACGCCCTCATTACCAGAACCAAGGTAAATTGGGCTAAACACTTCTTCAATTCTGTTTCCAAGCATTTACGAAAGCCAAAGCAGAAGTATCTCTGTCAAGGATTGTACCTTGAGTATATTCTGGAGTCCTTGGGTGTTGTCTCTGATGGCAAGAAGTATGATGCCAGATATTGGCTCTATTATCTGTCTTCCAAAGGAGAAAACAGAGCTAATTCAACTGCAGAAGATGAAGGTTCTTCAGACAATGTCTTGATTGTCAGTCTGAAGAAGTCCTCAAAAAGGAAGCGAGTGGTTTCTCCCTCCCCTAGTGCTGAGGAACCACACACCCTGGCCATAGTTAATCTGGATGCTGAAGAAGAAGTTTCTGCTCATAGAGAACTTCAGAAGAAGAAGAAAAGAAGAATCTCCTCTCTCTACATCTAAAAATGCCATTCCCGATGACTTGGTACAGAATGAACCAAATGAGGAAATCTCTGCACAAGACCAAAGTCCTCAACAGTTTGATGAAGAAACCCCTCAAGACAAGAGTCTTCCATCTCCTCCATCACAAGCTCAAACTGATGATGAAGTGAGCAAATTCATGCAGCTCTACTATGATTGGAGAGCTTGGAAGGTTGGAAACTCTACAAATCAGTTGCTTGAATGGGATCAAGAACTGAAGAATGAGAAGATCATCAAGAGATGTTTGGGACTTCCAATCAACTACTGTTGTGAGCAAATTCTCGATGATGAATGGGTCTGGCAGAGAACAAATGAAGACCTGTTATTGGAACACTTGACCAACTCTCCACCCTAAGAGTTTGAAGTTGATGATGAGGACACTGCAGTCTACAAACCAATCCTCTCAAAACCAACTGAAGATCAGACTGTCCTCACCACAGAAGCATAGGCTGACATGGAAGCTGAAGCAGAGGATTTCCAAGTTTTTCCGGAAACCTCACCTGCCTTTGGTACTGTTCTGCCTGAAGCTGTCCAGGAGAATGCAGCCACACCCAGCAAGAACAGAATCCAACAGCATTTGAAGAAAAGTTTCTACAATCCTTCCAAATTCAGGTTCAAGAGATCCTCACAACCCCTTGTGAGATCTCCAATCAACCTGAACCTGAAAATTTGGAAAGATCAACAGAAAAACTGGAGAAGTCCACTCCTCCAGAAACAACAGCAGATGAAGCCAATGAAGAACCAGTAGTAGAAGCACTGAGAAGCTTTGAATAAGCTGAAGAAGGAGCTCAAAGAGCTAGACTGAAGGCCACTAAAACTCCAGTTGCTATTTTTGAGCAGGAAGCTGAAGAAGAAGTCAGAGATTCCCTTTCTAGGTATATCTCAAACTATGGAAATGAAGAAACAGAGGAAGAGTCGGTAAAGACCCTCAAAATTGATGAAGAAGAAGCTGAGCAGGGAGAAGATGCTGAATCCCTCCCTCTGCAACTCTATCATAGGGTACCTTCTTCAAATCAGGTAACTAGTTTTCACTTTCACAGCTCTTCCACATCCACCTTTCCGGATGAGATACCGGAATCCTTGACAAGGAAGATCCAAGGGTTGATTGAGACAGCCCTGGAGTCTCAGAAAGGCTCTTTTAGGCAAGAATTGGATAAAATAGAAGAAAGACACAAGCAAACTCTGGAGAAGTCTGAAGAAAAATACTGCTCAAACCTAAAAGGAGATAAGCCCATCTGTGGATAAAACTCTAGAGATCATTTCTCTATTGAGTAAGTCTGTAAGCAATACAATGATCGCTTATGCATCTGATTACCATCTTCAACTCAAAGAAGCTACAGAAATCAAGCAACAGATTACCACAGTCACAATCAATCTTCAGAAACAGATGTCTGTTCTCCATATGGATATAAGATCAGCTTTGGTAGTGTCATCAGCAAACCAGGTAGTAACTCAAGATTACCTAAAGGTTCTTGCTGAAAATTAGATGGAAGCATTCAAGCTCTTCAGGCATTTTGGAACCTTCACTGCCAGACACAAACTGGAAGTGATTGTCCAACTTAAAAGTCTACCTCCAATTCCAAGGCTTCCGATTGAAGTCAAACAAGGAGAGCTCTCATACATTCCATCTCATCTGAACATGACAGAGCTGATACTGCAAGCCCAGCATAGCAATCCGGAGAACTCAATTCAACATCTGTCAAACACTGAGTTTGATGGAACAAAAGCTGTAGGAACCATTGCCTCCCACTTCACAAATGATGCTCAGACACAAGAGAGATATAACAACCTCAAGCACATCAAGGAAGAGTGTGGAGTTATGCAAGGCATTGGTGAGTCTGCCGGATCATCCAAGCGCAAGAAGAAGTGAAGGCTCTTTTCATCAAAACAGGGGGAAGTCTTGATACATTATTTATGTTTTGATGAAAACACTTTCTTGTTTACTTGATACATCTCTTAATTATGTTTGAAAATATTTCTTTTAAGTATGATTTCAAAAATTTATTATTCAGTGCATACATTTAGGGGGAGTGTAATTCAGGGGGAACCTAACTTTTTTTTGGCTAATAATTATCTTTTGGCAATGAACTACTGATGAACTCTAAGCAATGGAAGACAAATACCTCAATTTTTGTACTAGAGTTGAAGATCTCCGATTCAGGTATTCTACAATATCTGCCCTCCTAAACTTAGTTTTAATCCTTAGTTCATTTCCACTCTCGCTCTAAAGTATTGGTCCTTAGGATTTTTATAATGTACAGGACTTTGGAAAATTAGTACCACTTTTATTTTTAAAAAAATGAAATTTATATATATTTTTTGTACTACCTCATCCTAATTAGAAATTAGAACTATAGGGAATGAAAAATGATAGTTTTATTTTGGGCCTTGAGAACCCAATAGGAATAATTTCCCTTTAGTACACAGATTTTTTTTGGGGCCATTCTTTTGGACTTAGGCAAACCAAAACAGTTACGTTTTTCAAACCAAATGATACTGATTTCATTTGAAACAGTTTCAACACGTTGGTAACTGGTAAAAGATTCCCTCAACTTTTAAAAATTCAACTTCTTGGGAGTTGAAACTCTTTTACTCTCACCGTTCCAACTACCCACTAAATGGAACCCGTGAACCTCCCCTTCTCAACTTCTCCTCCTATTTAAACCAAGCCATTCCAATCCATTCCTATCACAAACAACTCTTTCAACATGAAAAGTCTTCAAACTCACTGTTTGAGAAAAACACCAAGAAAAATATCCTCTATGGAGAAATTTTCTTTCTCACCCTCATAGACGACAATGGAGAAAGCCTGATGAGAAGAAAAGACATTCAAGGTCTATGGTGGAAATCTCGGCAGTAGAGAAGGTCTATGGTAAAAATCTCACATTTTTGCATTTTGCCATACACCTTCTCTGGAACAACACTCTCTCCATTTTTCTTTTCTTTCTTTTTCCTTTTCTATTTTTTGCTCTTCAAATTTTCTTTTTAAAATCTTTTTTTCTTGGCCTACTTTCATCTCTCACTCTTCCCTTCTCTCTTTCTATTTCTTTTATTTTCTTTCAAATTGATTTTAGGTCTCCAGTTCTCTTCCCCTTTCCCTACCTCTTTTCAAACTCTTTTTCAAATTTTCTTCTTGTTTCCAACTTTCTAGTTTTCTTTCCCTTTCTACTCTTTTTCAAAACCTTTTCTTCCCTAGTCACCATTCTTTCTTTAGACTTTCTTAAAATTTTATTTTTTAAAAACCCTTATTTTATTTTCCTTTTCACAGTCTATTCTCTGTTGTATTTTATCATGTAATCATGTTTGTTGTATTGTTTCTCCATTCCATGGCCTATATGTTTCAGCCCTGGTTCATTGTATTGATCAGCTTGTAAAAATATATTGTGATAATATAAGTTTCTTGCTCAGTCTCTCTCTAGATTCTATATGTTAAATCCTAATTCTATATCTTAAGAGTGGTTCTCTTAAGTGGGAGATTTAGGTTCGAGATATATTAAATAAGTTGAGTGATTCCTTATTTAAATACTAGAGTTTAACCTGAGTGAAGATAAGTGTGTGTGATTTCTCTTATTATTCACTTGATAAATGCTTCTTTCCCTCTCCTTTGTTCTCTCCTGAATTCAGCCTCCCCTATATTTCTACATCCTTCTCTTCTTCCTTCTCTTCTTAAGTTGATATCCTAGACTACCCCGGGTCTCGGGTACAACAGACCTATAGGTTTGGGTTATTTGTGAGGGAACATGGGTAGGAATGAGTGGCTAGTGGTGGGTCAGAGTTTTGGCTCTTTGTGGGTGTTTATGTTGGGATTGTGAAGTGTATTTTGGCCAGGGGGTGAATGGAATAAAGGGAGGGTTTTATTTGTTTAATAAAAGGCTTAAAAGAAGGAAAATAACAACAAACAAAAGGTTTTGGTTTCTTATTATTGACCAGGGAATAAAATAGATGGCAAAGGCTTTATTTTGGGATAAAAGAAAAGATAAAAGACTTTTGGATATGTTGGGAGGGGTTGGGATTTTGGTGGAGACATCCAGGGGTATAACATACTCCCCTTCTTCAAAAAAAGTTTGTCCTCAAACTTTCGCACCACCGTGGGAGATTGATGGTTTCATAAAATTATTCCCGGATCAAATGGGAAACTTATTGAACCACCCAGATTGAAGTTCACTTCGGACTTAGTTGGCGCCCCGTAGTGTAATTTCCGAACTATGATGGCAACCTTGGTTAGAACCCGCTTCACATATCCTTCAAAGATGAAATAAGATTCTTCTTCACCGATTGGATGATAATACTCCGTGGAATTTAATTCCTTAGAACATATAACATCCTGTGTAGTTTCCTCTACCACAAACTTGGAAGCTGGTTCTTTAACGAAGACGTCATTTTCATCTTTGACTTGAAAATCACAGACGTCTTCTACAATGACAAGCTAGTCAATGAAGCTTTTCTTTTCCTCTTCACGAGTTGGTTCTTCAATTAGAACTTCTTCACGTGAAGTTTCTTCATTAATCTTGGCCCAATCTTCATATGGTACAACATGTTCATTTGTGCATATCCAGTAGATATGACCATAGCCACAACACTTGTAGCACCGTCGAGTTGGCCCTTTCAGGATAGCCTCATTGGCGTAGATGATCTCCAGATTTTTGAGGTATCTTTGGACATCCATATCTTAACAACCAGAGATCGGAATGATGTAATTCCAACTCTCAGAGTTAGATATTGAAGTCCTTAAAGACATATCAAAAATTTAAAAGCATTGAAAATCATTTGATGTTTCGTTGGAGGTCAATTGAGTAAGGTAGCCAGAATGTTGGCAAAATCGCGTCTTTAACTTCGAATGGACGTATCTCCCAAAACGTAAGTCGGAATTGAGTGAAATCAGCGGCCAAACGTAGATAAAAGCACAAACTTCCAAACTAGAAAGTTTTACATTAAAATAAATTGTGTACCTTCCTCCGTGATCAAATCTGTGGAGCTGAAAGTTTCTGGAAAATTTTCAGAAACTTTGTTAGTGCAGCGTTTGCGTCGCCGGTCCTCCGGGTAGTCGTCGAGACTTAAGAAAGTCGTCGAAGCTAAGCTTTGATACCAAATGTTATACCCGAATCGGGGGTATTATCATTTAGATAATTTGAGGGTGGGATTATGGAGGAATTGGTAGCAAACTAGAACAGCCTTTAAACTTCAGGAATGCCAGATAATCGATTGTCACAATTGTGATAATCGATTATTGGTTGTTTGGTTTAGGCGAAGAGAATTCAGAGGGATCAGATAGTCGACTATCAATAGTTGATACTCGATTATTGGGCTTTGCAGCAGACGCCGAAAAAGTCCTGAAGGGTGAGGTAATCGACTGACAGAAAGGTGCCAATCGACTGTTGGTGACTGCGGGACTTCTGGGGGCAGCGATAGTCGATTATTGTGAAATGATATTCGACTGTCAGGCAGAAATCTGAGCAGGAAGAAGGATGTTTATGTGGGGGATGGCTGGAGATATATGGGGATGATGAAAGAGTTCTTTTGGTATTTTAATATGAGGAAAGAAAGGGGATTAAGGATAGAAATGGTGGGAAAAGAAATGGATAGAAAATAATGATGGATAAACCAAGTTGGTGTTTAAGAGATATTACACACTATTATCCTAACTTGGGGTTTGAATCTAGAATTTAATTAAGATATGATACATTAAATCAAATATCTAGAACCTAAAACTCACACTTAAGATAACCACTCTTAAGATATAGAATTAGGAATTTGGCTAAAATAGCATCACACTATTTTAAGATACTCAAAGAGTAACAAAGTTTAATATTCAAAGGTTATGTTTACAATGGCCATAGGGCCTGATTATATAGGGAGAGGGGAAGGGGGAAATACATAATACATTGAATGTAGACATGAGGAAGCTTCCTAGCAACATCCACTTCCAAAGCATGGGGTAATCTTCATTCAATCATGTCTCCTTAGTGGAATACAATCAGGGATGGGGCTGGGGTTGTGGGGGTTTTGAGCTTTGGTTTGTAGTGGTTGTTTCCTGGGTTATTATGGCTATTATTTGGGTAAAATGGGGTGTTGTTTTTGGCTAATAAAAGGGGGCAGGGATAGGGGATATAATGGGTGATTTTAGACCTATAGGTTTGGGTTATTTATGAGGGAACATGGGCAGGAATGAGTGGCTAGTGGTGGGTCAGGGTTTTGGCTCTTTGTGGGTGTTTATGTTAGGATTGTGAACTGTATTTTGGCCAGGGGGTGAATGGAATAAAGGGAGGGTTTTATTTGTTTAATAAAAGGCTTAAAAGAAGGAAAATAACAACAAACAAAAGGTTTTGGTTTCTTATTATTGACTAGGGAATAAAATAGATGGCAAAGGCTTTATTTTGGGATAAAAGAAAAGATAAAAGACTTTTGGATATGTTGGGAGGGGTTGGGATTTTGGTGGAGACATCCAGGGGTATAACAGTCTCATTCCAAAAACACAATCCATTTTCAATTCGGAACAGTTGCATAAAACGGACAGCTGGAATCCGGGGGGTCCAAGATGGCGGCCCCCCCTCCATGGCGCACTTTGTTCCGGCCACTACAGTCAGCGATGAAGCTCCAAACTCCTTCCAAGAGATTCCTGACGTCCATACGAAGCCAACGCCACCGGAATCGCGAATTTTGGTTGCTGGAATCAGCAGATCGCCGTCGAGATCGGGCATGGCGGTTTCCGGCGGGTTGGAGCAAAATCCGGTCACCACCGATCAAACTGATGTCGAAGAACACCCCCTAATCCTTTCTGGAATCTCAGCGCACCTTAAGGAGTCCTCAATTGCAGCTTTTGATGGCGATTTGAAGAAACCCCCAAATTTGGATTCTAGGGTTTTTCCGAGCCTAAAATCTTCAATTCGTGATGTTCAAGGCAAAATTGGGAAAACAGAACTGGATATTCGTGATCCTCATGCAAAACCGGTTCGTTTGGCGTTGGTCCCGCCCGATTCTGCTCCAGTCAAATTTCCGGCGACGGTCGCCGGAGCTCCGCCGGCGGCGGCCACCTACCAATTTCCAGAAACTCCAGTTCTTCCTCCTGAGTCCAAAAAACATACTCCCAGCCTCGCGCAAGTGGTTTCGTCTTCCAATCGCGTCAAAGTCCCTAATTCTATTACGGAGCCTCTTCCTGATCGTGAGGTCACCGTCCACCGGGGCATGCCCGCTGTCCGTTTTATGCAATCTAAGGTCAGCCAACTAGCTCTCATTGACAAATATATTTTGGTTGGCAAATTCTCTCACGGGCAACCCAAACTGGAGGTAATTAAGCATTATTTCTCTACTCATTATGTCTTTCGTGGATCTGTTTCTGTTGGATGGAGAGATTCGAAGCATGTTTTTATTATGTTCTCCAACTCCAACGATTGCACAAATATGTTACTTGAAGGCACTCTTATTTTCAATGGGTTACATCCTATGCGTTTATTCTGATGGACACCTGATTTTGATCCGGAGTTTGAGACCTCACTGTCACCTGTATGGATATCCTTTTATGGTCTCCCTCTGCATATGTTCAATTTTCATGCATTGTCCTTGATCTGTAAACCCATTGGAAAGTTGTTGGGTGTGGATAGCGTCACCTTGGCCAAGGCAAAGCCACATGTGGCTCGGGTCTGTGTAGAAATGGATTTGTTTATGCCTCGGCTTAAGGAAATTTTTGTGGGCACTTCGGAAGTTGTGGGTGAAGAGGATTGTGGTTTTGTTCAGCTGGTAGTGTACGAGAAAGTTCCATATTATTGTGATTACTGCTGGCGGCAAGGCCATTCTCTGGACAGATGCAAGCTCAAGGATTCCGAACCCCAAAACCCGAAGCCCAACCCGAAGTTTTACCTGAACCCACTTCAATCCCTCAAGCCCAATAATCCAAATCCCAAAACCCATTTACCTAAGTCCACACTTCTTAAGCCTAAAGATTCCTTACCCACTCCCAAGGCCCAAATTTTTGTTCCTAAAGCCCAACAACCCATAACCCAAGCCCATCCCCAATCCCCAACCCCTCCGGCCCAAGACCCACCCGCCCCCAACCCCCCGATCCAGAACACACCCGCCCCCAACCCCCCGGCCCAGAACCCGCCTGCCCCAAAACCCAAAACCCCAGCCCAAAACCCACCAGCCCCAAATACCAACACTCCAGCCCAAACCATCAACCCCCTGGCCCAAGATCCACCTGCCCCAAAGCCCGAAACCCCTACCCCTTCTCCGGCCCAAAACCCACCCGCCCCAAAGCCCAAAACCCCTACTCCTTCTTCGGCCCTTCCAAACTCGAAACCCAAAACTCCTAACCCCAACACCCACCCAAATTCTTCTTCCCCAACCCCAAACCCAATTCTCCCAAGCCCAACCCCCACAAACCCGAGTCCAATTCCCTCAACCCAACTTTCAAACCCCACCAGTCCAACTCCCAAAGCCCAAAGCCCGGATCCCCCATCTCTCACGCCAACTTATGGTGCACATGGCTTCCCGGTGGATGCAAATGGTTGTATCATTCCTGCGACGAAGGATGATGCTGATTATATGGACTTGGTTGCTTTGCAAATACGTGCATGGGAGGTCTTGGTAAACAATCAAACATTTGTGCCGGGTGCCTATGCCCGTCATCCTTATTTGAAATTTGCCGTGGATTGGGCTGCTGAGGAAATGAGGAAGCTACGCTCTCTTCAGGCTGCTAAGGGTGACACGACACATGTTGAGGACACCCCCGAGGCCACGGCGCAAGCTGCATCGGACTCCTCCCCGGCCAATCGTGCTATTGAGCTTTATGGAGAGATTCATTTCTACCCAGTTGATGAGCAAGGTTTTATTATCCCGGTCACTAAAAATGATGAGGATTATCATTCCATGAAGGTTTTGAAGAATCGTGCTTTGGATCTTCTTTGTAAAGATCGGAACGCTGATTTCAAGAAGGTGGATTATGCACGTCACCCAGCGCTGAAAGAAGCCATGAGATGGGCTTATCTCAAGACTTCCATGGACCACCTTAGATGATGACTTTGGACATTTCTTATCCCTTGGGGACTTATTTGTTTAGCCTTCGGGCCTTCATCTTTTATCCTTTTTTGGACTTTTAGTTTTAGCATTTTTCCTTCTTTACTTAGTGGGTGAGTGGGAGTATGTTCCCTCCCCCTTCTCTTTTATTTCATTTACTTTGCTTATTAGGTGAGTTGGAGATTTGTTCCCTCCACCCCTATCCTTTATTTTATGCAAATAAAACTGCTTAAAAAAACAAAAAAAAAAATCCCTCCCCAATCACGTAAGTCACTCCACTAGCTACCCTATCCATCCTAAGAAATCCACTAACTCTCCACTAACATAAAACTCCAAAATCTCATTCCCATTATTATTACTCCTACTCTATATTATTATCACCATCATCATCATCAAACACCACCATCATCCATCCCATTCTCTCTCTGTCGGCAACCAAGGAAGGAGAAGAACCCAACCCCACTTATCCTAATGGTTGTGTGTTAAGGAAGAAGAAGAAGGAGCAAGAAAATCATCCAAAGTTTCCAAGCCTTGAGTCCAAAAACGCAGCAGCAACTTCAAGGTAAAAAACTGAAATTTTCCATTCATTATCTCGAAAAACTTTCCATGCCAAAGTTGTAGCCCCGAACAATACGAATCCAGCCCAACAAACGGTTCGCAATTTCGTTAAGTAACGAAGGAGATATGGCCAAAATACCGGGACTGCGCTAGTGGTGGCGAGCTCCTCAGGTTGGACCATTTTCTTCACCAAATTCATATTGTTTCATTCCAAACACTCACCATAAACTCTCTAACAATTATTAGGAACATGTGGAAGGTATCGCAGAGAAGGTTCAGTGTTGGAATATTGAAGTTAATGAGTTAATCGTCGGAACCGTTGTTCACCAGAGTATTCAAAAATTCTGGACAGAAACTTTCCCTTGACTTTAGGTCCGATTTACGCTATCTTATATCTTTTAACTCGAAATACTTTCTATACGAAAGTTATAGCCTTACATCTTAGAAATCCACATAATCAAACGGTTTGCAATTCCGTGAAGAAACGATGGAGATATGCCAAAAATACAGCAGGCTATCCAATTGTGACGAGAATGACAAAGTTGGTGAATTTCGATGTTGTTTCCACTCCTGCTCATTCGTAAGGTTTCGGCCAATGATTTCCAGGTTTGTACCCTTGCGTTAGACTTATCGAATCATTCATCAGATACGTACATGAACATATATGTTAATCCATATGCTGAAACTATCTCCAAATGTATATGTGACATATATATGTCATCTATGTGTTAAGATCAAAATACACCAAATCCATAAAGTTAATATATATATACATGAGTATATATAAACATTTGAAATCAACCCAATAGCATGTATATGTTAATCAAAGATGTTTAAGAGACTTAAAAAAGTATTTTGGACACTCAAAATATCAAGAGAAAGATTCGCAGGCCCAAACGGTCGATGCAAACGGTTGACCGTCATACTAAACTTTGAAACGGACCACGACTGTCAGCAAAATGGTCGACCGCCGCCGAAGAACGGTCGACCGCCGCCAGTCCAGCCGAAGTCTGCCATCCGTAGCCAGTCAACAACGGTCAACCGCCGGTCAACCGCGGTCGACCGTCACGGTAAAACGAAATCTGACAATTTGAATTAAAGCACGGTCGACCGCCGTGCCAAACGGTCAACCATTCTGAGCCCCGTAGCTTAATTAAATGATATTTTAATCATGCTTCATCCAAATAAACTAATGCATGATTATATATTCATATTGTTTATAAATTGTTCATATCATATCATTCATTTCATCATTCATATAGAAGCATATCACATCATATGCATGCGTAAGAGATCATGCCTCGTGCGTCTCTTATAGCGTGATTGTGGGAACTTAGCAGTCCGACATCACTGTCTGGGCTTAGTGTACGTACATGACTATGAGACTAAGTCAAACATCCAACACACACTAGTCTCTAGATAATATCTGCCCATGTGCGGATGCGAACACACCGTCATTGACTATGAGACTAAGTCAAACATCCAACACACACTAGTCTTACATTACGATATCCCACTCTCGTTAATACTCGACTATGGACATTCAAATAAATATTTATTTCAAGATGTTAGTCTCATCAGCAGAAAAATACTATCTCATAAACATCTTTAAATATAAATCTAGGAATATAATATTTGTTTACATTAGCATGAGATGTGTAAACATATTATATCTTCCTATTCATGATAGAATAACGATAAACAGTTGGCCATCAGGGCACAACTCCAACACTTTTCTCCTGCCTTCACACCCCTAAAAACCAGCCCCTAAACCCTACCAAAAAACCAAACAACCAAGCATTTTCTTTCCCCCTTCTTTGGGTTGTTTTAGCCTAAGAGTTAAACCACAAAGACCAACCACAACCTTTTCCTCTCCCTTCCTTTATTTTCGGCCTCAACCTTACCAAAACAACAACACCAACACTAAAACCCAACTCCATTCCCTTCTCCTTTTTCCTCCCCAATTTTGGCCATCACACCTCCTACTCCCTCTTCCACTTTTCTTTCTCATTTACTACTATCACCAATACCATTTCTACCTCTCCTTCCCACCTAGTCACCATGTCCAACCAATCCCAAGATGTCAAATGAGGAGCTCCAAACCACCCTTGTTGCCCTAAGAGCTAAAAATGAGTATTTGGCCAAACAAGTGGCTCAACTCACTAAAATGAAGTTGAAGATGACGGAGACACCTGAGGAAAGTGAAGACGAGCAAGAAGAAGAGGCTCATGCAGAAACTCCTTCCTCTTCCATACGAAAGGACAACCAAGAGAAGTCCTCCGCTGGTTTCAAGGTTGAAATCCCAACCTTTGATGGCAAGGACGACCCCGATGATTTCATCGAATGGTTAGAGACGGTTGAACGCGTCTTGACTATGCCGAAGTTCCGGAAAGCAAGAAGGTCAAGTTGATAGCCTTGAAGTTTAGAGGCTATGCTTCCACATGGTGGGCTAACACTACCACCAAACGGAGAAGAGAAGGAAAAGCCGTCGTGAGAACGTGGACAAAGATGAAGGCCCTTTTGAAGAAGAAGTTTATCCCCACTCACTATGTGAGGGAGAACTTTGCTAGGCTTCAACACTTGAGGCAAGGCAACCGATCCGTAGAGGAGTACAACCGAGAGTTCGAGGAACTCTTGATGAAGTGTGACCTTCAAGAGAACGATTCACAAACATTCGTGAGGTACCTATTTGGCCTAAACACCCAAATAGCAAACACCGTGGAGCAGCAAACGTTCGAAAGTCTTGAAGAGCTAACTAAGTTAGCATTGAAAGTGGAAGCCCAACTCAAGAAAGGCAAGGCCCATTTGAACCGAACATCTACCCCGTATCAACACCCAAACAACTCCTCTCCATACAGTCCACATGCCACCCCACAAGCTGCCCAAAAGCCCACACCCACTTCATCCCAAAACACCAAGTCCGTGCACCCCGCTCCCCCTCTAAATCCGTCCACCCCTTCAAAACCAAGTTCGTCAAATAGCCGAATTCAAAAATGTTTTCATTGCCAAGGGATCGGTCACTACGCTAGTGAGTGTCCCAATAAAAAGCTCATGGCTATCATTGAGATGGATGATGAAGAGCTTAACCCATCTTGGGTTAATGAAGAAAGAGAAGAAGAAGAGATAATTGGTCCGGACGAAGGAGAGCTATTGGTCGTTCAAAAGACCAAGAACCACAAGGCTCCCCGAGATGATCACTCATCTAGGGAGAGTATTTTTCGTAATCCTTGCACCATAAACGAAAAGATTAGTTCGCTGATCATTGATAGCGGTAGTAGTGCCAACATTGTCTCAAAAATAACAGTGGAAAGGCTCAATCTAGAAACGTTTCCGCATCCCAAGCCATATGAGATTCATTGGTTGAATCTAGATGAAGGAGTACATGTGAAGACACGAAGTTTGATTTCATTTTGTGTAGGACAGTCTTACCACGATACGGTTTGGTGCGATGTGATTCCCATGAAAGCTTGTCATATCCTACTCGGGAGACCATGTTTATATGATCGGAGAGTTTCCTATGATGGCTTTACCAACTCGTATTCATTCTTTTTGAATACTAAGAGAATCACTCTTTCCTCAATAATACCATCCAACAAGCTGCCCGAAACACCGCCCCCATCCGTACTTGCCATGTTTACCAACCGTGAACCTAAAGAGTTACCATATGATCCTTTTCTTGAGCAAAACCAGCCGTTGGGCCTCTTTGAAGACCCCCTACCCGACCCCTTCTTTGAAAAGGAAAACCCCGGGGACAAACCAACACTAACGGCTTTTAATGTCAACATTTTTTTGTTTAATTTGTAGGTCATTCATAAAGGCACAAGTGTGAGAGAGAACACGTCCTCAAGGTGTTCTAGGGATAAAGATAGGCTGCCACTCTCAAGTCCAAACCCTGAAGATGAGCGTGAAGAAAAGCCGAGTTTGAGGGCAAACTCTTTTGAACAAGGGGAGGATGATGTATCTACAGTCACCATCATTAAACGCAAAGGCATTCCCCGAGTAAGTCTACCAAGAAAGAGATCAAGAGCTAAGCGTTTAGTCGTTTTTTTGGAGAGTTTTCAGTTTCAAGACACCAAGAATGACCCTAGCCCACGTGGGTCCCTACCCTACCTAGGGTCAGCCCCACCTCCCTTATCACCCCTAACCATCCAAAACCCTAACCAAAACCCAAAAACAAACCCATAAAACCTTAGCCTTTTTTTCTCTCCTTTGGCCGAGAACCACCCCACCATATGGCCCTACTTAATTCACCCCATCAATCTTACACCTTTGTGCCAAAAACCTTCTAAAACCATAAGCCATTCCCCCCCCTTTCTTTTTCCCAAGCTTGGCCGAAACACACCAAGCCAAAACACCCCATTCCTTCACCCAACATCCAACCAACTTGTGGACCCCCTTGTCCTCTATAGGATCCGAATTCCAAGGCACAAAACAACAAGGGAATTTCCTACACTTTTGACCCTATAACCACCACATCTTCCCAAACCAAACCAAGCCAAAAACACCTACATCACTCACTCTCCTTTTTCCCTTGAATGGACCAAATGAATCTCCCCTCTAACCACCAATCTTTAACATCACATTACACCATATTTTCCACCCCTATTTGCCCCCTTTACCAGCCGAAAATATCACCCTAAAAATCACACACATATCTCATTAATATCACCCTTTATTCCCATAATCTAGTATACCCACATGTGGCCGAAACCCACCCCTCCAAAACCCATCACAACCCTTTGAATTCACTCCACATAAGGACAAGACAATTAGATATTTAATTAAGTGTGTCATATCTTGATTGAATTCTAGATTCAAACCCCAAGTGAAGATAATAGTTGTTAAATCTCTTAACACCAACTTGGTTTATCCCTTCACCTTATTTCTCCCCATTTCCTTCCTCTCCATTTTCTCCTCCTAAACCCCCATTCAATTCTATCTTCAGAAATCAAAATACCAAAAAGAAGTCTTTCCCATACTCCATATTTTTCCCTTCAATTCCATCGTCCATTTCCTCTGCAAATCCTTCTCCAAAATAGCTACTCGTTAAGACCCCAGGTCTCGGGTACAACATGTTTGGTCATCAAGATTTTAAATGTGTCATGATTTGATTATTATTGTACTTCCGCATTACTTTGAAAATATTTTTAAATGGGTCGCGATCCAGAGTCTGTAAATTTAACATTTATAATAAATTGTCATTTTCAAATGTCAAGCGAAATTTTTATTTAACTCCGGTTTCACCTTAATACGTGTAATTTCGGGTTATACAGATTAGGGTGTTACAGACAGTGAGTAGTCCACTGTTTGGTTTTTTACTTTAAACTAATTATGGTTTAAGAGTCCAGTTATCTTTTTGCCTTAAACTAATTACATT
The DNA here is from genome assembly GCA_900332095.2 of Cuscuta campestris. Taxonomy (NCBI): domain Eukaryota; kingdom Viridiplantae; phylum Streptophyta; class Magnoliopsida; order Solanales; family Convolvulaceae; genus Cuscuta; species Cuscuta campestris. Next base: position 269,409 of record OOIL02002458.1, read on the forward strand.
TTAAGAGTCTAATTAATATTTGCCTGAAACTAAACATAGTTTAAGAGTCCGGTCAATAAAAATGAAATAGCCTTAAACTAGCCATAGTTTAAGAGCCCGGTTACAAGAATATAGATTTAGACCTTAGACTAGGAAGAGTTTAAAAGTGTTGTTATGATTTGGACTTAGATTAAGAACAATTTAAGAGCAATTTTAATGATATGAATATTGAATATTGAATATTTGAACTGAATATTATGTGCATGATATCAAATGATTTGATTATAATTGAGATTCAATTTATGTGGATGTTCGATGTATTAGATATCCTTACTCAGCTTCACTGATGAGCGTGTAGTATGTTTTATTTGCTACACGTTGGAAAATAGAAAGAATGATGTGACATGATCCTGGCGGCAAATGGGGCGAGATTGTCGGTAGGGATTTGTTGGTTTTGAATTATTATTTCCGAAGACATAAATTAATTTTGTTTGTAATTATGATTTGTTAAAGATTCCACGACTTTAAATACTCTGTTACTATTCTGAATAATTCATTTGAAATAAAGTTTGAAAATGTTTGAAATGTTTTGAATTTTTAGGAGTGTCAAGTTTATACTTTAGTCTGAAAGGAGCTGCAGATCTAGACGAATTAAGGTGTTACAAAATTTGTTCTTCGCCTTGAGTTTGTTCAATGTCCTTTTCATATCCTTGGCGGTTTGACATTTATCAAAACCTGTCAAAAACAAACACCACTTTAGTACAAAATAGTTGTAAAGTGTGTTTCAACACTCCAAACATCCTACTTTTATATTTTAATTGTTAATCTTTTTATTCTTAATTCTTTATATTTTGGCTATTTCAAGAGCCTTATTCTCCTTATTTTCATACACACACTTTTGAGAAGAACCCATTTTTGTGTTCTTCATCCTTGTAACCTAGCCGTTGTGTAGAACCCATTTTTGTGTTCTTCAAACAAACCTTCTTACGGTCGAGAATAGACATTAAATTCTGAAGTTGTAACAGTCGAGGATAGCCGTATAAATCCTTGGGTAAAGGTTCAAGGATATCCTTTCAAATCCTTAGGGGTAAGGGTTGAAGATAGCCGTGAAATCTTCATTGTAAGCGGTTCGAGATAGCCATGCTGAAATCTCGTACTGAATCCTATTGGCAAGGGTTGTTTGCCAAACTAGTGTGGTGCTTTGACAGAGTTCAAGAGACCGAGACTTAGTGGATTCAGAAATCTTTAAGGAGGAGCCTTAAGGTACTAGAGTAGAGAATTCCCGAACCAGTCTTAATTGGTGTGTTCTTACTTTACGCTTTTAATTCTGCATTTTATCTATTGCTACCGCATTTGCCAACACCCATTTTACTAAACTCCGAAAAGTTTTTAAATGCCTTACTCCCCCCTCTAAGGCGTGGGCACACCGACTAACAGTAGCATGATTGATTATGGTAGGCATGATTGATTTACACTTATGAATGTTGTCTTTGATGATGAATGACAAATGAACAATTGAACTAGTCTACCTAGAAACACTTTAGGACTAACCTGAATAGATTAGTAGCAAGGTACGATGTAAAAATGTAGTGCCATTTAATGCCTTCATGGCCAATGGCAATCTTGCTGAAATGTATGCACGAGGTTCCATGAACTGTCATTTCGAAAGGGACATGGACTTCACCCACCCAATTAGAAACTCCTTAGTTTGTTGAGCTTTACCTTTGTTCCAAAGGGGAAGGTCATGATTCTTAAGTAAGAGAAAATGTGAATTGGCATTAGCTTAGAATATGTTATGAGCTTTGAGTTAAGTAATAATTGTGTGGTTATAATAAAGAAAACTTACGAATTCTTGAGGTGTATTTTTAGAATGTTTTTGTGTACTACAGTACGATGCTGTTAAAGTTATGCTTATTTGCATTATATCATATGAAAGTTGTGATCTAGTGGCTTCACTTATATGTGTATTCAAATGTTAGATATTTCCCACTCAGCATCATTGCTAAGTGTGTAGTGTATTTATTTGCTACACGCAAGTAATCAGGTTTAAGATGAATTGAGACCAAATTCCGTAGTGAAATGAAGATGAAGAGACGTGTGAAGGCCTTCTTGATGATCTTGAACTGTTATTTATTTTTGAATGACTTATTAAATTTTCGGGCTTGATTCCCAAGTTTTGATTTTGTAATAATGACTTAAAATTTCGTAAATGTTTTGGTAACTCCAATAGTGGATTTCTCAATAATGTTTTGGATTAAATATTTTAAATTGTTTGAAATTAGTATCTGTTTAGATACCGATTTGATAACAATTCGGTTTCTTGATCCGTATTTTTAGGTTACATGAGTTGGGGTGTTACACACTAGACCTAACATCGTAACCGACAAGGGAAGAAAAAAGCTTGATGTGTTCCCCAAATACCGGTTTGCCTCCTCGCCACTCAAGGTGTATTAGTGGGTGGTCATCCATCTTCCACCGATACAACACCTTACTCTACGCCGATCCTCTAGTCTTTTTGGGTGCGTTTGGCATCCCTGCATACATACAACAATAACTCAAATTATACTAGTTTAGAACGTTTTTAAACAAGCGTAGGTCCATATTTGTTTTTTATCAATATCTTAGTTATACTAATTAGTCTAGGTCGGTCCTTATTTGATTTTTACAAATTAAAACTCATATATCATCAAAAAATATTATATCAAAAAAATAGTCCAATGCATGAATTAAAGGATAAAATGATAAAGTAAAGCTAATTAAGATCACAATTCACAAACAAAATTAGACAAAGAGAAACCCCCTCAAGCCCAACACACAAAAAATTTCTTAGTTTTAAACCAACACAAAGTTCTTTATTATTAAACCATTGTAGCTAACTACATGAACTAAGGGGGCTAATTTTGATTTGATTGTCACACTGCTAATAAATTGATAAGCACAAAAATTAAATAAAATAACTATAATTTTAAAATATAATTAAAAAGTAGGGCAAAAAAAGTTGGCTCATGGACTCTATTTTGAAAAAAATGTTTACTTAAATATTATCAATTTGGAAAAATATTTAATTATAAAGGAGCATTTCGAAAACATACTTTAATCCTAGATGATAGAAAATATCAGAATACCTTCTAAGAATCACCCTAAATAGGACTAAAACATAGAGAAAACTACCAAAATAGGACTTTTATGTTTTTTTTCTCGAAATAGGACTTTGTACTGTGGTAATGTGACTTTGCCCTGTTGTAATGTGGCAGTGTACATGTGCAAATTACTATACTTTTTTGGTAATGTATATGACCATGTATGGTAATGTAAGTCCTATTTCGAAAATAAAAAAATGAAAGTCTTATTTTGGTATATTTTCAATGTTTTAGTCCTACTTTGGTCTTTCTCCCAATACCTTCTAACTGACTGACATTTAATAGACATTTTAGGCAAAGGATCATTTAGGAAATAAATTTAAATTATAAAGAACCACGTTGGTAATTATTATTTATTTGTAGCTTCCAATTAATTTATAAAAATAATTTTGAGGACTTATTAATAGCTTAGATAATAATTAAAGAGCATCAAAGTACTCTCTATTTAACTGTCATTTAATTAAAAAATATTTATAAAAGATTATTTAAAAACACATCTCAATTATAAAAGAGCACGTTTGTTATTTTTGCTTATTAAGGATTACTTTGAAAAAAGATTTTATTAGAAAGGGTCATTTTAAGAATTTTACTCAAAATATTTTATCATATTTAGTGAAAAGGACTATTTATGGAATAGTTTTTAAAAATTTAAAACTATTTATAGAATATCTTATAATTAAAGACTAAATATGGAAAACTAGTGGTAATAGAGAAGAATGATGACGCAAAAGTAGATAGGATACGGTGAAAAAAAGTGAGAATTTAAAATTTTACAGCTAATGTTAGATTGTGTGTACCTTGTACGTAGAGGTGGCAATCAAGTCAACCAGATCAGTTTCGGGTTAAAAATTTTTGGTTCGGATATCTTTCGGTTGTATGTTATAATCAGTTTGGTTCGGATCGGTTAAATTTTGGTTCGGATTTGATTTGGTTCAATACATTTTTCGGTTCGATTCGGTTTCGAGTCGATTCAGATACGGTTCGGTTATGAATCGGTTCGGATAGATTCGGTTCGGATGCAATTTGACTCGGATATATTTCGGTTTCGGGTTTAGTTCGGTTCAGATATATTTTGGTTTCGGATCAAATATATTTTGGATATATATTATTTTCTAATTAAAATTTAACTATCCATATTTCTTTTTATGTTTTATCACATTTATCAATCTATCATCAATTCAATGCTTCATATTATTTTATATTTTTTTCTAATTATATTATCAATACCCTAAATAATCTTTCCTTTTTGACTTTTTTCAGTATAAAATGTTTAAACCTGATATTTAACACTTTTGTATATATAAATTAATACTATATTTAAATTATATTAATTTAAATAAAATTTTAAATCAAAACTTTATAGTTTGAAAAAGAGTGTAGATGATTATATGAATACAAATATTTACTTTTCTATTCTCTATTTAAGTTTATCACAATACAAGGTAATCTTATATTCTTGGAAAAAAATTGAGTTCAATTGGGTGAAATTAAGTAAATTTTATTCAATTGAGTGCAAAATTTATAAATTATTTAGTGTATTTTGTTGAAAATAGATTAAATTAAATTTAATAGAGTCAAATATAATTAATTTTACACCTAAATGTAATGGTGTAGATCAAATTTGAAAATGATAAGACTAAATGCTATCGCTAGAGAGTCTTTTCAAAATGCTAACACTAGCATCTAATTTTATTAACTAATAATGAGTGAATTGGTTTGAAACTAATCAAATTAACTCTCAAATCAATAAAATTTATTGTAATGGAATGAAATCAGGATAAAATCTAGTTATTGCATACAATTCATCATATAATCCTTTCGTCTCAAAAATAAAATCACACTTCACTATTTAAAAATTACGAAAACTTTATTTGTTTGTGCGCTATCATTTATATGTATAACTTATCTTTAATTTCTACATATAATAAATTTAAGACATGAAATTTTGTACTTTTTTTCAAGAAGATAATCTATTTTATGAGAGAATGAGCAAGTAATGTAAATAGTTCAAATGGTAAAATAAAACTAAAAATTTTAAAAAATAATATGCTTATTGAAAGGAAAACATAGTTACAAATTTATCGATGTAGGTTCTAATCGGTTTTGGATATAATCGATTTCGAATCTAATCCGTTTCGGGTTTTATCGGTTTCGGGTATTATCGGTTTCGGATCTAATCGATTTCGAGTTTAATCGGTTCGGATATTATTGGTTTCGGATCTAATCAGTTTCAGATTTAAATCGGATATGAATTGTTTAATTCGGTTTCGGTTCGATTCGGATCATTTCGGGTTTCAGGTTATAGATCGAATCTTCATTTTTCGGGTCATTTCGGTTTTGGTTTCGGATATTTCAGTTTGGGTAATCGGTTCCGGTTCTGTTTTGACATGTCTACTTGTACGTGTATAAAAATTTCTATTACGTCCAGTCAGGGCGTCCCCGCAACCTGCTTTCTCTGTGTGTATGCTGCAGCTCGTTTCAGGAAAGCATGCTTCGTTGCTCCTTCTCCACAACATTGAAGCTAACAACCCAAATGCACAATGCATGCTGTTCCTACCATTTGCTCTCAGCTCCTTTTTTGTGATTAAGAATTCTTAAAATCTCTTCTTTTATCTGTAGAGGTTTTTGAATCTGCCTCAACAATATCAGAAACCCAGAAATATTCTCTCCAGATCTAAAATCTCATTTGAAATACTCCAAAAATATCACAAGTTAAGAGGGCGAAAGGACTAAGATTATATTTCAAAGAAAGTACTGAACTTTCTTCAGAAAAAGGGAGTAGATTGTTTTGAGTGATTGGCAGCCCCACTGCTTTTAGTTGAGGAATGACCATGAAAGTGACCCAGAGAGATAAAGATTCGGAGATTTCATTGTGGGAAGAGATGCGAAATTCTGCAGGCACTCATCTCCGAGTTTCCAGTTGGCAAAGTCGACCCTTGACCAGATTCATTGTCTGGTTCCTCCTCTTTATCTCCGTCACCTACGTGGTCTATTCCTTAAAGCTTCTTTCTCCCTCTGGGATCTGCAAGGATGACGACGTTTTCATCATCGGACGCAGCAGAGGCCTTCCTACCGAATCTGAAATCAACTCTACTACTACCGCGGCGGTAGCATTAGCATTGGGAGAAACCGGCCGGATTCCAGAAGAAGTGGAGAAAACTGGTGTAGAGCATGTGGTCTTCGGCATTGCGGCGTCCGCAAAGCTGTGGGAGTCGAGGAAAAACTACATAAAGTTGTGGTGGAAGCCGGACGGGAAAATGAGAGGAGTGGTCTGGCTGGACAAGGCAGTGAATATGTCGGCAAGAGAAAACGGGTCTCTCCCGGAATTGAGAATTTCCGGCAATACATCCCATTTCCCTTACAGCAACCCGCAGGGCCACCGGTCTGCCATCCGAATTTCAAGAATTGTTTCTGAGACGTTCCGGCTCGGGATGGAGAAAGTGCGGTGGTTCGTGATGGGTGATGACGATACCATTTTTGTTACAGAAAATTTGGTGAGAGTTCTCAACAAATATGATCACAACCATTTCTACTACATCGGGAGTTTGAGTGAGAGCCATTTGCAGAATATTTACTTTTCATACAGCATGGCTTTCGGAGGTGGCGGTTTTGCTATAAGTTACCCTTTAGCTGAGGCTCTTGAGAAAATGCAAGATAGATGCATTCAGAGATACCCTGGCCTTTATGGCTCTGATGATCGAATGCAGGCTTGTATGGCAGAGCTCGGCATTCCCCTCACCCGTGAACTTGGTTTCCACCAGGTGGTCTCTTTCATGCACTCTTTCTCTCAATTAATTCCAAACATTCGTTTCTTAAAGTATATATGCTTGCAGGCTGTGGTTTCTTTCTCTAATTTGGTGATTTGGGGTCAGTTGTTTTATTAGCTGGGTTGTACTATTTGGAAAAAAGTGCAACTTGAATTGCATTAATTTGAAATGCCCTATTAAGTCCTCTATCAATTTGATCCTGAGTAGTGTATTGTTAGATAGCTTGAAGTAGTTAGTTATAGAGGCTCAGTTTCTTAGCTTTGTGGATTAACCTGCATTTGGGTATGGCATTAATGATAGAAATATTTGCACTAAATAGCACTAAAACTTAAGTCATTTCCCTAAATAACACTTAAACTGTTTTATTCTCTAAATAGCACTTATAATGTCCATAATGTCCAGTGATGGTGAAATTTTGTTTGAATAATGACTAATGCATAATGACTAAAAGTGCTATATTGGAAAGAAAAACATATGTAGTGCTATTTAAGGAAAGTCATTATGTTTTAGTGCTATTTAGGTAAATTCCTCGATAGAAATATTGTTATTTTAATTTGGGATCTAACTAACGTTCTTCAATTCCTTTACGGTCGTGGCATATATAATCAGTTTGATGTATATGGGGACTTGTTTGGGCTCCTATCAGCACATCCTGTGGCACCATTGGTTTCTATGCACCATCTTGATGTGGTGGAACCAATATTTCCAAACGTCACTCGAGTCGAAGCTCTCAAAAGGCTAATGCTTCCAATGAAACTGGATTCGGCAGGTTTGATCCAACAATCCATTTGCTACGACAAGGCGAAGAGCTGGACAGTTTCGGTCTCCTGGGGCTTTGCTGTCCAAATCTTCCGCGGAGTGCTATCCCCTAGGGAAGTAGAAATGCCATCCAGAACTTTCTTAAACTGGTACAGGAGGGCAGATTACACAGCCTATTCTTTCAACACAAGGCCTGTCATGAGAAACCATTGCCAGAAGTCTTTCGTTTTCTACTTGTCAAGTGCAGAAGTGGACTCTTTTTCTAATGAAACAGTGAGCAAGTACATTCGCCACCCACTCCCCCGTCCTCTGTGCAAGTGGAAGATGGCCAATCCTGAAGATATTGAGATGGTTGAGGTTTATATGAAGCCCGACTCACATTTATGGGACAGGGTAAAAATCTCTCGCTCTGTCTCATTTATATTCGTCAATGCTTTACTATCCTTACTTTGGGGGACTCGCTAGTTTTAGTACTGGCGGCTTGCTAGTTTTAGCAAGCCAATCTCATTTTTTGGCAAGCTTAATTAGCTTTAGTAATGGGGATGGTATGCTCTTACCACTGTAAAAATGTTCCCTTTAATTGTTCATTTTTTCAAGAATATTAATTTCGGATTGGTAACCCTCTCCACTCTCATTTGTAGTATCTATTGCTAAAACATTAGAAGTAAAACTTTTAATGGACATCCAAACAAAAGTATGAGCTTTATGTTGAATTGGTTCCTGTTCAGTATTTATAAACAAGAAATAGTTTTGCTAAAATAAACGCTGGAATCTTCTCTTTTAAAAAGTATCAATCCATATATCTTCCTGCTTCCCATGATTGAATGATGTAAACACACATTTAGACAGCAAATCAATTAATGGATTTATAATTGGGTGACTGAAATGTATCTTAAATTTTAACTGAAGTTTCTTTATTATTTAAATCTTGCTTTGATGCAGTCTCCAAGGAGGAATTGCTGCAGGGTGTTGCACTCAGGTCAGAAAAGTATGGTGGTGAATGTTGGGGTATGTAGGTATGGTGAGGTCAGTGAGATATGATTTTCTTTCTCTCGTCTCTTCCGGGTCTCTATATCTTCGTTTGTCAAGCCCGACTCTCCACGGAATTGAATTTTCTTGGGTAGTTGACAACCTAACCGCATGCCATCAGAGGGGTGGGTGAGAGAGTACGTCTTTTGGTAGATACGCTTTTTGTGTATAATTTATTGCGTATACGGTGTTGATTTAATATGGTTCCTTGTGCTATATTAAAGTGTGGCACATTCTCCTCCATCCCCCTAATTTTCTTCATGATTTGATTGACTGTTTTTTATAAAATAAAATATGTGTTATTGAGGTTTGTGTAAAAATAAAAAAAGATACCTGAGTAAATGATTAGAACCATATTTTTCTAGTGTTTTTTGTGTCATTGATTATTTTATGCAATTCAATTAACATAGATGGAACGAGAAGTTTAAAGAATGTTAGCAAACGAGGAGTGGATGTTTTTTCAACCATATTACAAATTCTATAACTAGAGTCTCGGAGCGCAAGCCCCTGCAGTGGGGTCCAAGGTGTAGAGTCCTTGGTTGTGGTCTCAAATAGGAAATTTTCTTTTTTTGGATATTTTTGCATCTTGAAAATCCTTGAGATGTTCTCCAACGAAATCCAAACTGATATACATTCCAATGTATAAAATAATAGATTCGAATGAATTGTAATCATCAACGTTCTCTAATGAAAAGGCATGTAACATTCAAATGTTTAATATCTAATCATTTAATGTGTCAAAAAAGGTGTCACGGTTTGGGTGAAATTATAGCACCAATGATAGTCACATAAATTGCCATATACATTTGATTGTTAATTCATGATCAGTTGTGTGGTTTCCCAAACAGACGCGTCCAATTAGAATTTGACACACACAGATATACATACATATATATATATATATATACATACATAGATATATATATATATACATATATACACATACATATACATACATACATACATACATACATACATATATATATATATATATATATATATATATATATATATAGTTTGGTTCCGGTGAGAAAACAATCTAATGAAAGAAATAAGAATAAATTATACACCGTTAGATCTGATCTCATGTCAATATTCTTTCTGAATCTACTCAGGGATATATTTGGATTTTTACATCTCAACTGTATCTCTCTCACCTCTCTCATTAGTCGTTCCTAAATCAGCGCCCTGTTGGACATGAGTTCAAACCCCTTTACTATTTCTTCTGGAATATTTTTTGTTTTGATGAATGACAAACAGGATGATTAATTTCAAGCTGATCGAAAATTTATTTTCGTATCGAGAAAAGCAAAGAAGGGTATCAAGAAGTTTACGGTGATAAAAAAAATCGACGATCCCCCTACGCAGATTTTTTTTGAAGTGAAGTGAAGACTCCGAAGACTTTTTTTTTATTGAGTCTAGGATTCCTGTAAGGATGACAACAACTTTTGCATAAACAAATTAATTTCTGAGGGATAAAAATTATTATTTCTTGAGTCAGTTGAAAAATTATTTTTTTTCTGTCCAAAAATATTTTACTGAGTCAGTTTCAAAATAAGTGTGTCAAAATTTCTTAAAAATATTTTTTAAAGATTACACAATTTTTTTTGGTAAGAAAAATATACTTTAAATATTTTTCGTGTACATCTTTTGACACACAAAATAATTTTTTGAACTCACTTTTTCTCCCCTATTCAAATTCATTGAATAAGGGTTATCAATGAGCGTGCATTGATTCCCATTGTCTCAAACAATCGTATGAAGCCAAAGGCTTCAATCGCAAATAGGCTTGGGCCCTTTATGTTTGTACAACATTTTGAAATTAATCGATTTTCTCTTCCTTTTTAATCGATTAATAGACTTCTAGTTGGATTCCCAGGATCGCCCAATAATCGATTAATGTTCTTCATTTAATCGATTTGTTAGCACAGATTCACCTAATCGATTATTTTCTTCAGTTTAATCGATTAATACCTTACCTAATTTCAGGCTTTTTCGCCTCTGTGTACCTTAATCGATTAATAGTTTCACTTTAATTGATTATTTTTATCTGGTGCATGTTCTGGCTTGCTCCAACGGCTTTATTTTCCTCAACTTATTTAATCCCTCATTCTCCTTCATTTCTAACACATCTCTTGCACTCCAAAATATTCTTTGAGCTATATTCATCCTTTGTTTCATCTTCCTCATCAAAATATTATTTTTTGAGAGTTAGAAATATTTTCTTTAAGTGCTTAAGAAGTTGTCATCCATAGAGCTTTAATTCTTCAACACTACTTTGCTCAATTGTGTGAGCTTTCATTCTTGTGTTGTAAACTCAATCGAGTGTTGTTCTTAAGACTTGTGTGACTCAAGTCTTGTTGTTTTAAGAAAGTGAGGCTTGTGTGATTAAAGTTCTCAAGTTGTACCGGTTTTTCAAGCACCCGTTGAAGCTTGAAGATTAGTAGGACTTTCGAGGGAGTCTCTCGGAGGACTGGACTAGCCACGAGGTGGTGAACCAGTATAAATCTCGGTGTTCTTCTTTCCCTTACTCTCTTTATTTATTCCTGCGGTTTTATTATTTCACACACGCGAAAAACGCACATTCTTGAAAACAACTCTATTCACCCCTCCTCTAGAGTTGCACATTTGTCTAACAATTGGTATCGGAGCAGGAAGTTCTTCGAATACGTTATTTTTTTCAGGAACTAAAAGATCAAATGGCATCAAGGATGTTCAACCCAGGAGTGACCGAGGGACAATCAACCACGAGGCCACCATTGTTCGATGGAACAAACTACTCGTATTGGAAGGAGAGGATGAGAATCTTTATCCAATCCAACGACTACAAGCTGTGGTTGATTGTGAAGAACGGCTACAGAGTCCCTATGAAGAAAGTCGGTGAAGTCAACGTCCCCAAAACAGAAGAGGAGTTCACCAAAGAAGATTGCAAAAAGATGGAGCTCAACGCAAAGGCAATAAACATGATTTATTGCGGTGTTAATGCGGATGACTACCGCAAAATCTCGCGGTGTGAAACCGCAAAACAAATGTGGGAGAAATTGGAGGTCACCTACGAAGGAACCATGCAGGTTCGGGAGGCCAAAATTGACCATCTCACTCACGAGTATGAACTCTTTTCAATGAAGAAAAATGAGAAGATTGAGGAAATGTTTGAGAGATTCTCTAACATCATCAATCCTCTCAATCTTCTCGGGAAGACATACACCGACCGAGAGCTCGTGAGAAAGGTGCTGCGAAGCCTATCCCCCAAATGGCGTTCAAAGGTGGACGCAATCGAAGAAGGTCGTGACTTCCAAACAACGACCTATGATGCTCTTTGAGGTAATCTTATTACCTACGAAACCACACAACTCTCAAAGGTGGTTGAAGAGAGGAACAAGAGGTCTATTGCTCTACCCGCAACAACATCAACCCACAACAACGTTGATGATGAAGATGATGACAGCGACGACACCGACCTCGGACTCTTTGTCCGAAAATTCAAGAAGATGATGCTCAAGAAGGGAGCCAAGAAGAACACTCCACCCAAATGCTATGGGTGTGGTGAAATTGGACACATCAAACCAATGTGTCCAAAGCTCAAGAACGAGAAGGACAAGAGGGCACCGAAGAAGCAACGTGCCTACATTTCTTGGGAGAACGACGGCTCCGGGAGTGAAGACTCGGAAACGGAGGAAGTGGCCAACTTGTGTCTCATGGCCATTGAAGATAGTGATACATCAAAAGAGGTAAGTGATCAAGAACCTTCTCCCAATGATCCTTTAACTCTTAATGATGTTGTTTGCATTGTAGAA
>OOIL02002458.1:298623-315449 GCA_900332095.2 Cuscuta campestris
CAAGAACGAAGACCTTAATCATAGTATTGAGTCGGTCTTTATTGTGATCAAGACCGACCCAATCTTTACACCTTGGCTCTTTAGGCTAAAAACTCTCATCGCATTTCTTACATCATAAAAATGGTTTTAAACTTGTTTAAGTCATTAAAAACACTTGGTGTTCACCCAAACCAAAAACCAAGCCATCCAGTGTTCGGCTCTCAGAAACCAGCGTTCGGCTTTCGGTTGTCGGGTTTGGTTTTTGGCATCCGAACCAACCAAGTGGTTTTCAGCATTTTATGATCCGCTTTCACACTTTGGCATGTTTAAACGGTTCTCCAACAAAAACACTTTGAAAACCTTCTCTCGCTTTTAGTCGTTTGACAAAAACAACGCAAAACGGCGTAAACTTGGCTAGCCGTGGTTTTTACTCAAATGACGTGTTTTTTTAAAGTGTCTCACTTGATTTCTTAGCCAAATACATCAAATAAGTGTTTTAAACACTTGGTTTTTATTTTGGAGAACTTTGGATTTTTCGGTCGGTTTTTGCATCGGTTGGCTAGGCCGTGGTCAGGGCAAAAACCATAGGTTTTTGGCTAACCACCCACCCAGCGATGGGAAGAACATCCCATCGATGGATAAGTAGCCCCTTAGCCAAACCAACTTCCAGAACCATGCGAAACAGCGATGGGAAGCTCTACCCATCGCTGTTCAAGCCTTGGTCCAACATTATCACAAGGCAGAATGCCCTTACCCAGCGATGGGAACCCAGCGATGGGAAGGCTAAACCATCGATGGGAAGGCATGATCGTTGGAAGTCATTTAAGGTTGATTCTTTCCTTCTTTGGAAGTCAACCTCCCACCCAGCGATGGGAAGCTTGTACCCATCGATGGGTAGGTAACCGGTGGCTTCAAAACTGAAGGAAAATTGGCTTACCAGCGACGGGTAAGTTCCAAACATCGATGGGAAGCCAATATCCTGCAGATCCCAAATTTATTCAATCCCATAAATCAAGCCAATTCACTTCACAACATTCATACTTTCATTGCACTCAAATATCATCATTTTCCATAGCTTGCTAGAGCCATTTTGTGTGAAGGTTGAGTTGTTCTTGAGCGTACATAGTTTACTCAACATCTACTCTTAAAGAGAGTCTTGTTCTTGAGTGTCTTAGTGTTCTATACACGTTAAGGGAAGCTTGTTTCCCATGGTTATACGAAGGAAAGGTATTTTCCTTCGGCTTGAAGTCTTGGAGTGCGGTATCTCCGAGCAAGTGTTGTTGAGGCTCGTGGGACTCGAGTTCTCAGGTTGTAACGGTTTGTTAAGCACCCGTAAGCTTAACGGAAGTAGTGTAGCTCGAGAGAGTCTCTCGGGAGGCTGGATTAGCCACAAGTTGTGGTGAACCAAGGTAAAATTCGGTGTGCCTCTTACTCTTCTCTTTACTTCTCTTTTAAGTTTTTTTATTCCTGCGATTTCTACGATCAAACGCTATTCATTCCCCCTCTAGCGTTGGTCACTTATTCTAACACCCTACATAGCCCAGCCACTTTCCTTCCATATTGAAACCTCGGGTAACCCTGATAATCGATTATCTTTCACTGACAATCGACTATCCAACACCCTTGAACTTCCTTGGCAGAATCCGAAACCCCAAATAATTGATTATCAACTATTGATAATCGACTATCCCACCCTTCTGAACCTTCTTGGCTTAAACTACACAATCCCACAATCGATTGTTGCTAAAGTGACAATCGACTATTTCCCTTCCCTGAACTCCCAAATTTCCTTCCCAAGAAACTGAACCTCTTGTTAGTTGATTATCATAAATTGATAATCGATTATTCCTTGCTCCTGCAGTTTAAGAAGCTTTGTCCAAAACTTAAAGCTTATTCCCGGAGTTCGGGTATAACACCTGATTTGGTCTTTTGTGTTTTGTAATGGATTGGGATGAATGGAGATGGATTCTAAGGCCAAAAGGGAATGTATTTTTCGTGGGTTTGAAGTAGGGAAAGGTGGGGGAAGGTTTTATTCAAAGTAGGGAATATTAGGAAAGAAAACAACACACACAAAGCAATTTTGTTTGTCCTTATCTCTTGGATTTTCAGCCATGGCTTCAAAGGGAGGTGAAGGATTTTATTTTGGTTATTAAAGGAAAATGAAATACTTTAGGATATGTGGGAGTGTGTTGGGCTTGTAGGCATTTCGGCCTAGGTTGGGTTTTGGGAGAGAAGGGTCATGGTTCGGGCTTTAATGTGGGACGTGTCAATGAGTTCAACCCAAAATGGATCATAACACCTAGACATTAAACACTTGACTTGTTGTAACACTAGTGGTGTGTGTGAGGGTGCATCCCGGGGTATATCATCCTCCCCTTCTTCAAAAGAGTTTGACCTCAAACTCGGAATATCTTCTGGCTCAAAGTAGGGACTGAGTTCGGAAATGTTGAACGTGGCGGAGACTCCATATTCTCTGGGTAGGTTGATCTTGTAGGCATTGTCATTGATCTTTTCTAGTACTTCAAAGGGACCGTCCGCTCGGGGTAGTAACTTGGACTTGCGTTTCGTGGGGAAACGCTCTTTTCTGAGGTGAATCCAAACTAAGTCTCGGTGTCCTATTTCAGTGAGAAGTTGAATGATACGAGAAGGCGGTATTCGACTTATGATAAGGAGTTCTTCGCTCTTGTTCGGTCCTTAGAACATTGGCATCACTACTTGGTTAGCAAGGAGTTCATACTTCATTCCGACCATGAGGCCTTGAAGTACATTCAAGGGCAACACAAACTCAGGCCCCGTCATGCCAAATGGGTTGAATACATTCAAACCTTCACCTTCACCATAAAGCACAAGAATGGGTCCATGAACAAAGGGGCCAATGCCCTCTCCCGGAGACACCTCTTACTAACGGCCCTTAGTGCCAAAATTGTTGGTTTTGATTTTGTGCGGGAGCTATACAAGGAGGATGAAGACTTCAAAGACACATTTTCCAAGTGTCTTGTGCAGCCCCACGGAGAATTCCTCATTAAGGACAGTTATTTGTTCCAAGGAAATCAGTTATGCATTCCGAAATGTAGTCTTCGTGAAACCCTCATCGAAGAAGTACACGGAGGAGGACTAGCAGGACACTTTGGCATCGAGAAGACCCACATGATGATGCGTGAACACTACTATTGGACAAAGATGGAACGAGATGTGGAGCACTACATCAAACGGTGCAACCTTTGCCAAACAGCCAAGAGCCATTCCTTAGCTCAAGGAAAGTATCTCCCCCTACCCATCCCCACGGCTCCATGAGAAGATATTAGCCTCGACTTCATCACAGGGCTGCCTAGGACAGAACGAGGGAAATATTCAATCATGGTCGTGGTAGATCGGTTCTCAAAGATGGCCCATTTCGTGCCATGCTTAACCACACATGACGCTTCGCAAATCGCTGATCTCTACTTCCGAGACATCGTTAAATTACATGGGATTCCTTGAAGCATGGTATCGGATCGGGACAGCAAATTCCTTAGTCATTTTTGGATGACACTTTGGAGAAAGATGGGAACCAAGCTCAAGTTTAGCACCTCTCACCACCCTCAAACCGACGGCCAAACAGAAGTGACGAACCGAACCCTTGGAACATTGTTACGGGTGCTCATCAAGAAGAATATAAGGCAATGGGAAGAACTTCTACCCCATGCGGAGTTTGCTTATAATCGGACACCCAGTAAGACAACCAGTTTTTCCCCATTTATGGTTGTTTATGGTTCTAACCCCCTTACCCCACTTGAACTTGATCCAATTATGATAACACAGAAATATAGTGCAGAAGCTGAGGAACGAGCCAAGGAGATTCAAGACCTTCACGCCAAGGTCCGAGAGAGAATTGAAGCAATGAATGAGAGAGTGAGTGCACGAGTCAACAAGAAAAGGAAGTCCGCTAAGTTCAAGCCTGGAGATTTGGTTTGGATTCATCTTCGGAAAGAGCGTTTCCCCACAAAACGCAAGTCCAAGCTACTACCCCGAGCGGATGGTCCCTTCGAAGTTCTAGAGAAGGTCAATGATAACGCCTACAAGATCAATCTACCGGGAGAATATGGAGTCTCCGCCACATTCAACATCGCCAACCTCAGCCCTTACTTTGAGCCTAAAGATATTCCGAGTTTGAGGTCAAACTCTTCTGAAGAAGGGGAGGATGATATATCCCGGGTTACACCTTCACACATGCCACTAGTATTAAAAGAAATCAAGTGTTTAATGTCTAGGTGTTATGATCCATTTTGGGTTGAACTCATTGATCCATCCCACACCAAAACCCAAACCATGACCTATCTCTCCCAAAACCCAACCTAGGCCGAAATGCCTACAAGGCCAACCCACTCCCACATATCCAAAGTATTTTTACTACTCAAATAAAGCCCTTTTCCTCTCCCTTGAAGCCCTGGCCAAAATTGAAAGGAAAAGTACAACCCAAAATAATGTGAGTGTTGTTTTCTTCCCTAAATATTCCTTTCATCAAATAAGAACCTTCCCCATCCCTTCCTACTTCAAAGTCACGAAAATATGTCCCCATTTATCCTTAAAATCAGTCCCCATCCATCACAAACATCCCCCACTACAAGAGGAACAAACCAGGGGACAAGGAATAAAACATGTCTTTTGTCTTGTTGTGATAATACATCAAACCCACACCCCCCTTATGCCCATGGCCGAATTCAGCCCCCCAAATATCCCATTTATCACCCTTCAAATCCACAATAAAACCAAAGGAATAAAGGACAATCCTTAATGTATTATTCCTCATGTGTGGACCAAAAATCCAGCCCCTCACCTCAATCCTTAATGTGATTTGTGGTGCTCTGGGATATATCAAAGACACCCCATATTCACCCTTTAACACTGATCAATGAAGACAAACCAAAGGCATCAAACAAATGGATATTATACACTTGATTCTAGGAAAGTGGTAGGAAGCTTCCCCTTAGTTTTTCATCCCCTTATTTATTTCGGCCAAGGGCCTTGTAATGCAGCACCATATTGTATTCTTATTCTCTTTACTCCTTGAGTAAACTATTTGAATTAGTGTCAAGCAAGTTCTCCCCATTTCCTAATGAAATATCTCTAAAGTTGGCTACTTTTGAGTGTGTGTTAGGAGTCTATTTCATATAATAATAGTGAATATTATTGTGTGAAAAGAAACAGCACCAAATAAAATAAGAGTGTGTTTATCTCCTATTTATTATTTGGTTTATCCTTATCCAACAAAAACCACAAAAGAACTCCCTCTTTCTCTCCCAATTTCGTGCATCCCCTTTATCCCATTTAAACACTTCATTTCTTCATCAAAAACCACTCCATAATATTGCTTTTCTCCTGCTCTTCATTCTGCCCTATCATCTCTTCCAAACAACCATACTTTCTTCACCATTTCATACACAAATCCAACCTATTCTTCACCATATATTTCCCTCTATAATCTTCCCTTATTCATCCATAACTTTTCCCAAGATTGGGTACAACAACATGGCAGAAAAATGGGCCATCTTTGAAAACCGATCTACCACGACCATGATTGAGTCGTTGTGTTATATCCGGGCATGCCCTACCCAAACTCATGGACGTGCCACAAGTGTTCAAACAAATCAAGGGATTAATGGTTATGTGTTATAATCCTTATTGGGTTGATTTAAGTCCTTTCTTCCATTCAAGAACACCAACCAACACCCTTGTTGTTTTCACACCCCCTTGGCCGCCCAAACCATGTCCAAATCCACCCTAAACATCCAAAATTCCTTGCCACTTAATTCCTTTCCAAGTAAAGTTTTCCCTACTCTTCTTATTTTAGCCCATGGCCAAAAACAAGGGTGTGTAAAATAAAACCTTTTGTTTGTTCTTTGTTTGTTCTTTCACCCCCTGGCCAAAATACACTTCACAATCCCAACATAAACACCCACAAAGAGCCAAAACCATGACCCACCTCCAGCCCCTACTTCCTGCCCATGTTTCCCTCACAATAACCCAAAGCCATAACTCCAAAACACCGATAAATATTACCCAGCCCTGTCCCCTTTTATTGGCCAAAAACAACCCCTCATCATTACCCAAATAATAGCCTTAAAACCCAGGAAACAACCACTATAAACCAAAGCTCAAAACCCCCACAACACCAGCCCCATCCCTGAATTTTATACCACTAAGGAGACAGGATTGAATGGAGAATGCCCCATGGTTTTGAAGTGGATGTTGCTAGGAAGTTTCCTCATATTCACATTCAATGTATAGTGTATCTTTTCCCTCTTCCCCTGCCTATATAATCAGGCCATATGGCCATTGTAACACACATCTTTGAATATTGAAAAAACTTTTACTCTTTGAGTATTCATAAAATAGTGTGATGCTATTTTAGCCAAATTATTATTTCTATATCTTAAGAAGTGGTTATCTTAAGTCTGAGTTTTAGGTTCTAGATATTTGATTAAGTGTGTCTTACCTTAATTAAATTCTAGATTCAAACCCCAAGTTAGGATAAGAGTGTGTAATATCTCTTAAACACCAACTTGATCTATCCATCCCTGATTTTCTTCCATTTCATACCTCCACATTTCTCCTCTTAATCTTACTCTTTTCTTCCATTAAAATACCCAAAAGAACTCCTTCATCATCCCCATACTTTTCCAGTCATTCCCCCACACAAAACATCGCCCTTCCTGCCCAGAATTCTGCCAAATAATCGATTAACCTTAGTGACAATCGATTATCAGTCACCATTGAAACACCTGCAGCCTTCAACAATCGATTGTCCCCTTTTGACAATCGATTGTCCGTACTCATTTGAAACATCCGCCGGGATCAATAATCGATTATCCTTTTCAGATAATCGACTATCACTCTTCCCTAGATATCTGCAGCCCTCTATAATCGATTATCACCATACCGATAATCGACTGTCAATCCCTCCTGAAAAATCCAAGAAGCTGCACCATCTGTCAATCGATTATCTAAGATAGACAATCGATTATCCTCTTATCCTGAAAACAAAAGGCTTTGTTTCTTGAGTTTGAACTTAATACCGTCAAACCCGGAACCTGGATATAACATTTGGTATCAGAGCTTTGTGTTGAACATCCCTAAGGGATCATCTTTACACGCCTCCCTCATCTCTTTTGTTACTATCAATTTTCAAGCATATATCCACCATGCCAAGCTCTTCTCCAAACATGTTTCAATATGAATTAGCTACTGCCCAGGAGAAACTAAAGAAGGAAGTTGAACTTGTGATGAAACAAGTCAAGGAGCTCACAAATTCAGAGGAAGTCCCTACATTTGAAGGAAGAACTGACCCGGAAAAGTTCTTAAAGTGGTTAGCCAAGGTTGAACACATCTTTACCATCAAAAACGTTCCTGAAGATAAGATGATCAAGTTAGTGACGGCCAAGTTTCAAAGACATGCTTCTACTTGGTGGACTAACATCGCCTATAGAAGAAAACTTGAGGGAAAAGCTAAAGTGCAAATTTGGGAAAAGATGCGAAAGCTTTTAACCAAGAAGTTCTTGCCCAGAGATTACAAATTCAAGGTACCTATGAACATTTACTCCTTCCCATCCAAAACCACACCACTACCCCCACAACAAACTTCCCTCATTTACCCCAACACCATCTCAACACCCCTGCCCCAAAACCTTTCCAAACTCATGTCTTCACCACCACCACTGATCACCTTAACAACTGCCCAAAGCACTCCACAAGCTATCCCCATCCCCGTGGCCCAAAACCCGCATAAAACAACCATCTTACACCCTCCTAATATTTCCCAAGAAACTAAAATAGCTGCTTCCATCTCCACAACCCACACCTCCTCCAAAAACCACCCATCAACATATTACCCAAGAAACCCTTAAACATGTTCCTCTCCAAGAACCTACCAAAACTGTATCCTCCACTCCACTTTGTACTATCCAAGAACTACCTACAATCAAGCCTACGAGCCCTTGTTGTTACCATTGTCTAAAGGTTTGAAATTATGCTATCATGTGTCCAAATAAGAGAAAGGTGATCTTCATTCAAGATGTAGAGGAACAAGGAGCATTGGAGCAAATACAGGTTCATAAAGGTAAGAAATCAGAAGCTGTGGAGCAAACAAATCTCATGAATGAACCGTTGAGAATCTTGGAAGAAGAAGAAGAAGAAGAAAAGCTCAAGGTTAGGCCCATGAATGTGTCCCCTATTCTTCTAGGCAGACCATTGTTGATAGATTGGAAAGTACTCTATGTTGGTTTCACGAACACTTATTCATTCTTTATGGATAGAAGAAAAGTCACATTTACTCCTCCAATTCCTCCGAATCCTCATACCCGTATCCCAGCCACTGCCCTACTCTCCATCATTATCAAAGGCAAACCATCACCACACCAAAGGACCAGAGAAATGATACTTATTCCATCCAATGATACACAACCAAACGTCCATCCCTTGGTTCAATCTCACTTAGCCCCTTTTCCTCTCAAAAACAATCCGTCCAGAAGTAACTGTGGAGCCTTGTTACCACTAACGGCCCTTGGTGCCTATTTTGCTTTGTTTAATTTGCAGGGAATTCATGAAGGAATACAAGGGACAAAGAACACTTATCCTAAGTGCTCCAAGCTGCATTCACAGGTCCCCTTTTCCCAAGCACCGAGACATAGCTTCATTGAAGATGAGGATGTAAGCAAGTTCAATTCCAGCCCCTATGAAGAGCCTAAAGAAAACTTGAGTTTTTTGGGCAAACTCTTTCGAACAAGGGGAGGATGTTATATCCGGGCATGCCCTACCCAAACTCATGGACGTGCCACAAGTGTTCAAACAAATCAAGGGATTAATGGTTAAGTGTTATAATCCTTATTAGGTTGATTTAAGTCCTTTCTTCCATTCAAGAACACCAACCAACACCCTTGTTGTTTTCACACCCCCCTCGGCCGCCCCAACCATGTCCAAATCCACCCTTAACATCCAAAATTCCTTGCCACTTAATTCCTTACCAAGTAAAGTTTTCTTTACTCTTCTTATTTTAGCCCATGGCCAAAAATAAGGGCGTGTAAAATAAAACCTTTTGTTTGTTGTTATTTTCCTTCTTTTAAGCCTTTTATTAAACAAATAAAACCCTCCCTCTATTCCATTCACCCCCTGGCTAAAATACACTTCACAATCCCAACATAAACACCCACAAAGAGCCAAAAACATGACCCACCTCCAGCCCCTACTTCCTGCCCATGTTTCCCTTACAATAACCCAAAGCCATAACTCCAAAACACCGATAAATATTACCCAGCCCTGTCCCCTTTTATTGGCCAAAAACAACCCCTCATTTTTACCTAAATAATAGCCTTAAAACCCAGGAAACAACCACTATAAACCAAAGCTCAAAACCCCCACAAAACCAGCCCCATTGATATACCCCGGGCGACTACCAACGACTCTAAAGTCGTTAAACAAATTAACGGAATAATGGCTAAGTGTTATGATTCCTTTTGGACCGAACTTATCAATCCTAAAACCCGCCACATAGCCATAATTTCCCTGAGCCCAACTCCAACTTAAAAGGCCCAGCCTTTCTCATCCAATCCAAACCCCAAAATATCCAAAATAATAAACCCAAAACTACATTTATTTTTCCTCCATCCCTGGCCAAAAACCTCATGCCACAACCCTGCCAATACCACTCCTTTACACCTCAACTTGGCTAAACAAACAGCCATAAAATTCAAGACACCTTGACCCACACCCACACCCTTCATTTCCCCATGTTTTTACCCCATATCCAGCCCAGGAAATACCTCCAAATAACCTGCTACCCCACCCTTTTTCTCCTGCCCAAAACAACCCCACCTAAGCCAATCAATTGTGAATTATATTCACATATTCCCTCCCACCACTAATAGCCAAAATCCTGCCCTACAAGTACAAAAATCCTTGTGTTTTTCCCACTAAAGGAACATCAACAAGTGGCCATTAATTTCTTTAATTTGTGTGAATAAGAGACTTGGTAGTCTCCCTTTTCTATGCCTATATCTTAAGAGTGGTTCTCTTGAGTGTGAGTTTTAGGTTCTAGCTATTTAAGTAAGTGTGTAATATCTTATTTAAATGCTAGATTCAACCCCAAGTTAAGATAAGGGTGTGTAATATCCCTTAACACCAATTTGGTTTGTTTTTCTTTCCAAAGAAGTACCTTGTTCCTGTCTCGAGCTGTCAAATAATCGATTATCCCCACCGGAAATCGATTATCTATCCTTCGTGAAACACCTGCAGCCCTCAATAGTCGATTATCAGTCTCCAATAATCGATTATCAGCCTTTCCCAAAGAAAACCTGCCATCCTCAATAATCGATTGACACCTCCTGTAAATCGATTATCTCCCCTCCCAGAAAATCCCCAGAAAATTGCCCCCAGAAACTGAAGCCCCTGATAATCGATTATCCACTTTGGACAATCAATTATTTCTTCCCTGTTCTTAACAAGATAGTTCCTTTAAAAACCTGAGCTTGGGTATAACACCCATCCCTGAATTTTATCCCACTAAGGAGACAGGATTGAATGGAGAATGCCCCATGGTTTTGAAGTGGATGTTGCTAGGAAGTTTCCTCATATTCACATTTAATGTATAGTGTATCTTTTCCCCCTTCCCCTGCCTATATAATCAGGCCATATGGCCATTGTAACACACATCTTTGAATATTGAAAAACCTTTTACTCTTTGAGTATTCATAAAATAGTGTGATGCTATTTTAGCCAAATTCCTAATTCTATATCTTAAGAAGTGGTTATCTTAAGTGTGAGTTTTAGGTTCTAGATATTTGATTAAGTGTGTCTTACCTTAATTAAATTCTAGATTCAAACCCCAAGTTAGGATAAGAGTGTGTAATATCTCTTAAACACCAACTTGGTCTATCCATTCCTGATTTTCTTCCATTTCATACCTCCACATTTCTCCTCTTAATCTTACTCTTTTCTTCCATTAAATTACCCAAAAGAACTCCTTCATCATCCCCATACTTTTCCAGTCATTCCCCCACACAAAACATCCCCCTTCCTGCCCAGAATTCTGCCAAATAATCGATTAACCTTAGTGACAATCGATTACCAGTCACCACTGAAACACCTGCAGCCTTCAACAATCGATTGTCCCCTTTTGACAATCGATTGTCCGTACTCATTTGAAACATCCGCCGGGATCAATAATCGATTATCCTTTTCAGATAATCGACTATCACTCGTCCCCAGAAATCTGCAGCCCTCTATAATCGATTATCACCATACCGATAATCGACTGTCAATCCCTCCTGAAAAATCCAAGAAGCTGCACCATCTGACAATCGATTATCTAAGATAGACAATCGATTCTCCTCTTGTCCTGAAAACAAAAGGCTTTGTTTTTTGAGTTTGAACTTAATACCGTCAAACCCGGAACCTGGATATAATCGATTGTTACTATCAATTTTCAGGCCTCCCTCATCTCTTTTGTTACTATCCATTTTCAAGCCATATATCCACCATGCCAAGCTCTTCTCCAAACATGTTTCAAGATGAATGAGCTACTGCCCAGGAGAAACTAAAGAAGGAAGTTGAACATGTGAAGAAACAAGTCAAGGAGCTCACAAATTCAGTGGAAGTCCCTACATTTGAAGGAAGAACTGACCCGGAAAAGTTCTTAAAGTGGTTAGCCAAGGCAGAACACATCTTTACCATCAAAAACGTTCCTGAAGATAAGATGATCAAGTTAGTTACGGCCAAGTTTCAAAGACATGCTTCTACTTGGTTGATGTACCCCGGGATGCTCCTACAAGCATGAAGGCTACGCCACAAACCATAAAACAAATCAAAGGGTTAATATCTAAGTGTTATGATCCTTTTTGGGCTGAACTCATTAACCTTTCGTATCCTAAAACCCAAACCATAACCCTTCTCTTCCAAAGCCTTTCTTGATATTAAACCATTCCATATCCTTCCCATAATATCCAAAAATCTTTTATTTTCATTTGATGAACAAAATAAAGTCCTTTCTCTCCTTTTTAGCCCTGAACAAAAATAAGATCAGAAGGACAAACCTTGCGTATTGTTTCTACTTCTTTTGTTCCTTTTAATTAAAATAAAACCTTCCTTTCACTTCCCTACATCAAACCCACGAATTTCCCAACTCTTTTACCCAAAAATCAGGCCACATTATGTTTTAATCAAGACAAAAATCAACCCACAAAACAAAAACAAAATCAGGAAAAAGTTTTCCTTGATTGAATAGTGCTGATTTTGTCCTGTTGTTCAAAAACCAATCCCCTTCATACCCTTCAGCATATGGCCGAATTTCGCACTCCAAATATCCATAAACACAACCCCATTTACCAAAGATAGAGATAAAAACATCAAGGAATCAAAACCATTGATTAAATAGTGCAAACTTTGTCATATTATCCTTAATTGTCAAAGTTACAACTTTCCTTGATTCCCTTCTCACATGGCAGGAATTAATGATCCATATTGAGCCAAAAATCCAAGCCTTTTAACCTCCTTTTCCTGGTCAATGAGTGCTGCCCACTAAGATTAATAATACATGGATATTAATCACATGATTTGTAGGAAAGTAAAGTGTAATTTCCCTTGTTTTGCATTATATATTTCAGCCATGAAGCCTTGTAAAGACATCTCATTTTTCATTATCAATATTACTCTTGAAGTATTCCCTGAATTGGTGTGAAGCTAGTTCAATCCATTTCCTAATGAAATATCTCTAAAGTTGGCCACTTTTGAGTGTGTGTTAGGAGTCTATTTAATACTTTAATAGTGATTATTATTGTATAAAATAGATAATAGCCCCAAATATATATAAAGAGTGTGTTTATCTCTTACATATTATTTGGTTTATCTTTTATACAACAACCACAAAACATTTCCCCTCTTTTCTTCTAATTATGATCCTGAATCTATAAATAATCGATTATCATTGCTTGATAATCGACTATTGAAACCCCTTGAGTCCTCTTCAAAATCTGCAACATCATACAATCGATTGTCTTTCAGTGACAATCGATTATCTGGTTCCTCTGAACATTTCCAGTTGAGCTAATCCCTAATAATCGATTTAGGGGCTGTTTGTTTCAGCCTCTTAATGGTTCAAATGTCTGAATGATTCAGCACTTAATGGTTAAGACTGTTTGTTTCAGCCTCTTAATGGTTCAGATGTCTGAATGGTTAAGAGATTTGCCTCTGAATGGTTAAGTATTTTACAGAGTCTGAATGGTTAAGAGCTCTTATCTGAATTGATCAGACATTTGCCTCTGAATAGTTAAACAATATACTAGCTCTTAATGGTTCAGACCTCTTACTGGTTTAGCACTTAATGGTTCAGACCTCTTACTGGTTCAGCACTTACCCATTCAGAAGATACCAAACAGCCCCTTACCCAAATGTGTTAATCAATTATTCCATAGTTCTGAATCCTGAGTGAAT
This sequence comes from Cuscuta campestris, assembly GCA_900332095.2. Lineage (NCBI taxonomy): Eukaryota > Viridiplantae > Streptophyta > Magnoliopsida > Solanales > Convolvulaceae > Cuscuta > Cuscuta campestris. The sequence continues at coordinate 312,061 of OOIL02002458.1, forward strand.
CTGTTCCTGTTTATCTATCCTAAGTTTGGGTACAACATTGGTGGACTAACATCGCCTCTAGAAGAAAACTTGAGGGAAAAGCTAAAGTGCAAATTTGAGAAAAGATGCGAAAGCTTTTAACCAAGAAGTTCTTGCCCAGAGATTACAAATTCAAGGTACCTATGAACATTTACTCCTTCCCATCCAAAACCCCTTCCAAAACCACACCACTACCCCCACAACAAACTTCCCTCATTTACCCCAACACCATCTCAACACCCCTGCCCCAAAACCTTTCCAAAATCATGTCTTCACCACCACCACTGATCACCTTAACCACTGCCCAAAGCACTCCACAAGCTATCCCCAACCCGTGGCCCAAAACCCGCATAAAACAACCATCTTACACCCTCCTAATATTTCCCAAGAAACTAAAATAGCTGCTTCCATCATCACAACCCACACCTCCTCCAAAAACCACCCATCAACCCATCAACATATTACCCAAGAAACCCTTAAACATGTTCCTTTCCAAGAACCTACCAAAACTGTATCCTCCACTCCACTTTCTACTATCCAAGAACTACCTACAATCAAGCCTACGAGCCCTTGTTGTTACCATTGTCTAAAGGTTTGAAATTATGCTATCATGTGTCCAAATAAGAGAAAGGTGATCTTCATTCAAGATGTAGAGGAACAAGGAGCATTGGAGCAAATACAGGTTCATGAAGGTAAGAAATCAGAAGCTGTGGAGCAAAAAAATCTCATGAATGAACCGTTGAGAATCTTGGAAGAAGAAGAAGAAGAAGAAAAGCTCAAGGTTAGGCCCATGAATGTGTCCCCTATTCTTCTAGGCAGACCATTGTTGATAGATTGGAAAGTACTCTATGTTGGTTTCACTAACACATATTCATTCTTTATGGATAGAAGAAAAGTCACCTTTACTCCTCCAATTCCTCTGAATCCTCATACCTTTATCCCAGCCACTGCCCTACTCTCCATCATTATCAAAGGCAAACCATCACCACACCAAAGGACCAGAGAAATGATACTTATTCCATCCAATGATACACAACCAAACGTCCATCCCTTGGTTCAATCTCACTTTGCCCCTTTTCCTCTCAAAAACGATCCGGCCAGAAGTAACTGTGGAGCCTTGTTATCACTAACGGCCCTTGGTGCCTATTTTGCTTTGTTTAAGTTGCAGGGAATTCATGAAGGAATACAAGGAACAAAGAACACTTATCCTAAGTGCTCCAAGCTGCATTCACAGGCCCCCTTTTCACAAGCACCGAGCCATAGCTTCATTGAAGATGAGGAAGTAAGCAAGTTCAATTCCAGCCCCTATGAAGAGCCTAAAGAAAACTTGAGTTTTTTGGGCAAACTCTTTCGAACAAGGGGAGGATGTTATATTCGGGCATGCCCTACCCAAACTCATGGACGTGCCAAAAGTGTTCAAACAAATCAAGGGATTAAGGGTTAAGTGTTATAATCCTTATTGGGTTGATTTAAGTCATTTCTTCCATTCAAGAACACCAACCAACACCCTTGTTGTTTTCACACCCCCCTTGGCAGCCCCAACCATGTCCAAATCCACCCTAAACATCCAAAATTCCTTGCCACTTAATTCCTTTCCAAGTAAAGTTTTCCCTACTCTTCTTATTTTAGCCCATGGCCAAAAATAAGGGTGTGTAAAATAAACCTTTTGTTTGTTGTTATTTTCCTTTTTTTAAGCCTTTTATTAAACAAATAAAACCCTCCCTCTATTCCATTCACCCCCTGGCCAAAATACACTTCACAATCCCAACATAAACACCCATAAAGAGCCAAAACCATGACCAACCTCCAGCCCCTACTTCCTGCCCATGTTTCCCTCACAATAACCCAAAGCCATAACTCCAAAACACCCATAAATATTACCCAGCCCTGTCCCCTTTTATTGGCCACAAACAACCCCTCATTTTTACCCAAGTAATAGCCTTAAAACACAGGAAAAAACCACTATAAACCAAAGCTCAAAACCCCCACAACACCAGCCCCATCCCTGAATTTTATCCCACTAAGGAGACAAGATTGAATGGAGAATGCCCCATGCTTTTGAAGTGGATGTTGCTAAGAAGTTTCCTCAAATTCACATTCAATGTATAGTGTATCTTTTCCCCCTTCCCCTGCCTATATAATCAGGCCATATGGCCATTGTAACACACATGTTTGAATATTGGAAAACCTTTTACTCTTTGAGTATTCATAAAATAGTGTGATGCTATTTTAGCCAAATTCCTAATTCTATATCTTAAGAAGTGGTTATCTTAAGTGTGAGTTTTAGGTTCTAGATATTTGATTATGTGTGTCTTATCTTAATTAAATTCTAGATTCAAACCCCAAGTTAGGATAAGAGTGTGTAATATCTCTTAAACACCAACTTGGTTTATCCATCCCTGATTTTCTTCCATTTCATACCTCCACATTTCTCCTCTTAATCTTACTCTTTTCTTCCATTAAAATACCCAAAAGAACTCCATCATCCCCATACTTTTCCAGTCATTCCCCCACACAAAACATCCCCCTTCCTGCCTAGAATTCTGCCAAATAATCGATTAACCTTAGTGATAATCGATTATCAGTCACCATTGAAACACATGCATCCTTCAACAATCGATTGTCCCCTTTTGCCAATCGATTTTCCGTACTCATTTGAAACATCCGATGGGATCAATAATCGATTAACCTTTTCAGATAATCGACTATCACTCTTCCCCAGAAATTTGTAGCCCTCTATAATCGATTATCACCATACCGATAATCGACTGTCAATCCCTTCCTTAATCCACACGCCGAGTTTGCCTATAACCGAACCCCAAACAAGACCACGGGGCTATCCCCGTTCATGGTGGTCTATGGTTCGAACCCCCTCACCCCACTTGAGCTTGATCCCATCGTAGGAAAAGAGCAATACAGTTGGGCAGCTGATCAACGGTCCAAGGAAATTCAAGAACTCCATGAAAAGGTTCGAGAGAAGATTGAAGCGGTAAATGAGAAAGTTAGTAACAGGATCAACAAAGGAAGAAAATTCACAAGTTTTCAGCCCGGTGACTTGGTTTGGATTCACCTAAGGAAAGAGCGTTTTCCCGCCAAACGTAAGTCCAAGTTACTACCAAGAGCCGACGGCCCATTCGAGATTTTAGAGAAGATCAACGACAACGCCTACAAAGTCAATTTGCCTGGAGATTACGGAGTTTCTGCTACATTCAATGTTAAGGATCTCAGTCCATATTTTGACCCTGAAGAACTTCCAAGTTTGAGGACAAACTTTTCTGAAGACGGGGAGGATGATATATCCCAGAGCACCACAAATCACCCTCAAGTCCTTAAGGAAATCAGTGGAATAATGTCCAAGTGTTATGACCCCC
>OOIL02002458.1:316009-331202 GCA_900332095.2 Cuscuta campestris
GTGAGTTTTAGGTTCTAGTTATTTAAATAAGTGTGTTATATCTTATTTTAATGCTAGATTCAACCTCAAGTTAAGATAAGGGTGAGTAACATCTCTTAACACCAACTTGACTTGTTCCCCTTCCCAAAGAAATACCTTTTTTCCTGTCTCGAGCTGTCGAGTAATCGATTATCAGTAGTAGAAGTCGATTATCTATCCTTCGTAAAACACCCGCAGTCTTCAATAGTCGATTATCACTTTCAGATAATCGATTATCAGCTTTTCCCAGAAACCTGCAATTCTCAATAATCGATTGTCACTCCCCCATCAATCGATTATCGCCCTTCTCAGAGAATTCCCAGAAAACTACCCAGAACCTGAAGCCTTCAATAATCGATTATCCACTTAGGACAATCGATTATCTTCCTTTCCCTGCAAATAAAGAGTCTGAAACTATAAAACCCTGAGCTTAGATATAACACTTATCTTCCCCCTTTTGACATTATCAAAAAGATTGTTAACAACAAAAATCATAAAGATTTTTATTAATTAATTAAGGGAAATAGCGGAGTACATAACGAAAGCATATTAAAAGATGATAAAATGAGGAAGAGAAGAAAGTAGAGCTAGAGCTCTAGAAATCCGGGGAAAGATCATTGAGAAGTTGTTCTTCGTCAATGTCTTCTTCTTCTTCATCATCTTCATCACCATCGCCATCATCATCATCATCATCATCTTCTTCTTCTTCTTCTTCTCCTCCGTCTTCGTCCACCGCGTCGTCCCTACCAACGTTTTGAGTCCCACTATGTTCACCTCCGAAATTCGGTGGAGGAATTTAGGGGACCATTTGAGCGTACGGGTAATTGACAAAGTCAAAATACCCGTGAAGCTCACGGCTACAGATATTGACGTTGTGTGCCGTTTTGGAGACGTTGGTGTCAATCCGAGAGAGAGTAGCTGTCAAGGCTGCCATTTGCTCGGCGAGAGAAGGATTGGTCAAAGTGGTGGCAGTTGAGGCTATGGCTCTCGGTTGGCGGTGAGGACGAGGCTGCGGGAACGTAGCATCATCGGTTCTCGGGTGGAAGGAAGACTCGTCAATCTCCCAGTGCTTTGTCCCCTTTGTCTTAGGCCCAACATCGGTTTTGATGTTATAATCTTCAAGAATCGCCATGACGAGGAGGGCGTAGGGGAGCGACCGATTGTCGGAGGTGGCGGTGAACATGTGAGTCATCACAAATTTACACCAATTGAGATTGGCGTTGTGAATCATCGCATGAATTGTCTTCGTGTCCTCCTGGGAGAGAGTGGTGTGATTGAACTTCCTAGGATTGAGAATCCGTGTCAAAACATAAAAAATGAATCGAAACACGGGACTCGTGGAAGCAATCGTAGGGCTCCGCTGTTGGGGAGTAGGGACGAAGTGTCGGATGCCCACTTCCTCCAAGAGAGCGGTCTCATTGAACCGTGCTCTTTCTTCTCCGACGTAGAGCCCGAGATCCTGTCTGTCCCGACGAAGCCCGGTGAGGATTTGAATGTTTTCCTCATTCAAGTAAATGTCCACCCTGTTGACGTTAGAGATCAAAGCTCCGTCCTCAGCCTTTTTCAAGTTCGAGTAGAAGGCTCGAACAAGAAAGGAGTGATAATGAGCCTTCTTGATGTAGAGGAGGTCGAGGAAGTTTCCACGTTCGAGGATAACCTGTGCCTCACGTGGAATGGAGTCATGCATGAAGCAGGCGGTGGAGAATCGGGGAGGGAGAATTTCCCGGTGCTCAAACTTCTCCGAGAACCGCGTCGCCTCTGCGCGGTTGTTGAACCATAAGAAAGATCCGTCGAGGTATTGGTGCGCTGGTGGTGGAGGAGCCGAGGAGGAGGCGGCGTTCTTGCCGTTGCGGGAACGCTTTCTTTGACCTCCTGCCATTGCAACAAGAGAGGAGAGAGAGATTGCAGAAATTTTGAAAAAAAATGAAGAATAGGAGCAAGAATGATGAATTATGATGAATATATGGAGAAGAGATGATTGGAATGAGTAAAAATGGAGTAGATATCACCAATATATAGAGGAGGTGTAGAGATCCGTTGGGATGGTCAAACAAGGTTTAAATGCTCCTCCAACGTCTCTGCAACGGTCAGATTTTTGAAAAATCGTCGTTGATAATCGATTTACACTCCCTGTAAATCGATTATCTGAGTCTTCAAATTCTCCGCCAAAGAAACTGCAGGCTTCAATAATCAATTTCTGCCTGGTTGTAAATCGATTATTGTAGTTTGCGCCTGAGTTGCCTTTAACTTCTGCAGGCTTAAATAATCGATTATCTTATAGTTGATAATCTATTGTTGTTGGTTTGCGCCTGACTTTTGAGAAGGTTCTGCAGCCCCTGATAATCGATTATCTTAATGCTGATAATCGATTGTTGGCTCCTTCAGTTTCTTTGCTCCAACTTCTGCGGGCTGGGATAGTCGATTATCACAAGCCTGTAAATCGATTAATACACAGTCCATAAATCGATTTACTTTGTTCCCTTCTGACTTTGACACCTGAAAATAAAATTAAAATAAGAGCCCTGCAAAAAAAATTGAAAATGTCTCCGACGTTCAAGTTAGTAGGGATCAAAAATGATATTTAATGCAAAACTTAGATCATCGTGGAGTCAAGGATTCCGAGTTCACTACGAATGCGGAAGAACGACTCTTTCTCTAAAGGTTTTGTGAAAATGTCGGCTAATTGGTTGTGTGTTTCAACGAACTCAATTTTGACATCACCTTTGAGAACATGATCTCTAATGAAATGATGCCTAATGTCAATATGTTTCGTCCTTGAGTGAAGAACCGGATTCTTCGTCAAGCTTATGGCGCTAGTATTATCACATCGAAGAGGGACGTGATCGATACTAAGGCCATAATCCACAAGTTGTTGCTTCATCCAAAGGATTTGAGCACAACAACTACCAGCGGCAACATATTCCGCTTCGGTTGTGGATAACGCAACACTGACTTGCTTCTTGCTAAACCATGAGACTAAAGAACTACCAAGCAAGTGACACGTCCCACTCGTACTTTTACGGTCTAACCTACAACCGGCAAAGTTCGAGTCGGAATAGCCAAAAAGATGACAAGGAGACCCTTTGGGGTACCATAGTCCAACGTTCATTGTTCCAACAAGATATTTCATTATCCGTTTCACCGCCGTTAAGTGCAATTCTTTCGGACAAGATTGATACCTTGCACATAAACAAACGCTAAACATGATATCGGGTCTACTAGCGGTAAGATAAAGAAGGGATCCGATCATACCTCGATACTTCTTTACGTCTACTTCCTTACCCTTTTCATCTTTGTCCAGGTGCTCGGAGGTGCTCATTGGGGTAGCCATTGCCTTGGAGCCATCCATTTCAAATCTCTTTAGAAGCTTCTTGCAATACTTTGATTGAAAAATGAAGGTCCCTTCCCTCATTTGTTTGACTTGTAACCCCAAGAAGAAATTGAGTTCCCCCATCATGGACAACTCAAATTCATTTGTCATTAAGTTTGAAAATTCCTTGCATAAAGATTCATTAGTAGCACCGAATATAATGTCATCTACGTAAACTTGCACCAAGAGGATGTTATCGTTTTTACTCTTGATAAAAAGTGTAGTATCAACCTTCCCCCTTTTGAACCCGTTGTCCAAAAGAAATTTGCTCAAACGCTCATACCAAGCACGAGGTGCTTGTTTAAGACCGTAGAGTGCTTTCTTTAGTTTATAGACATACTCTGGGTGCTCAAAATCCTCAAAGCGCGGGGGTTGATCAACATACACTTCCTCTTGAATAAAACCATTGAGGAAGGCACTCTTAACATCCATTTGGTATAGCTTAAAATCCATAGATGAAGCAAAAGCGAGTAATAAGCGAATAGCTTCTAAACGTGCTACTGGTGCATAAGTTTCTTCAAAATCAATGCCTTCTTCTTGATTGTAGCCTTTAGCTACGAGCCTAGCTTTGTTTCTAGTGATTATACCATTTTCATCGAGTTTGTTACGGAACACCCATTTCGTACCAATTATGGTGTGATCATCGGGTCTTGGCACCAATTCCCAAACGTCATTTCGTTTGAATTGGTTAAGCTCCTCTTGCATTGCCAAGGTCCAATGTTCATCATCAATTGCTTCCGAAAAGGTTGTAGGTTCAATTTGAGAGACAAAAGCCATGTGACCTACTGTGTCCTCAAGAGGATGGTTCTTTGAAGTCCTCCATGCCCTTGGCATTGGCGTTTCCTCCTCTTGTGGTTGTTCCTCGTTTACGGGTGGCTCTACTTCTTCATCTTGGCTTTCCTTTGAGTTGTCTACTTCGTCATCGTCGTTGAGATAGATGTTTTCGAACGAATCTATAAGATCATCACAAGAAACCTTTCTCGCCAAGCGACCATCATTTTCGGCAAAGACAACATGAGAAGATTCCTCAACGGTTAAGGTGCGTTTGTTGAAGACTCTATAAGCCTTACTACGCAATGAATAACCAAGAAAAATTCCTTCATCCGACTTTGCATCAAATTTGCCCAAATTATCTTTTCGGTTATTGTGAACAAAACATTTGCAACCAAAGACTCGAAGATGGGAGAGGTTTGGCTTTCTTCCTTTGTATAGTTCGTATGGGGTTTTCATGAGTATCGGTCTAATGACGGCTCGGTTTAACACGTAGCACGCGGTACTCACGACATCCGCCCAAAAATACTTAGGAATTTTTGCCTCATCAAGCATAGTTCTAGCCATCTCCTCAAGGCAACGATTTTTACGTTCCACCACGCCATTTTGTTGTGGTGTACATGGAGCGGAGAAGTTATGCTCGATGCCTAGTTCGTCACAAAACTCGGTAAAGAGATCTCGTTCGAACTCTCCACCATGATCGCTTCGTATGGCTACGGTGATTAAGCCTTTTTTGTTTTGAACTTTTTTGAGAAAAGTTTTGAAAACATGAAATGCCTCACTTTTATGAGTTAGAAATAATGTCTATGTGAATCGAGAGTAGTCATCAACAATCACAAAGGCGAAATAGTTTCCCCCAAAACTTTTTGTTCTTGATGGTCCAAAGAGATCCATGTGCAAAAGTTGTAGGGGCCTTGTTGTAGACACAACATTCTTCGATTTAAATGAGGCCCTTACTTGCTTGCCCTTTTGACATGAATCACAAATGGTGTCCTTCTCAAACTTGAGTTTTGGAAGGCCAACTACTAGGTCTTGTGAAACCAATTTATTCAAAAGATTCATGTTGACATCAGCTACTCTACGATGCCATAGCCACATATCGTCCTCCTTACTCATGAGACATTTTGCAAAGTCGAAGGGAGATTCAACTAAGTTAACCATGTAAATGTTATCAATTCTATCACCACGAAGAATCGTCTTATCGTCACTAAGACGTTCTACCGTACATGATTTGGAATCGAAGGTCACACAATTTCCCTTGTCACACAATTGACTTATGCTCAAGAGATTGTGTTTAAGACCCTTAACCATCAAAACATTATCAATAGAGGAGTTTTCGTTTTTACCAACCGAACCAATGCCGATTATCTTGCCTTTGCTATTATCGCCAAAGACAACGTTTCCTCCTTTAGTTGGTTTCATTTGCAAAAACTTGGATGCATCTCCGGTCATGTGCTTGGAGCATCCGCTATCAAGGTACCAAAGTACACTTGATGCCTTCAAGCACACCTACAAAGCAATTTAAAAAGTTTTAGGTACCCAATTCCTTTTGGGTCCTTGGGTGTTAGGTGCACGTTGGTAGTGTGATTGGTTTTGAGTGCAATGCCTATGCCTAGTGAAACAAACCGGGGCTATATGTCCTACCCTATTGCAATAATTTTATATAACATTTGGATTATGCATTCTCCTAGGTTGATAATAGTTACTAGGTTTTCTATATTGCTTGGCCCTAGTTTGAGAAAAGTTTTGTTTATGCATATTTGGAAAATGGTTTCTAGATTTTCTAACTTGATCATTGTTTATCCTAGTGTTCTTTCTAGGTGGTCTAGTGTTCCTGGTTGATGTAGATTGTCTAGTATTGTTCATTTTAGTTTTCCTAGGTTGAGAATTAGGTTGTTTAGGTGGTTGCTCAACTTTTTCTTTATTATTGGTTTCATTTTCAAAACCTAAGCCATGATTAGTAAGTTGCAAATTGTCAAGAACATCATTAAGGTTTTTATGAGAAACACCAAACTTCTTTAAAGTTCCTTCAAGTTTTGCAACTTGATCCTTAAGTGATATACAAGAACTGCATTTTGAACTTTCCGGTTTGTCGGCACTTCTTTTTTCGAAAAACTTATTTTCTTCTTTAAGTTTTTCATTATCTTTTGATAGTTTATCAACTTCCTTTGTTTCTTCAAATCCTTGTTAATTTTAGAAGCGTTGACATATTCATCATAAAGTTCATTAAAGGCTTCTTGTACATCATCAAAAGTATAGGAATCTTTAGAAGTGGTACATACCTCTCCCGGTGGTTCCTCGTGTGCGATGAGGCAAAGGTTGGCGCTTTCATTTTCTTCGCCTTCCGATGACTCGTCGCTAGAATCACCTCCCCATGAGATGTAGGCTCGGTGTTTCTTGAACATTTTCTTCTCCTTCTCGTTTTTGGCATTTTGGCTTGATGTGCCCAACTTCTCCACACCCATAGCACTTGGGTGGTCCTCCATGCTTTTTTCCCTTTCGTTCATACTCTTTTCGCATGAACTTGTGGAACTTTTTCATGACGATCCCGAACTCGTTGTCCTCATCGCTTGATTCTTCCATGGCAGGTTCTTGGCTTGAGGTAGCCTTGAGTGCAATCCCCTTCTTCTTTTGTTCACCTAAAGAAGGGAATAGAATGGTGGACTCATAGGTTTTGAGGTTACCTCTAAGTCCGTCAATGGTGACGTTGGTGATGCCGATGGACTCTTGAATGGCATCGGCTTTGGAGCGCCACTCCGGTGTGAGACTTCGCAGGATTTTTCTCACAAGCTCCTTGTCCGTGTACGTCTTCTTGAGAGCATGAAGATCATTGACGATTTTGGATAATCGTTCAAACATCTCATTGATTTTCTCGTTTTCCTTCATACAAAACAATTCATATTCATGGGTTAGAAAATCAATTTTAGCTTCTCCGACTTGATCCGTACCTTCGTAGGTGATTTCTAGTTTGTCCCACATTTCCTTTGCGGTGGTGCAAAAAGAAATCTTTCGGTAGTCATCCGGGTTAACGGCACAATAGATGATGTTGATGGCCTTGGCATTGTTTTCCACCTTCTTGATGTCTTGTGCATCATATTCATCCTCGGTCTTAGGGACGTTGGTTTCCTCGACCTTCTTCATTGGCACGTCCTCACCATTTTTTATAATTTTCCAAAGGAGAAAGTTGGTGGATTGGATGTAAATCCTCATCAGCTCCTTCCAATAGGTGAAGTTTGTTCCATCAAACAATGGAGGCCTCGTGGTGGATTGCCCTTCACCTAAACCTGCGTATGAACTTTGAGTAGAAGCCATTGATCGTTTCTCTCAAACGGTTAAGTCTTTCAGAGAGTATGGCTCCGATACCAATTGTTAGAATAAAGGCCCAACGCTAGAGGGGGGGTGAATAGCGTTTAAAACAAAATCGCAGGAAATTAAAAACGAGAGCGTTAATGTAAAGAGCGTAAGGAAGGAGCACACCGAATTTTATCCTGGTTCACCACAACGTGTGGCTAATCCAGCCCCCCGAGAGACTCTCTCGAGCTACACTAACTCCGTTAAGCTTAAGGGTGCTTAACAAACCGATACAACTTGAGAACCCGAGTCACACGAGCCTCAACACCTTTGCTTAGAGATACCGCACTCCAAGACTTCTCACGAAGGAACAAGGAACTTCCTTCGAGTTTATAACAAGGGAACAACCTCCCTTAAAGTGTATGAAAACACTTAACCACTCAGGAATAAAACTCTCACAAAGAGTAGATATGAGTGAACTAGTAAACGCTCAAGAACACGACAATTTCTTCAAGAATTGGCTCTCAAATAGCTAAGAAAACATAGGAATGCTTATGCAATGAAAGAGTATTGAAATGTTGAAGAATTGTGTATGAAATGAGAGGATTTGGGTGCAATTTTATAGCCCAAAATGGGATAAACCCGTTGCTAGAATTTCCAACAGGATGAAGACAAATTTTTCAGGGACACAGGCTGATAGTCGATTATCCAAGCTTGATAATCGATTATCACAAGATTCCTTGTCCAAAAATTTAAAATTCTATCCGTTGGAGGACAACGGTAATCCAGATAATCGATTGTCAACAAGTGATAATCGATTATTGGTCCTCTCAAAAGAATCTGGGTTTTGGCTGCAAAGACTGATAATCGATTATTGCGTGTTTCAGAACTTTGGGAGTTCAAAGCTGCAGGGGCTGATAGTTGATTGTCGCTAAGGTGATAATCGATTATCACCCAGCTAAAGTCTAGCCAGCTGAAACCCGTTTTGAAATACCGAGGTCCAAAAACGAAGTGTTCCCAAAAGTAAAAACCAGGTTTGGAAAATATTTTATATGGTATAAAATAGTGAAAACAAGTCTTGTTTGGTAAAAACCAAGTCTCCAAAGTCGTATAATACGTGCGTACGGTTTTGACCGTTTTTCACGTGTTAGACCGATTGACCAAGATACAAAAGTGGTTTTTATAAAATAATTATTTGGGAACATTTTAAAAATGCTCAGAGGTAAAAACAGGGCTTAAAATATTGAAAACCACGGAGTTGGTTCGGGCGCCAAGAACCGAACGCCAAACGCTGAAAGCCGAACGCCGACTTAGGTGGTTTCGGTTCCGAGTAAGGACCAGGGATTTTAACAATGAAAGAAATCATCAAAGATGTTGGTTTTGATGCACAAAAAATATTTTATGATTTGTAAAAATTGTTTTGACCTTTTTTTGAGAACCGAGACTTGAATTTATTGTCGGTTTTGATCACAAAAGACCAACTCGACTAAGTCTTCAATTCTTGATCTTGTCCTTGAGTCTTTTAGGTCTTGTTCCAAGCCATTCTTCACGCCTTGAGTTATTCAACGAAACTCTTTATATCCACGGTGGTTTGGCAATTATCAAAACCTGTCAGAAATGAACACGACTTTAGTTTATCGTACAAAGTGTGTTCTAACACAAATCTCTCATCTACAAAAGCAAAGACAACAAACAAAATAACTCTTGCCCCCAAAACTGGTGCGGCAAGCAAAACCTCAAAAACTAACAAATAAAACTTTTGAATTTATTTAATTATTTTAGTTATTTGAATGACGGGTTGCCTCCCGTTAAGCGCTTCTTTAACGTCCGTAGCTCGACGCTCACCCACTTTTTCCGCGACTTCCCGATCCGAGAGTCATAAAGTTTGGCCCTTCTGACTCTCTTCTGGTTCCACCTTGTTTGATTTGTTGCCCGGTCAAGGTCCAAGATCCTTGACTCGTCCCTGCAGCTTGGCGGCAACAGGATAAAAGGAGGAGACTCTAGATAGGTGGGTGGTGGCGGAAGTCTCCTCAGTTGATCCACATCATTAGCCTTAATTGCGAAATTGATTTCTTCCTTATCTTCAATCGGCTGACTATCCATTTGTGGTTTGATGATTACGACCATGCTTTCCCCCATGGAAGAGTCTTCAGTGTCACTCATCAGAAGTTCATCCCAACTCCTTAAGCTCCAACCATCCTTCGGGCAGACATCGTCACACCCGTCAAGTAGGGAGTCAAAGAAGGTTTGGTCTGAGTCTTCAGATGAAGCATTACGTACATAGGTTTCTATAGACAGAGTTGGCTTTTCTATGCAAAGTATTTCCTCGCTTGTAGATTCCTGCTCGGACTCTTGGACATTGGTATCTTGGAGGCATGTAATGGGCTCTATGTCCTCCAGAACAGGTTCCTCTGGAGGTGTGCCTTCAACACAATTAAGGAGATGGTCGTTTATTGCCATAGCTTCCTCCTCCTTCTTTTCTTGAATAAGCCTAGGTGGTTTTGAGTCAGGTCCCTCAGTTGGTTCCACCTCTTGTACGACTATGCTGGTTGAGACTTGGCTAGGAGGACATTCAGGTAACATCACCACAGTAGCCCTAGCGAGAGTTGTTATGCTCTCGGGTTTCTGTGATGGTGAAAAACTGGGTGAATCTTCTAGATTTGGAACCTGATGGTTGAATGGTTTAGGGTTGGTCTTAGGTTCTAGAGCCTCGTTTTGAGCATTAACCTCCCTCATTTGATCTTGAGATTGGAGGGAGCGTTTAAGCTCAATAGCCCTACAGAGATCATTGACTAATTTTTCAGCCTTAGCCTCAACTTCTAGTCTCTCTCTTTGGAAGTCATCCAGCATTTTCTGAATCATATCTGATATTTGGCATAATCTCCTTTCGAACTCCTTTTCCTTCCGGACTGATTCGAGAAGTTTTGCTCTTTCTCGAATTGCCACCTTGTTTGCTTCGATTTGTTCTTCAGCAAACAGGGTGTAGTCACGGCAGTAGGATGGTTCATACCAGGAGCCTTCAGCGGAAAAAAGTTCGTCGAAATAGAAGATTTTCTGTTCTAATCTTCGAATTTCTTCGACGAGCGGATCAGGTTGATCGTCGTATATAGGCCCATTGCAGTTATAGTCATCGTGATCACCATGAGGTTCATAATAGTCTTCCCCATCAGAGTCTTGGTACGGAGAATATCCAAAGTTCTCAGATGGGGTATCATATGGTGGTTCCTCATGGTAGGGATGGTAGTCAGACCCATTGTTGACTTGGTAGTCATTGTCGTATGGGTTCTGATGCGGGTGGTAACGTGGATGGGTTTGAAACGGAGGGCGGTAGGGTGATTCGTAGTAAGAAGGCGGGCCGTAATAACCACTGGAGTTATCCATAATAATTATTACGGGTGGCTGGTGAAAAAGAAGTGAGAAGATCGTTCTAACCAATCTTCACCCAAGCTAATCAGAAGAAATTAAACTAATGCCATGCAACTCCCCGCCAACGGCGCCATTTGACAATTGTAGTTTTTCGAGTAGCAAACCTTCCCAGTAAAGGGTTAGTTTTCTCTCCGAGTGTCGTGTCTCTCGAGGAGTGGACGAAGGGAATCAATTTAATTACTCTAACTAGACGAAGGTTAGGATTGGTTTATGAAAGTCTTCTCGAAACGATTATAAAAAGAGCAGAGTAAAAATAATAAATTAATTTTACATAGTATAAGTGCAGATCTGGACCTAGGGTCTGGACATTATTTGGATTTATTTTATCATATTAAATCAAAAATTGGAATAATAATATTTCTATTACTACTCATCCATTTCTAGATTTGTACTTAATCCGTTGTTCTTGAATATCGTAGCCTTTTGGCGTACAATATTTTCTCAATAAATAGCTAATTAAATCTTTCGAGAATAATTAACTAAATAAGGCAAGAACAATTGACTAACCATTCCAACATTAATTTAACATAAAAAATAAACAACCAAACTAGTCCGGACCCAGAGATCCGGACCCTAACTCATACTATGCAAACACAAATTAAAACAACATTTTATTAAATAAAGAAAACTTACTACTTCCGTAAAAGCGGAACAGAACAGATCGGGAGTCAAATCCTCCGGAAAATACTTAAAAATAATAACTAAACTAATATACAATGAAATATTGACTAAAATAGTGGAGAAACCCGAAATGGGTTGTGAGATGGTTGATAAAAATGAGAAGAACCGTGCTGTATTTATAGGAATGAATCCAAGGCGTCCAAGTGCAAGCGTCCAAGTCTAAGCGTCCAGAGCTGGACGCCTGAGCTGTCCCGGCCAACCAGATTTTGCCACGTGTCATTCTTGGGCTGCAATTAAGCCAAAGCGTTTAACTCCCAAGCGTCCAAGTTGGATGCCTTGAGGCCTTGGTCCGTTGGGCTTCATAGCTGTTTTGTGATTTTGGCCCAATTTCGCTCCGTTTGGGTCCCGAATACCGTTTTTGACCTCTCGGAAGCTCGTTCAAGCCCGAATCTTGATCCCTTGATGATTTATTCCCTTTTTCTCAAGTATTTGAACATAAAATGGATGATTTATGATAATTTCATGTGGAATCCCTTTTCATGACTCTTAGAACGAAAATGAGAGTTTATTCATTAAAAACACATTTTATGAGATGATTAAATACTATTTACGTGCAATAACGTTTAGAATATGATGTAAATGATAAGAACGAAACGGACTTATCACAAAGGAATGTTGTGTGACTGAAATTAGGACTAAAATGACTTGTTTTTATGTATGAAATTCGGCCCTAAGGGATCAAGACAAAGGAGACAAAGTTTGGCTTGACTTTAAGTGAATAATAGGACAAGAAGTTACTATTCAATCAAAGACTTCTTTTGCTTATTTTTGTCCCTTTGTTGTGTGTGATTATTTAGGCCTGATTTTGGGAAGAAAATAGTAGGGAATTTTGTGGGAAAGGTGTAGGAAAATAAGGGGAAGGTCTTATTTAATGAAAGGAACAAAAGAAGTAGAAAATAACACACAAGGATTGCCTTTTTGGTCCTCATTTTCATCCAAGGCTAAAAAAGGAGGGAAAAGACTTTATTTTGATTATCAAATGAAGATTAAAGGCTTTTTGGATATTTTGGGAGATGTTGGGTTTTAGTGGAGCCATCCAGGGGTACAACATACTCCCCTTCTTCGAAGAAAGTTTGTCCTCAAACTTTCACACCACCGTGAAAGATTGGGGATTCATATAAGAATTCCCAGATCAAATGGGAAATTCAATGAACCACCAATAATGAGGCTCCTTCCGGAATTAGTGGACACCTCGTTGTGTAATTTCCGGAACATGATGCCATTCCTTGTAAGAACCTGCTTCAAACATACCTCAGAGATGAGATAAGATTTTCCCTCACCGAAAAGAGGATAATACTCCATGGAAATCACTTCCTTAGAATATATATCTTCCGGTGTGGCTTCCTCTATAACTACCTCATCAACGTAGTCATCATGAATAAGGAAAGAATCATTATAGTGTGATTCTTCCTGAGCATTAGAAGCTAGTTCTTCTACGAAGACGTCATCTTCATTTTTGACAAGAATATCAAAGACGTCTTCCTCAATGACAGCTTGGTCACATGAGCTTCTCTTTTCCTTCTCATGAATCATGACCCACTCTTCATATGGTATGACATACTTATTTAAACATTCCCAATGGCCATGACCACAACCACCACACATGAAACACCGCCGAGTGGCCCATTGTAATATTGCTCCATTTGCAAGGATGATTTCCAGATTTCGGAGGTGTCTTTTAGAGACCATATCTCACAAACCGGAGATCGGAATTAGGTAATTCCAACTCTCACAGCTAGATATTGATGTCCATAAAGACATATAAAAAATTTAGAGCCACTAAAGAACGTTTGCTACCTCTTTGGAGACAAATCCAGCAAGGTAGACAGAATTCGCCCAGGATTGTGTTATCAACTTCGGGAGGGCGTATCTCACAAACCACAACTCGGATTTGAGTGAAATCAGCGCCCACGTGTAGCAAAAACGTCAAACTTTCATACTGGAAAATTTCGCTTCAAAATATATTGTGTAACTTCCTCCGTGCTCAATTGTTTGGAGCTGAATGTTTCAGGAAAAAAAATTTCAGCAACCTTGTTTCGGGTAACGTTTGTGAAGCTGGTCCTCAAGGTGATCGTCGAGACTTAAGG
The DNA here is from genome assembly GCA_900332095.2 of Cuscuta campestris. NCBI lineage: Eukaryota > Viridiplantae > Streptophyta > Magnoliopsida > Solanales > Convolvulaceae > Cuscuta > Cuscuta campestris. The sequence continues at coordinate 329,654 of OOIL02002458.1, forward strand.
AAGTCTTCGAATATAGCTCTGATACCAAATGTTGTACCCGAGACCCTGGGTCTCGGGTACAACACTCATGCTCTGCTTTCTTTGCTCCTTGTTCCCGGATATGGTCGAGTATTTCCTCCACCTGCCACTGCTGAGTGAGAAGGAGCGTCTCTTTGCTCCTCAAACGAGAATCCACAGAATCCTAGAATGCGAACATAGCCTTAGAAAGCTCGCGAAGAGACATAGGAATGGTGTGCTGCCGTCTTGGATGTGCCTCCTTGTCTTCCTTATTATTGGCAATCAGGGCTAAATACCCTATCGGTGGTCGGAACATGCTCGCAGCTTCTGGAAGAACATCGGTAACTGCCATACGTAATCCTCGGGCCAGGAGTGTAACCATTGGCCCACACGAAACAAACTGACGATCGCAAGTAGACTGAGCAAACAAAAAGCAAGCCACAAAGGTCGCTAAATTAACTGGTACGCGTGTTTCCAAACTCTAGAAAAATAGCATATCAGACTCAAACACCACGTCAGGTTCGTGAGAACAGCCGAAAAAGCTATGAGCCAATGCATGGTGCAAAGTTCTCCAAGACGGACGCGCCCAATTCATAGCCAAGCTTGCTCCACTGTGAAATTGTCCATGCCCGTGAGCTTGCCAAAACTTCTTAACATTGAATTCTGGGTCCAACTGGTCGGGCAGATTGGCAAAGGCCAGGCTCCGAGTTTCATCAAGCATGTATAGACCGATCAAACACCCTAAGTCCGGCACAGTTAGGTTCAACAGTCGACCCATCAGAGTGAATGTGACCTTTGTAGTGGAGGTGACTTCGACTACTGACTTTGCCTCTTCTCCATTGTTGAGGAAGCGGAGAGAACAGAGAAACTCAATGGTGGCTTCCAAGCTGGTTGGTGCATGCAAGAATAGTAGGATTCTCCATTTTGGGTCGTACAGCAAGTCATCAATGTCCTGCCAATGCCCTAGTTCGTCCAGATAAGCAGGGTCTAACACCATGGGAGGCTGGAGCATCTTAGTGTTTCCCCAAGTGAGAAACTTCTTGATATATCCCAGAGCACCACAAATCACCCTCAAGTCCTTAAGGAAATCAGTGGAATAATGTCCAAGTGTTATGACCCCCTCTGGAATGAAATCATCATCAAACCATGCACCCTAACCATACTTACCCTCAACCCATCACCACATTAATAACCAATCCCAGCACTTCACAATCCATTCCCAGGAATCCAAAGAAAACCAAGCCACAATTTCCCTTTCTTCCTATTTTACAATGCCGAAAATAAGTGTCCAAAAACACACCCAGCATGGTCCCCATTATGTTCCCCAATACACTCAAATTATAAACCAAAATGCCTAGGGATATTTTCCTTCACAATAATACATCCAATCCCCACAACAAACCTACAACAAAAGTCCAAATGACACACCCCACACACACCCCTTTGTCTCCCCACCCTGACCAAATTCAAATTCCCCCAAAACCTCCACAAATACCCAGCCAAATGTACCACTTCATCTTACCCCCACCCCTTGGCCCTCAACCTCAGCCCT
>OOIL02002458.1:334561-361793 GCA_900332095.2 Cuscuta campestris
CCCCCTCACAGACTTGACAAAGAATCCGAAGTTTGAGTGGAACTCGAGAGCCCAACAAGCCTTCGAAGCAATCAAGGATCGCTTAACGCATGCCCCCGTATTGGCCCTGCCCAGTTTCGAGAAGTTGTTCGAGGTGGAGTGTGATGCATCGGGAGTTGGCATTGGGGCTGTCCTAACTCAAGAGGGACACCCGGTTTCCTACTTCAGTGAGAAGCTCAATGACACACGAAGACGCTATTCTACCTACGACAAAGAATTCTATCCGTTGGTACGGTCTCTTGAGCATTGGCGACACTATCTCGTGAGTAAGGAATTCATCCTTCACTCCGACCATGAGGCGTTGAAGTACATTCAAGGGCAGCACAAGCTTCGACCCCGTCATGCCAAATGGGTTGAATACATTCAAACCATTACATTCACCATCAGGCACAAGAACGGGTCCATGAACAAAGGCGCAGATGCGTTGTCTCGGAGACACTTATTACTAACGGTACTTAGTACCAAACTTCTTGGTTTTGAATTTTTGCAGGAACTCTACAAGGATGATGAAGATTTCAAGGAAATGTATGCCCAATGCTTATCTCGGCCTCATGAAGATTACCTAATCAAAGATGGTTACCTCTTTCGTGGTAATCAACTGTGCATCCCGAAGAGCAGCGTTCGTGAAACCCTGATAGACGAGGTCCACGGTGGTGGACTAGCCGGTCACTTCGCGGAAAAAGTGGGTGAGCGTCGAGCTACGGACATTATGGTCTGAATCATCAGATGAATCATTATTTGCGCGGGTTTCTATAGACGGAGTTGGCCTTTCTATGCACGATTTTTCCTCATCTATAGGTTCCTCCTCAGACTTGTGGGCATTGGAATCTTGGGGGTTTGTTGTTGGCTCCTTTTCTTGAGTAAGCATAAGTGGTTCCGAGTCAGGTTCCTCGGTTGGTTCCACTTCGTGTACGACTATGCTCGTTGGGACTTGGCTAGGCAGGGATTCAGGTAACATCACCACAGTTACCCTAGCGAGAGTTGTTATTGTTAGATATCTAGGAGCATCCACGAAGACTTTCCATAGCCCACAAAAGGGAAGGCGGATCAAGAGAATAAGGCTGAAGTGTGGCGACGTTATTTGGATTAAATTCACTCTGTTGCCCTATCTCAAAACCCAAACCGACACCGTGGTTGTCCTACACCCCCCCTAGGCCAAACCAACACCCCACCCAACCCTGAACATCCAAAAACATTTCCCTTTTCAAAATAAAGTTTTCGTACTCTTATTTTAGCCCCTAGCCAAAAATAAGAATGTGTGAACCAAAACCTTTTGTTTGTTGTTATTTTCGTTCTTTTAAGCCTTTCCAATAAACAAATAAAACCATCTCTCCTTCCTTTATTTCCTGGCCAATTAAATCTCACAATCCCAACATAAACACCAACAAAAGGCCAAAAACCTGACCCACCACTAGCCACTCATTCCTGCCCATTTTTCCCTCACAACAACCCAAACCCATAAGTCCAAAAATCACATTATTCCCTTCCCCCCTTCTCTTCACCCTTGTTCCCCATTATGTCCATCAACATGGATACACAAACAGCCACTAGAATCCAAGACATAATGACCCACCATTACATCAATCAAACCTCACCTTGTTCCCCACAAAACTACCCACAAGAAACCTCCAAAACAACCAGCCCCCCCTGCACATTCCCTCCCCCACTTGGCAAAAATAATCCACCCATTCATCAATAAAATTGGCCTTCATTCACATTCCAAACAACCCCACAACCCCAAGCACACATCTCTGATTTCTTTCCATTAAGGAGACAAGAATAAATGGGTATTATCCCATGTGTTTGAAATAGTTGTTTCTAGTAAGTTTCCTTATGTCTACATTCAATGTATTATGTATTTCCCCCTTCCCCTCTCCCTATATAATCAGGCCATATGGCCATTGTAACACACAACCTCTGAATATTAAACTTTGTGACTCTTTGAGTATCTTAAAATAGTGTGATGCTATTTTAGCCAAATTCTTTATTCTATATCTTAAGAGTGGTTATCTTAAGTGTGAGTTTTAGGTTCTAGATTCAAACCCCAAGTTAGGATAAGAGTGTGTAATATCTCTTAAACACCAACTTGGTTTATCCATCATTATTTTCTATCCATTTCTTTTCCCACCATTTCTATCCTTAATCCCCTTTCTTTCCTCATATTAAAATACCAAAAGAACTCCTTCATCATTTACATATTAATCCCAGCCATTCCCCACATAAATACCACTATTTTTCCGCCCAGATTTTGAATCCCGACTGCCTTGATAATCGACTATCTCACCCTTCAGGACTTTCTCGGCATATGCTGCAAGGCCCAATAATCGAGTATCAACTATTGATAGTCGACTATCTGGTCCCTCTGAATTCTCTTCGTCTAAACCAAACAACCAATAATCGATTATCACAATTATGATAATTACCTCTCTGGCATCCCTGAAGTTCCTTTGTTCTGCAGCATCACTATATAATCGATTGTCAAAAACCCATAATCGATTATTGACTGTCCTAGAACTCTAAACCAAAAGCTGCATCATCCCTTGATTCCACCAAAAAATAACAACTCGTTTATACCCCGGGTCTCGGGTATAACATTTGGTATCAAAGCTCTTTGTTCCTACATCCCAAAGGACCAAGAACACGCATCCACTCTTTCTCCTTCCTTCATACTAGCTACTGCCCTACCTTCGTTCTTTCACTTCCTAGTTCAAAACATGTCTCACCCCTCCCAAAAAATCACCAAGGAAGACTTGGTTGCATCCAATGCCGAACTCAAAGCTCAAGTTGAGTATTTGGCCAAACAAGTGGCTCAACTCACTAAAATGAAGTTGAAGATGACGGAGACACCCGAGGAAAGTGAAGATGAGCAAGAAGAAGAGTCCCATGCAGAAACTCCTTCCTCTTCCATACGAAAGGACAACCAAGAGAAGTCCTCCACTAGTTTCAAGGTTGAAATCCCAACCTTTGATGGAAAGGACGATCCCGATGATTTTATCGAATGGTTAGAGACAGTTGAACGCGTCTTTGACTATGCCGAAGTTCTGGAAGACAAGAAGGTCAAACTTGTGGCCTTAAAATTCAGAGGCTACGCATCTACGTGGTGGACTAACACTACCACCAAGCGCAAAAGAGAAGACAAGGCTGCTGTTAAAACATGGACCAAGATGAGAGCTTTATTGAAGAAGAAGTTCATTCCCACTCATTATATAAGGGAAAACTTTTCTAGGCTTCAACACTTAAGGAAAGGAAATCAGTCCGTGGAAGAATACAACCGAGAGTTTGAAGAACTCTTGATGCGGTGTGATCTCCAAGAGAATGACTCGCAAACTTTTGTGAGATACCTCTTTGGCCTAAACACCCAAATCGCCAACACAGTGGAGCTGCAAACCTTTGAGAGCCTTGAAGAGTTAACCAAGTTAGCACTTAAGATGGAAGCCCAACTCAAGAAGGGCAAATCTTCTTTGAGCCGTGGCAATTCTTCCTACCCTAGTACATCAAATTCCACCCCCCTAGCTGCCCAAAACCCCACAGATCCCTCCCCTCAAAATCCTAAAACCGTGCACCCTATTTTCTCACCCAGTGCTCCTCCTCTTCCAAAACCAAGTTCCTCAAGTAGCCGAGTCCCAAAGTATTTTTGTTGCCAAGGCGTTGGTCACTATGCTAGTGACTGTCCCAACAAGAAAATCATGGCTATTGTTGAATGTGAAGAAGAAGAAATGAATCCATTTTGGGTTCAAGGAGAGCCGAACGAAGAAGAAGAAGTTCTTGGCCCCGATGAAGGTGAACTTTTGGTCATTCAAAAGACCACTAGTCATGCGGCTGCCCAGGATGACACCGCACACCGAGAGAGTATTTTTCATACTCGTTGCACCATTCAAAAAAAGGTGAGTTCAATGATCATTGATAGCGGCAGTAGTGCCAACGTTGTTTCCAGAACAGCGTGGAAAAGCTCAATTTTAAGGTGATGCCACATCCGAAGCCTTATGAGATTCAATGGTTGAATCTTAACGAAGGGATACATGTGAGTACACGTAGCTTGGTTTCCTTTAGCATGGATCAGTCCTTTCATGATGACGTATGGTGTGATGTGATACCCATGAAGCTTGTCATATTCTCCTCGGGAGGCCCTGGTTATATGATCGGAGAGTTACCTACGATGGTTTCACCAACTCGTATTCGTTTGTGATGGATACAAGGAGACTCACTCTTGCTCCGATAATACCATCTATCCAACTATCCTAGGCACAATACTCATCCATACTTTCCATCTTTATCAAGTCCAAATATTCAAAGCCCGAAGAGTTACCCCATGAACCATTGTTGAAGCCAAACCAACCCTGGCGCCTCAGTGAAAGCCCCCAACGCGAGCCCTTCTCTGAAAAGAGAAAGCATGAAATCGAGTTAATACTAACGGCCTTCTGTGCCAATGTTTTTATGTATCATTTGCAGGGATTCCATGGAGGAACGCGTGGGAGAAAGAACACTCATTTTGAGAGTGTAAAGTTGTGTTTCCAAATTTCCCTCTCCCGAGAGCCAAAGCAAAGAGTGTTCGATGATGAAGGTTCAAACGTGATTGAGTCTCACCCCGAAGATGAACTCGAACAAAACTCGAATTTGAGAGCAAACTCTTTCGAAGAAGGGGAGGATGTTAGATATCTGGGAGCATCCACGAAGACTTTCCGTAGCCCACAAAAGGGAAGGCGGATCAAGGGAATAAGGCCGAAGTGTGGCGACGTTATATGGATTAAATTCACTCCGTTGCCCTATCTCAAAACCCAAACCGACACCGTGGTTGTCCTAGACCCCCCTAGGCCGAACCAACACCCCACCCAACCCTGAACATCCAAAAACATTTCCTTTTTCAAAATAAAGTTTTCCTACTCTTATTTTAGCCCCTAGCCAAAAATAAGAATGTGTGAACCAAAACCTTTTGTTTATTGTTATTTTCCTTCTTTTAAGCCTTTCCAATAAACAAATAAAACCCTCTCTCCTTCCTTTATTTCCTGGCCAACTAAATCTCACAATCCCAACAAAAACACCCACGAAAGGCCAAAAACCTGACCCACCACTAGCCACTCATTCCTGCCCATTTTTCCCTCACAACAACCCAAACCCATAAGTCCAAAAATCACATTATTCCCTTCTCCCCTTCCCTTCACTCTTGGCCAAGAATCCCTGCCCACAACCCATGCCATAACCCCACCCTTGTTCCCCATTATGTCCATCAACTTGGATACACAAATAGCCACTAGAATCCAAGACATAATGACCCACCATTACACCAATCAAACCTCACTGATAAGTCCGTTTCGTTCTTATCATTTACATCATATTTTAAACAGTATTGCACGTAAATAATATTTAATTATCTCATAAAATGTCATTTCGATGGATAAAACTCTCAGTTTCGCTCTAAGAGTCATAAATAGGGATTCCACATAAAATCATCATAAATTATCCATTTTATGTTCAAATGCTTGAGAAAAAGGGAATAAATCATCAAAGGATCAAGTTTCGGGCTTGAACAAGCTTCCGAGAAGATAAAATCGACGTTCGGGCCGAAAATCGGTGACATTGGGCCAAGATCTCGTAACAGCAGCGAAGCCCAACGGACCAAGGCCTCAAGGCGTCCAACTTGGACGCTTGGAGTTGGACGCCTTGGCTGGATTGCAGATCAAGGAAGACACGTGGCAAGCAGCGAATGGACGGGCCGCGTAAGGCGTCCAACCTTGGACGCTTTGGATCCAGACGCTTTGACTTGGACGCCTCGGCCTATGTCCTATAAATACAGCGCGATTCTCCCCATTCAAAACATCACTTTCACTCCCATTTTTGGGAATTAAGCTTTATATTCCAATTCCAAGTATTAGTTTAGCATTTTAGTAGTTTTAGAGTAATTTTTGGAGGAATTCTACTCCCGATCAGTTCTGTTCCGCTTTTACGGAAGTTGTAAGTTTTCTTTATTTAATAAAATGTTGTTTTAATTTATGTTTGCATAGTATGAGATAGGGTCCGAATCTCTGGGTCCGGACTAGTTTGGTTGTTTTTTTTATGTTAAATTAATGTTGGAATGGTTAATCTATTGTTCTTGCCTTATTTAGTTAATTATTCACGAAAGATGTAATTAGCTATTTATTGAGAAAATATTTTATGCCAAAAGGCTATGATATTCAAGTACAAATCTAGAAATGGATAAGTAGTAATAGAAATATTATTATTCCAATTGTTAATTTAATATGATAAAATAGATCCGAATGATGTCCAGACCCTAGGTCCAGATCTATGCTTATACTATGTAAACTTAATTTATTATTTTTACTCCACTCTCTTTTTACAATCGCTCTGAGAAGACTTTCATAAACCAATCCTAACCTTCGCCTAGTTAGAGTAATTAAACTGATTCCCTTCGTCCACTCCTCGAGAGACACGACACTCAGAGAGAAAACTAACCCTTTAATGGGAAGATTTACTACCCAAAAAACTACAACTGTCACTCACCTTGTTCCCCACAAAACTTCCCACAAGAAACCTCCAAAACAACCAGCCCCCCTGCACAATCCCTACCCCACTTGGAAAAAATAATCCACCCATTCATCAATAAAATTGGCCTTCATTCACATGCCAAACAACCCCACAACCCCAGGCACACATCTCTGATTTCTTTCTATTAAGGAGACAAGAATAAATGGGTATTATCCCATGTGTTTGAAATAGTTGCTTCTAGTAAGTTTCCTTATGTCTACATTCAATGTATTATGTATTTCCCCCTTTTCCTTTCCCTATATAATCAGGCCATATGGCCATTGTAACACACAACCTCTGAATATTAAACTTTGTTACTCTTTGAGTATCTTAAAATAGTGTAATGCTATTTTAGCCAAATTCCTTATTCTATATCTTAAGAGTGGTTATCTTAAGTGTGAGTTTTAGGTTCTAGATATTTGATTAAGTGCGTCATATCTTAATTAAATTCTAGATTCAAACCCTAAGTTAGGATAAGAGTGTAATATCTCTTAAACACCAACTTGGTTTATCCATCATTATTTTCTATCCATTTCTTTTCCCATCATTTCTATCCTTAATCCCCTTTTTTTCCTCATATTAAAATACAAAAAGAACTCCTTCATCATTTCCATATTAATCCCAACCATTCCCCACATAAACATCACTATTTTTCCGCCCAGATTTTTAATCCCGACTGCCTTGATAATTGATTATCAACAAAGATAATCGACTATCTCACCCTTCAGGACTTTCTCGGCATATGTTGCAAGGCCCATTAATCGAGTATCAACTATTGATAGTCGACTATCTGGTCCCTCTGAATTCTCTTTGCCTAAACCAAACAACCAATAATCGATTATCACAATTGTGATAATTGACTCTCTGGCATCCCTGAAGTTCCTTTGTTCTGCAACATCCACTTCAAAGCATGGGGCATTCTTCATTCAAACCTGTCTCCTTAGTGGGATAATATCAGGAATGGGTTGGGGTTGTGGGGGTTTTCAGGTTTGGTTTGTAGTGGTTGTTTCCTGGGTTTTAATGCTATTATTTGTGTAAAAATGAGGGGTTGTGTTTTGGCCAATAAAAGGGGACAGGGCTGGGCAATATTATGGGTGGTTTTGGACATATGGGTTTGGGTTATTGTGGGGGAAACATGTGCAGGAATGAGTGGCTAGTGGTGGGTCAGGTTTTTGGCCTTTTGTGGGTGTTTATGTTGGGATTGTGAGGTTTAATTGGCCAGGAAATAAATGGAGAGAGGGTTTTATTTGTTTATTGGAAAGGCTTAAAAGAAGGAAAATAACAACAAACAAAAGGTTTTGGTTCACACATTCTTATTTTTGGCTAGGGGCTAAAATAAGAGTAGGAAAACTTTATTTTGAAAAAGGAAATGTGTTTGGATGTTCAGGATTGGGTGGGGTGTTGGTTCGGCCTAGGGGGGGTGTAGGACAACCACGATGTCGGTTTGGGCTTTGAGATAGGGCAACAGAGTGAATTTAATCCAAATAACGTCGCCACACTTCGGCCTTATTCTCTTGATCTGCCTTCCCTTTTGTGGGCTACGGAAAGTCTTCGTGGATGCTCCCGGATATCTAACACTGCATCATCCCTTGATTCCACCACAAAATAACAACTTGTTTATACCTCCGGTCTCGGGTATAACAGTTATGCTCTCGGGTTTTTGTGATAGTGTTGGTCTGGGTGAATCTTCTAAAACTGGGACCTGATGATTGAATGGTTTAAGTTCTAGAGTCTTATTAGTCTCCCTTATTTGGTCTTGAGATTGGAGGGAGCGTTTAAGTTCGACAGCCTTACAGAGATCATTGACTAATTTATCAGCTTTAGCCTCAACTTCTAGTCTCTCTCTTTGAAAGTTGTCCAACATTTTCCGTATCATCTCTAATCCTTCACATAATCTCCTTTCGAACTCCTTTTTCTTCCGAACTTATTCAAGAAGTTTTGCTCTTTCTCGAATTGCCACCTTGTTTGCTTCAATTTGTTCTTCAGCAAACAAAGTGTAGTCACGGAAGTAAGGTGGTTCGTAGCAGGAGCCTTCAGCGAATAAAACCTCGTTGAAATAGAAGATTTTTTGTTCTAATCTTATGATTTCTTCAACGAGCGGATCAGGTTGATCGTCGTAAATAGGCTCATTGCGGTCATAGTCATCGTAATCTCCATGAGGTTCATAATAATCATCCCCATCAGAGTCTTGGTACGGAGAATATCCAAAGTTCCTAGACGGGGTGTCATATGGTGGTTCTTCATGGTGTGGATAGTAGTCAGACCCATTGTTGACTTGGTAGTCATAATCATATGGGTTCTGATGGGGGCGGTAAGATGGATGGGTTTGGTACGGAGGGCGGTTGGGTGATTGGTAGTAAGAAGGCGTGCCGTAATAACCACAAGAGTTATCCCTAATTATTACGGGTGGTTGGTGAAAAAGAAGTGAGAAGATCGTTCTAACCAATCTTCACCCAAGCTAATCAGAAGAAATTAAACTAATTCCGTGCCACTCCCCGGCAACGGTGCCATTTGGTGAGTTGTAGTTTTTCAGGTAGTAAACCTTCCCAATAAAGGGTTAGTTTTCTCTCCGAGTGTCGTGTCTCTCGAAGAGTGGACGAAGGGAATTAGTTTAATTACTCTAATTAGGCGAAGATTAGGATTGGTTTATGAAAGTCGTCTCGGAACGAATATAAAAAGAGCGGAGTAAGAATAATAAATAAATTTCACATAGTATAAGTATAGATCTGGACCTAGGGTCTGGACATCATCTGAATCTATTTTATCATATTAAATTAACAATTGGAATTATAATATTTCTATTACTACTCATCCATTTCCAGATTTGTATTTAATCCGTTGTACTTGAATATCATAGCCCTCTGGCATACAACATTTTCTCAATAAATAGCTAATTAAATCTTTCGAGATTAATTAACTAAATAAGGCAAGAACAATAGACTAACCATTCCAACATTAATTTGACATCAAAGGTAAATAACCAAACTAGTCCGGACCCAGAGATCCGGCCCTAACTCATACTATGCAAACATAAATTAAAACAGAATTTTATTAAATAAGGAAACTTACAGCTTCCGTACAAGCGAAATTGAACAGATCGGGAGCAGAATTTCTCAAGGAAATTATTCTAAACTACTACTATTCTAAACTAGAACTTGAAACTGAAATATAGAGCTCAATTCCTGAGAATGGGATTGATGGTGATGGTTGGAATGAGGTGAAATGCGTTGTATTTATAGGACAGAGACCGAGGTGTCCAAGTAGAAGCGTCCAAGTCCAGGCGTCCAGATCGGGACACTTGAGCTGTTCCGGCCAACCAGGTTTTGCCACGAGTCTTCCTTGGACTGCAATCCAGCCAAAGCGTCCAACTCCCAAGCGTCCAACTTGTTCAGGCATCCAAGTTGGACGCCTTGAGGCCTTGGTCCGTTGGGCTTCGCAGCTGGTGCGAGATCTTGGCCCAATTTCGCTCCTTTTCGGCCCGAACATCGATTTTAGCCTCCCGAACGCTCGTTCAAGCCCAAACCTTGATCCTTTGATGATTTAATCCTTTTTCTCAAGTATTTGAACATAAAATGGATGGTTTATGGTGATTTCAAGTCGAACCCCTTTTTATGACTCTTAGAACGAAAATGAGAGATTTATTCACCGAAATCATATTTTATAAAATGATTAAATATTATTTACGTGCAGTAACGTTTAGAATATGATGTAAATGATAAGAACGAAACGGACTTATCAGACACAACGAGGGAAGGACTCAATCATGGTCATGGTAGATCGGTTCTCCAAGATGGCCCATTTCGTACCATGTCTAACCACACATGATGCTTCACAAATCGCTGATCTTTATTTCCACGAGATCGTCAAGTTACATGGAATTCCCCGAAGCATGGTATCGGATCGAGATAGCAAGTTCCTTAACCATTTTTGGATGACACTTTGGAGAAAGATGGGAACCAAGCTCAAGTTTAGCAGCTCTCACCACCCTCAAACCGATGGTCAAATAGAAGTGACGAACCGAACCCTCGGTAGGTTGCTACGGGTGCTTATCAAGAGGAATATAAAGCAATGGGAAGAGCTCCTACCCCATGCGGAGTTTGCATATAACCGGACACCAAGCAAAACAACCAGATTTTCTCCGTTCATGGTTGTTTACAGCTCGAACCCCCTTACCTCACTTGAACTTGATCCTATTATGATAAAAAAGAAATACAGTGCAGAAGCCGAGGAAAGAGCTAAGGAGATTCAAGACCTTCATGCCAAGGTACGAGAGAAGATTGAAGCCACCAATGAAAGGGTGAGTACATGCATCAACAAGAGGAGGAAATCTCCCATATTCAAACCCGGAGACTTGGTTTGGATTCACCTTCCAAAAGAGTGTTTCTCCACGAAACACAAGTCCAAGTTACTACCCCGAGCGGATGGTCCCTTTGAAGTACTAGAAAAGATCAATGACAACGCCTACAAGATCAACCTACCCCGAGAATATGGATTCTCCGCAACGTTCAACATCGCCGACCTCAGTCCCTACTTTGAGCCAGAAGATATTCCAAGTTTGAGGTCAAAATCTTCTGAAGAAGGGGAGAATGATATACCCCGGGATGCACCTTCACACACGCCACAAGTATTACAACAAGTCAAGTGTTTAATGTCTAGGTGTTATGATCCATTTTGGGTTGAAGTCATTGACCCGTCCCACATTAAAGCCCGAACCATGACCCTTCTCTCCCAAAACCTAACCTAGGCCGAAATGCCTACAAGCCCAACACACTCCCACATATCCAAGAGTATTTCATTTGCCTTTGATAACCAAAATAAAGTCCTTCACCTCCATTTGTAGCCATGGCCGAAAATTCAAGAGACAAGGACAAACAAAATTGCTTTGTGTGTGTTGTTTTCTTTCCTAATATTCCCTTTTGGCCTTAGAATCCATCCCAATCCATTACAAAACACAAAAGACAAACTAGGAGACAAGGATTAAACATGTCTTTTATCCTGGTGTGAAAATCAATTAAAACCATCCCCCCTGACGTCCCTTTGTCCCATGGCCAAATTCCTCCCCCCAAACATCCCCCAAATCACTTCTCAAACCTATAATAAGGTCAAAGGAATAAACAACCAATTCCTTGATGTGTCACATACCTTACTTTGCATAAATGGACAAAATGACACATTCCCTCACCCTCCCTTCACAGCCCATTTCACCACCATGAACCCCTTTTAGCCTTGATCAATGAGGACAACCCATGGAATCCATCAAATAGACATTATGCACTTGAATTGTAGGAAAGAGTGGTGAAAATTCCTTGTTGTTTTCTCTATATAATTCGGCCCTATGGCCTTGTAGCAAACACATCATTGTATTCATTTTCCTAACTCATTGAAGTAATATTTGAGTTAGTGTGTAGCCAATTCTCTTAATTTCCTAATGAAATATCTCTAAAGTTGGTTACTTTTGAGTGTGTGTTAGGAGTCTATTTCATATAATAATAGTGAATATTATTGTGTGAAAAGAAACAGCCCCAAATAAAATAAGAGTGTGTTTTATCTCTTATTCATTATTTGGTTTATCCTTATACAACAAAAACCACAAAAGAACTCCCTCTTTCTCTCCCAATTTCGTCCATCCCCTTTCTCCTATTTAAACACTTCACTTCTTCATCAAAAACCACTCCATAATATTGCTTTTCTCCTGCCCTTCATTCGGCCCTTTCACCTCTTCCAAACAACCATACTTTCTTCACCATTTCATACACAACTCCAACCTATTCTTCACCATATATTCCCCTCTAGAATGTGCCCTTATTTATCCATAGCCTTTCCTAAGCTTGGGTACATCACGTAGCCTCAAATGCTGCCTTGCAAGCTCAAGTGGAATACCTAGCCAACGAAGTGGCTAAACTCACAAAGCAAAAGATGTACATGCTAAGAGATACTGAAGATGTAACACCCTAATCCGTCCAGGTCTGCAGCCCCTTTCGGACTAAAGTATTTAACTTGGTAATCGTAAAAATTTAAAACTTTTCAAACACTCTTTATTAATCCCAATAATATTTTTCATAACATATACAGTACGGAGTATTCAACATTATTGCGGAAGCGAATTTAATATTGACATATCATAAATCATTTCAAACTTGTCACATCCATCCCGACAATCTCGCCCCATCTGCCGCCAGGATCACATTGTTCTTTCTGTTTACCTGCGTGTAGCAAATAAAACACACTACACGCTTAGTGGTAAAGCTGAGTAAGCATTTCTAATGCGTCGAACATCCATATAAACTGAATCTAAATTCATAACCAAATCATTTGATATCATGCACAAAAAGTTCATTTCAGACATTCAAAGTTTTGGTATTGTTCAGTTCATATCAACATATTTTATTCAATTCAGATTCTATTTCAATAGTGCTCTTAAATTATTCTTAATCTAAGGCCAGATCATAACAACGCTCTTAGCTATTCTTAGTCTAAGGCCAGATCATAATAATGTTCTTAGCTATTCTTAGTCTAAGGCCAAATCATAATTTTCATAACCAGATCCTTAATAGGCAATTATTAATCAGACACTTAAACTATCATTACTTTAAGGCAATTGATTTCGGACACTTAACTGTAGTCAGTTAAGGCAATCAGACACTTAAACTATCATTAGTTTAAGGCAAATGATTTGAGACACTTAACTGTAGTTAGTTAAGGCAACAACAATATAGCGAATGATCAACATTGGATCGGGCATTCCCAAACGAGTGATCCTCTAGTTTGGACTACGAATCCCGTATATGCATTTTTATCTAATCCATCAACTATTCATGTTTTCATAAGTTCATTCTAAGATCTAGTCTAGAGGTCTTCTTCTTGAAAAGAGTTATTTTCAAAGTATAAGGGTTGATGTTTCAAAGTATACTTTGGTGAGACCGAGATTCTTGTTTTAGCCAAAAAGCAGTTGGTTCTAGGTCAACTGATGAGGCGTGGTGAGTATGCCGAAAAGCACGTGGTTCTATATTGCGTGATGAGGCCTTTTGAGTGTTAGAGTCAAAAAGCATGCGGTTCTATGTCGTGTGATGAGACTTTCCAGAGTGAATATCCAAAAAGCTCGTGGTTCTATGTCACGGGATGAGACTATAAATTTTTCTCGTGTCAACACGACAAAGTTGTGCCAAAGAAAATGAAACCCTAACAGTTTGACAAATACCTTTGCAAGAACATGTTTTCCAATTTAGTCATTAAAAAAATTATTTGATCTTTAAAGTACTCTTACAAATGTAGTTATCCCAAAGAAAGTTTGGAAAATTATGGTTGTTTAGGTTGGTGTAAAAATATTGATTTGACAAAATTCTTTTACATTTCTAACAATATGGGTGAGAATCTAAAGGTTCATTTCTTCTTAACAAAAAGGTTGATGACTATCTTATTTCTTTTTTTCCTTCATAATATGTAGCTTAAACCTTCCCTCTGCAATTATTTATTTGCCTTTATACTTGTATTTATTCAATTTGTTACATGAGGGCAAGCAACGTTTAAGTGTGAGGAATTTGATAAGTCCGTTTCGTTCTTATCATTTACATCATATTCTAAACGTTATTGCACGTAAATAGTATTTAATCATCTCATAAAATGTGTTTTCAATGAATAAAACTCTCATTTTCGTTCTAAGAGTCATGAAAAGGGATTCCACATGAAATTATCATAAATCATCCATTTTATGTTCAAATACTTGAGAAAAAGGGAATAAATCATCAAGGGATCAAGATTCGGGCTTGAACGAGCTTCCNTTTTTTCCTTCATAATATGTAGCTTAAACCTTCCCTCTGCAATTATTAATTTGCCTTTATACTTGTAATTATTCAATTTGTTGCTTGAGGGCAAGCAACGTTTAAGTGTGAGGAATTTGATAAGTCCGTTTCGTTCTTATCATTTACATCATATTCTAAACGTTATTGCACGTAAATAGTATTTAATCATCTCATAAAATGTGTTTTCAATGAATAAAACTCTCATTTTCGTTCTAAGAGTCATGAAAAGGGATTCCACATGAAATTATCATAAATCATCCATTTTATGTTCAAATACTTGAGAAAAAGGGAATAAATCATCAAGGGATCAAGATTCGGGCTTGAACGAGCTTCCAGGAGGTCAAAAACAGTGTTCGGGACCAAAACGGAGCGAAATTGGGCCAAAATCACGAAACAGCCGCGAAGCCCAACGGACCAAGGCCTCAAGGCGTCCAACTTGGACTCTTGGGAGTTGGACGCTTTGGCTTAATTGCAGCCCAAGAATGACATGTGGCAAAATCTGGTTGGCCGGGATAGCTCAGGCGTCCAGATCTGGACGCTTGCACTTGGACGCCTTGGATTCGTTCCTATAAATACAGCATGATTCTTCTCATTTTTACCAACCATCTCACAACCCATTTCGGGTTTCTCCACTATTTTAGTCAATATTTCATTGTATATTAGTTTAGTTATTATTTTTAAGTATTTTCCGGAGGATTTGACTCCTAATCTGTTCTGTTCCGCTTTTACGGAAGTAGTAAGTTTTCTTTATTTAATAAAATGTTGTTTTAATTTGTGTTTGCATAGTATGAGTTAGGGTCCGGATCTCTGGGTCCGGACTAGTTTGGTTGTTTATTTTTGATGTTAAATTAATGTTGGAATGGTTAGTCAATTGTTCTTGCCTTATTTAGTTAATTATTCTCGAAAGATTTAATTAGCTATTTATTTAGAAAATATTGTATGCTAAAAGGCTACGATATTCAAGAACAACGGATTAAGTACAAATCTAGAAATGGATGAGTAGTAATAGAAATATTATTATTCCAATTGTTGATTTAATATGATAAAATAAATCCAAATGATGTCTAGATCCTAGGTCCAGATATGCACTTATACTATGTAAAACTAATTTATTTTTTTTACTCTGCTCTTTTTATAATCGTTTCGAGAAGACTTTCATAAACCAATCCTAACCTTCACCTAGTTAGAGTAATTAAACTGATTATCTTCGTCCACTCCTCGAGAGACACGACACTCGGAGAGAAAACTAACCCTTTACTGGGAAGGTTTGCTACTTGAAAAACTACAATTGTCATATAGATTTTAGGAATTTAAAATAGCAAACACAAGAAGTGTATTACTCAAGAAAATGGAGATTACAAAAAGTGAGTATTACAAGAGGCCTGTGGAAAAAATTTAAAGGCACACACACATACATAGGAAACTACCAAGCTATTTCCTCCACAAATCCTTGAAAATAAAGCCAAGTTTTGAGTCCTTTCGTTGGAATAAAATCGGGGATTTTGGGCGTGATGTCTTGGCTAAGGGTTGTCATTGAATGGGACCAAAGATCATGAATGAATATCCTTGAATGAATGGGATTTTTGGCCATATTGTAGGGAAGAAAAGGAATGGGTGATGTGTGGGTATTTTGGCTTGTTATTATGGTGAATATTTGGTGGTTGAGGTGGTGAATCATTCGATCATAAGGGGGGACAATTGGGTGTGTGATGGATGGATTTTATATGGTAATTTATATGATGTTCCTTGGCTTATTATATTTGTTGGCTTATTATGTTTGTTCAAGGGTGTTTAAGGGTCAAAGCAATCACAAATGTTCCTTGGCTTATTATGTTTGTTCTTTCGGCTTTATTAGGGGACATGAGAGGGACAATGGTGGTTGGATGTTGGGTGAATGAATGTGGATGTTTGGCTTGGTGTGTTTCGGCCCTAGCTTAAGGAAATGAAAGGGGGGAAGTGTTAGAATAAAGGCCCAAAACTAGAGGGGGGTGAATAGCGTTTAAAACAAAATCGCAGGAAATTAAAACGAGAGTGATAAAGTAAAGAGCGTGAGGAAGGAGCACACCGAATTTTATCCTGGTTCACCACAACGTGTGGCTAATCCAGCCTTTCGAGAGACTCTCTCGAGTTACACTAACTTCGTTAAGCTTAAAGGTGCTCAACAAACCGATACAACTTGAGAACTCGAGTCACACGAGCCTCAACGCCTTTGCTTGGAGATACCGCACTCCAAGACTTCTCACGAAGGAACGAAAGACTTCCTTCGAGTTTACGACAAGGGAACAATCTCCCTTAAAGTGTATAGAAACACTTAAACACTCAGGAATAAAATTCTCACAAAGAGTAGATATGAGTGAACTAGTAAACGCTCAAGAACACGACAATTTCTTCAAGAATTGGCTCTCAAATAGCTAAGAAAAATAGGAATGCTTATGCAATGAAAGAGTATATAAATGTTGAAGAATTGTGTATAAAATGAGAGGATTTGGGTGTCATTTTATAGCCCAAAATGGGATAAACCCGTTGCTCGAGTTTCCAACAGGATGAAGACAAATTTTTCGGGGACACAGGCTGATAGTCAATTATCCAAGCTTGATAATCGATTATGAAAAGATTCCTTGTCCAAAAATTTAAAATTCTATCCGTTGGATGACAACGGTAACCCAGATAATCGATTGTCAACAAGTGATAATCGATTATTGGTCCTCTCAGAAGATTATGGGTTTTGGCTGCAAAGGCTGATAATCGATTATTGCATAAGTGATAATCGATTATTGCGTCTTTCAGAACTTTGGAAGCTCAAAGCTGTAGAGGCTGATAGTCGATTGTCACTAAGGTGATAATCGATTATCACCCAGCTAAAGTCTAGCCAGCTGAAACCCGTTTGGAAAAACCGAGGTCCAAAAACGAAGTGTTCCCAAAAGTAAAAACCAAGTTTGAAAAACATTGTATATGGCATAAAATAGTGAAAACAAGACTTGTTCGGTAAAAACCAAGTCTCCAAGGTCGTACATCACGTGCGTACGGTTTTGACCGTTTTTCACGTGTTAGACCGAATGACCAAGATACAAAAGTGGTTTTTATAAAAGAATTATTTGGGGACATTTTAAAAATGTTCAGAGGTAAAAACAGGGTTTAAAACATTGAAAACCACGGAGTTGGTTCGGGCGCCAAACACCGAACGCCGAAAGCCGAAAGCCGAACGAAAGGGATATGCACCAGAGTTGGTTGATGCACAAAAAATATTTTATGATTTGTAAAAAATTGTTTTGACTCTTTGAGAACCGAGACTTGAATTTATTGTCGGTTTTGATCACAAAAGACCGACTCGACTAAGTCTTCAATTCTTGATCTTGTCCTTGAGTCTTTTTGGTCTAGTTCCAAGCCATTCTTCATGCCTTGAGTTATTCAACGAAACTCTTCATATCTATGGTGGTTTGGCAATTATCAAAACCTGTCAGAAATGAACACGACTTTAGTTTATCGTACAAAGTGTGTTCCAACAATTGCCCCCTTTTTTATAATGGCAAACAAGACAGGGATATGCATAGGGTTTTGATCTTTTTGAAAAACAAATTCCCCTTTAATATATGCATAGCCCTTATCTTCCCCCTTTTGACATTAACAAAAAGATTTTTTATAACAAAAACCATAAAGATTTTTATTAATTAATTAAGGGAAATAGCGGAGTACATAACGGAAGCAAATTTAAAAAGCATAAAAAGAATAAAGAAGAGAAGGGAATAGAGCTAGAGCTCTAGAAGTCCGGTGAAAGATCATTGAGAAGTTGGTCTTCGTCAATGTCTTCTTCTTCATCGTCTTCATCATCATCTTTGGCTTCTTCTTCCTCTTCCTCATCGTCCACCTCTTCATCTCCCCCAATGTTATTAGTCCCGCTTGGTGCACCCCCGACATTCGGTGGAGGAGCGTAGGGGACCATTTGAGCGTAAGGGTAATTGACAAAGTCAAAATACCCGTGAAGCTCTCGGCTCAAAATATTTACATTTTGGGCCGTTTGGGAGACGTTGGTGTGAATCCGAGAGAGAGTGGCGGTCAAGGCTGCCATTTGCTCGGCGAGAGAAGGATTGGTCGAAGCGGTGGCGTTCGAGGCAGTGGCTCTCGGTTGGCGGCGTGGACGAGGCTGTCGAAACAGAGTCTCGTCGGTGCCCGAGTGGAAAGAGGATTCATCAATCTCCCAATGCTTTGTCCCCTTTATCTTTGGCCCAACATCGGTTTTGATGTTATACTCTTCAAGAATCGCCATGACGAGGAGGGCGTAGGGGAGCGGCCGATTGTCGGAGGTGGCGGTGAACATGTGAGTCATCACAAATTTACACCAATTGAGATTGGCGTTGCGAATCATCGCATGAATTGTCTTCGTGTGCTCCTGGGAGAGAGTGGTGTGATTGAACTTCCTAGGCTTGAGAATCCGTGTCAAAACATAAAAAATGAATCGAAACACGGGACTCATGGAAGAATTCGTAGGGCGCCGCTGTTGGGGAGTGGGGACGAAGTTTTTGATGCCCACTTCCTCCAAGAGGGCGGTCTCGTTGAACCGCGCTCCTTCTGCTCCGACGTAGAGCCCGAGATCCTGTCCGTCCCGACGAAGCCCGGTGAGGATTTGAATGTTTTCCTCATTCAAATAAATGTCCACCCCGTTGACGTTAGAGATCAACGCTCCGTCCTCATCCTTTTTCAAGTTCGAGTAGAAAGCTCGAACAAGAAAAGGGTGATAATGAGCCTTCTTGATGTAGAGGAGGTCGAGGAAGTTTCCACGTTTCAGGATAACCCGTGCCTCACGTGGAATGGAGTCATGAATGAAGCGGGCGGTGGAGAATCAGGGAGGGAGAATTTCCCGGTGCTCAAACTTCTCCGAGAACCTCGTAGCCTCTGCGCGGTCGTTGAACCAAAGGAACGACCCGTCGAGGTACTTGTGCGTCGATGATGGAGGAGCTGAGGAGGATGCGGCGTTCTTGCCGGTGCGGGAGCGCTTTCTTTGTCCTCCTGCCATTTCAACAAAATAGGGAGGAGAGCAAGGCAAATTTGCAGAGAAAATGAAGAAAAAATTGTAGGGATTGATGAAGTATGAAGAAAATATTGAGAAGAGTTGATTGGAATGAGTAAAAGTGGAATAGATATCACCAATTTATAAGGGAGAGGTCTGGAGATCCGTTGGGGAGTTCAAAACATGCATTAATTGCTCTCCAAACGGCTAGAAAACGGTCAGATTTTTGAAAATCTACCGTTGTAAATCGATTAACATAACATGTAAATCGATTATCGGAGTTTTCAGAATCTCCGCCGAAAGAACTGCAGGCTGCAATAGTCGATTTACACAATATGTATAATCGATTATCGATGGTTTGCGCCTGATTTGCTTCAACCTTCTACGGGCAGTGATAGTCGATTATTCTAATGTTGATAATCGATTGTTGGCTCCTTCAGTTTCTTTGCTCCAATCTTCCGCGGGCTGTGATAGTCGATTATCACAACCTGTAAATCGATTTATACTTAGTCTTGGGAACTTGAAATCGATTTCTTTTGTTCCCCCTGACTTTGACACCTGAAAATAAAATTAAAAGAAGAGCCCTACAAAAAAAATTGAAAACTTCTCCGACGTTTAAGTTAGTAAGGATAAAAAATGATATTTAATGCACAACTTAGATCATCGTGGAGTCAAGGATTCCAAGTTCACTACGAATGCGGAAGAACGACTCTTTCTCTAAAGGTTTTGTGAAAATGTCGGCTAATTGGTTGTGTGTTTCAACGAACTCAATTTCGACATCACCTTTGAGAACATGATCTCTAATGAAATGATGCCTAATGTCAATATGTTTCGTCCTTGAGTGAAGAACCGGATTCTTCGTCAAGCTTATGGCGCTAGTATTATCACATCGAAGAGGNAGTTCACTACGAATGCGGAAGAACGACTCTTTCTCTAAAGGTTTTGTGAAAATGTCGGCTAATTGGTTGTGTGTTTCAACGAACTCAATTTCGACATCACCTTTGAGAACATGATCTCTAATGAAATGATGCCTAATGTCAATATGTTTCGTCCTTGAGTGAAGAACCGGATTCTTCGTCAAGCTTATGGCGCTAGTATTATCACATCGAAGAGGAACGTGATCGATACTAAGGCCATAATCCACAAGTTGTTGCTCCATCCAAAGGATTTGAGCAACACAACTACCGGCGGCAACATATTCCGCTTCGGTTTTGGATAACGCAACACTGACTTGCTTCTTGCTAAACCATGAGACTAAAGAACTACCAAGCAAGTGACACGTCCCACTTGTACTTTTACGGTCTAACCTACAACCGGCAGAGTCCGAGTCGGAATAGCCAAAAAGATGACAAGGAGACCCTTTGGGGTACCATAGTCCAACGTTCATTGTACCAACAAGATATTTCATTATCCGTTTCACCGCCGTTAAGTGCGATTCTTTCGGACAAGATTGATACCTTGCACATAAGCAAACGCTAAACATGATATCGGGTCTACTAGCGGTAAGATAAAGAAGGGATCCGATCATGCCTCGATACTTCTTTACATCTACTTCCTTACCCTTTTCATCTTTGTCCAGGTGCTCGGAGGTGCTCATTGGGGTAGCCATTGCTTTGGAGCCATCCATTTCAAATCTCTTTAGAAGCTTCTTGCAATACTTTGATTGACAAATGAAGGTCCCTTCCCTCATTTGTTTGACTTGTAACCCCAAGAAGAAATTGAGTTCCCCCATCATGGACATCTCAAATTCATTTGTCATTAAGTTTGAAAGTTCCTTGCACAAAGATTCGTTAGTAGCACCGAATATAATGTCATCTACGTAAACTTGCACCAAGAGGATGTTATGGTTTTTACTCTTGATAAAAAGTGTAGTATCGACCTTCCCCCTTTTGAACCTGTTGTCCAAAAGAAATTTGCTCAAACGCTCATACCAAGCACGAGGTGCTTGTTTAAGACCGTAGAGTTCTTTCTTTAGTTTATAGACATACTCCGGGTGCTCAAAATCCTCAAAGCCTGGGGATTGATCAACATACACTTCCTCTTGAATAAAGCCATTGAGGAAGGCACTCTTAACATCCATTTGGTATAGCTTAAAATCCATAGATGAAGCAAAAGCGAGTAATAAGCGAATAGCTTCTAAACGTGCTACTGGTGCATAAGTTTCTTCAAAATCAATGCCTTCTTCTTGATTGTAGCCTTTAGCTACGAGCCTAGCTTTGTTTCTAGTGATTATTCCATATTTATCGAGTTTGTTACGGAACACCCATTTCGTACCAATTATGGTGTGGTCATCAGGTCTTGGCACCAATTCCCAAACGTCATTTCGTTTGAATTGGTTAAGCTCCTCTTGCATTGCCAAGGTCCAATGTTCATCATCAATTGCTTCCGAAATGGTTATAGGTTCAATTTGAGAGACAAAAGCCATGTGACCTACAGTGTCCCTAAGAGAGCTACGAGTACTTACCTTTCGGTTGATGTCACCGATCACCTTGTCAAGAGGATGGTTCTTTGAAGTCCTCCATGCCCTTGGCATTGGCGTTTCCTCCTCTTGTGGTTGTTCCTCGTTTACGGGTGGCTCTACTTCTTCATCCTGACTTTCCTTTGAGTTGTCTACTTCGTCATCGTCGTTGAGATAGATGTTCTCCAACGAATCTATAAGATCATCACAAGAAACCTTTCTCGCCAAGCGAGCATCATTTTTGGCAAAGACAACATGAGGAGATTCCTCAACGGTTAAGGTGCATTTGTTGAAGACTCTATAAGCCTTACTACGCAATGAATAACCAAGAAAAATTCCTTCATCCGACTTTGCATCAAATTTATCCAAATTATCTTTTTCGTTGTTGTGAACAAAACATTTGCAACCAAAGACTCGAAGATGGGAGAGGTTTGGCTTTCTTCCTTTGTATAGTTCGTATGGGGTTTTTCATGAGTATCGGTCTAATGACGGCTCGGTTTAACACGTAGCTCGCGGTACTCACGGCATCCGCCCAAAAATACTTAGAAAGTTTTGCCTCATCAAGCATAGTTCTAGCCATCTCCTCAAGGCAACGATTTTAACGTTCCACCATGCCATTTTGTTGTGGTGTACGTGGAGCGGAGAAGTTATGCTCGATGCCTAGTTCGTCACAAAACTCGGTAAAGAGATCTCGTTCGAACTCTCCACCATGATCGCTTCGTATGGCTACGGTGATTAAGCCTTTTTAATTTTGAACCTTTTTGAGAAAAGTTTTGAAAACATGAAATGCCTCACTTTTATGAGTTAGAAATAAGTCCATGTGAATCGAGAGTAGTCATCAACAATCACAAAGGCGAAATAGTTTCCCCCAAAACTTTTTGTTCTTGATGGTCCAAAGAGATCCATGTGCAAAAAATGTAGGGGCCTTGTTGTAGACACAGCATTTTTCGATTTAAATGAGGCCCTTACTTGCTTGCCCTTTTGACATGAATCACAAATGGTGTCCTTCTCAAACTTGAGTTTTGGAAGGCCAAATACTAGGTTGATATACCCCGGGATGAACCTTCACACATGCCACTAGTATTAAAAGAAATCAAGTGTTTAATGTCTAGGTCTTATGATCCATTTTGGGTTGAACTCATTGATCCATCCCACACCAAAACCCAAACCATGACCTAACTCTCCCAAAACCCAACCTAGGCCGAAATGCCTACAAGCCCAACCCACTCCCACATATCCAAAGTATTTTTACTACTCAAATAAAGCCCTTTTCCTCTCCCTTGAAGCCCTGGCCAAAATTGAAAGGAAAAGTACAACCCAAAATAATGTGAGTGTTGTTTTCTTCCCTAAATATTCCTTTCATCAAATAAGAACCTTCCCCATCCCTTCCTACTTCAAAGTCACGAAAATATGCCCCCATTTGTCCTTAAAATCAGTCCCCATCCATCACAAACATCCCCCACTACAAGAGGNAGCCCCTCACCTCACCCTTCACATAACCAAACCACCCCCTTCCCTCACCCTTCACATGGCCGAAATCCCCTCATCAAAGACACCCCATATTCACCCTTTAACACTGATCAATGAAGACAAACCAAAGGCATCAAACAAATGGATATTATACACTTGATTCTAGGAAAGTGGTAGGAAGCTTCCCCTTAGTTTTTCTTCCCCTTATTTATTTCGGCCAAGGGCCTTGTAATGCAGCACCATATTGTATTCTTATTCTCTTTACTCCTTGAGTAAAATATCTGAATTAGTGTGAAGCTAGTTCTCCCCATTTCCTAATGAAATATCTCTAAAGTTGGCTACTTTTGAGTGTGTGTTAGGAGTCTATTTCATATAATAATAGTGAATATTATTGTGTGAAAAGAAACAGCCCCAAATAAAATAAGAGTGTGTTTATCTCCTATTTATTATTTGGTTTATCCTTATCCAACAAAAACCACCAAAGAACTCCCTCTTTCTCTCCCAATTTCGTGCATCCCCTTTCTCCCATTTAAACACTTCATTTCTTCATCAAAAAACCACTCCAAATATTGACTTTCTCCTGCCCTCCATTCCACCCTATCACCTCTTCCAAACAACCATACTTTCTTCACCATTTCATACACAAATTCAACCTATTCTTCACCATATATTCCCATCTTTAATCTTCCCTTATTCATCCATAGCTTTTCTTAAGCTTAGGTACATCATAGGTCTTGTGAAACCAATTTATTCAAAAGATTCATGTTGACATGAGCTACTCTACGATGCCATAGCCACATATCGTCCTCCTTACTCATGAGACATTTTGCAAAGTTGGAGGGAGATTCATCTAAGTTAACCATGTAAATGTTATCAATTCTATCACCACGAAGAATCGTATTATTGTCACTAAGACGTTCTACCGTACATGATTTGTGTAACGCCACAAAATATGGCCTAAATTTTATAAAACAAAAGTAGTTTTGAATATTATTGTCCAATAAGGATTATTTATATGTTTGACCAAAAATAAATGGATTTTCAAAATAAGGAATTTTTGTTAAAAACTTATTTTTATGGATATGTCTCAAAGAGACGAATCCAATGGTACATTTTATGAACCAATCTGATTTATAGATTTGAAGATATGACGATTTTAAATATTAAAATTTGTAACTTTGACCCATAAAATAAACTCAATTCAAAAGAGATTTCATAAGATTAGAAATCTTAATTTTTGACACTTGACAACACCATATTTATCATTTGGATTTAATTCATATATTTATATCTCATTCATACTATAAAATTTATTTATGACTGAGACAGACCCAGAGATTAAATAAAAATAAAAGTTTTCAGAAAAATATTCTGATTACATCAAAATTCTAGTTTTGACAGTCTCATTCCAAAAACACAATCTGTTTCCAATTCGGAGCAGTTTGGGCGAAAAAGCGCGTACCGTTTTAGCCAATTTATCAGTTACGGAGTAGGAGAATATTTAAAAATCTCCATATTTCTCTCAATCACGCACCAATCTCCTCAAATCTCTAATTAGTCACCAATAAAACCCACTCAACCTTCCACTACATGATAAGTCCACTTTTCTATATATGATTCCAAAATTCGTACCATCATCATCATCATCTTCCACCACCACCATCATCATCAATCATCTCTCCTCTTCACCTCTCTCTCTCTGTTGGTCAGGCACCAAGGAAAGAAAAAAGAAAATTCCAACTCCATGATTCATGTCAAGGAAGAAGAAGGAGCAAGAAGAAGGTAGCTAAAGTTTCTAAAATCTTGAGTTCAAACACAGCAGCCCACTTCTAGGTAAAAACTGAAATTTTCCATTCATTATCTCGAAATACTTTCTGAATCAAAGTTGTAGCCCCGGACGATACGAATCCAGCCCAAGAAACGGCTCGCGATTTTGTTAAGTAACGAAGAAGATATGGCAAAAATATCGGGACTGCGCCAGTGGTGGCGAGCTCCTCGGGTTGGCATGTGTTTCTTCACCAAATTCATATTATTTCATTCCAAATACTCATCATAAACTCTCTAACGATTATTAGGAACATCCGGGAGGTATCATAGAGAAGGTTCGGTGTTGGAATATTGAAGTTAATGAGTTAATCGTCGGAATCGTTGTTCATCGACATATCCAAAATCCTGGACAGCAACTATCCATTGACTTCAGGTCTGATTTACGCCATCTTACATCTGTTAACTCGAAATACTTTCTATACGAAAGTTATAGCCTTACATCTTAGGAATCCACAGAATCAAACGGTTTGCAATTCCGTGAAGAAACAATGGAGATATGACCAAAATACGGCAGGCTGTCCAATTGTGACGAGAATGACAAAGTTGGCAAATTTCGATGTTGTTTCCACTCCCGCTCATCCGTAAGGTTTCGGCCTATGATTTCCAGGTCTGTACTTTTGCGTTAGACTTGTCGAATCATTCATCACATACGTACATGAACTTATATGTTAATCCATATGTTTAAATCATCCCAAATTATATATGTGATGCATATATAAGTCATCTATATGTTAAGACCAAAATGCACCAAATCCATAAAGTTAATATACACATAAGTAATATAAACTTTGGGAATCGACCCAATAATATGTATATTTCAATCAGAGGTGTTTAAAAGACTTAAAGAAGTATTTTGGACACTCAAAATATTAAGAGAAAGTTTCGCAGACCCAAACGGTCGAAGCAAACGGTCGACCGTCGTATTAAACATCAAAACGGACTACTACTGTCGATAAAACGGTCGACCGCCGAAGCTCAGCCAAACGCAGCCACACTGAAGAAGTCAACAACGGTCGACTGCCAGTCAACCACGGTCGACCGTCACGGTGATCCGCCAATCCGACCTGATGAAGACCAAGGTCGACCGTCGCGCGAAACGGTCGACCGTTTCGAGCCCTGTAGCTTAATTAAATGATATTTTTATCAGATTGCACCCAAATAAAATAAAGTATATTTATCCATTCATATTGTTTACAAATTGTTCATATCATATGACTCATATCATCACACATATTGTAGCATATCGTATCATATGCATGCGTAAGAGATCATGCGTAATTGCGTCTCTTATAGCGTGGTTGTGCGGGACTTAGTAGTCCGACAACCCTGACCGGGCTTAGTGTACGTACATGGTATTCAGACTTTCGAGTACCACCCCTATTTTTCTAGTCTCCCTCGTGAGACTAAGAAGGACATGAGCTCGTCGTACCAAATGGGCGAATCTCATAGTTGCAAGGTCATTCCTTGTTGACTTAGAATCATACAGCATGAAGTCATCATCAAGTAAAATCATCATGACTATGTGTAACATCAATTACGCATCATGTAATCCTCATCAAGAACAATTATATTGATTACATAGGCGTCATGTAATCATCATCAAGAACAATCAAATTGATTAAATTAAATGTGCCATAATCATGCAATTATCATTAAATATTTATCATCATGATTCATCAAATTGACCATATGATATAAAGTGTCATATCAGGAATATTGTTATATATTTTTGTGGACATATATATACGCATATGTCTATGAATTATTCTACAATTCTAGCGTGGTACCACTCAGCGGTTTCGCTGAGCGTGTAGTTTGTATTTTTCGTTGACTACACGTAGGTAACAAAAAGACAATGATGGAACCTTTCCCGGAGGGCATTGAGTCAGAAGAGATGCAAGGATGGCAGGTAATGTTTGGTCAACAGATTTTAAAATGTGTCATGATTTGATTATTATTGTACTTCCGCATTACTCTGAAAATATTTTTAAATGGGTCGCGATCCAGAGTCTGTAAATTTAATATTTTTAAGTAATTGTCATATTCAAATGTCAAGTGAAATTTTTATTTAACTCTCGTTTCACCTTAATTCGTGTAATTCCGGGTTATACG
>OOIL02002458.1:375254-385436 GCA_900332095.2 Cuscuta campestris
AAAATCAATTTTAGCTTCTCGGACTTGATCCGTACCTTCGTAGGTGATTTCTAGTTTGTCCCACATTTCCTTTGCGGTGGTGCAACAAGAAATCTTCCGGTAGTCATCCGGGTTAACGGCACAATAGATGATGTTGATGGCCTTGGCATTGTTTTCCACTTTCTTGATGTCTTGTGCATCATATTCATCCTCGGTCTTAGGGACGTTGGTTTCCTCGACCTTCTTCATTGGCACGTCCTCACCATTTTTGATAATTCTCCAAAGGAGAAAGTTGGTGGATTGGATGTAAATCCTCATCCGCTCCTTCCAATAGGTGTAGTTTGTTCCGTCAAACAATGGAGGCCTCGTGGTGGATTGCCCTTCACCTAAACCTGCGTATGAACTTTGAGTAGAAGCCATTGATCGTTTCTCTCAAACGGTTAAGTCTTTCAGAGAGTACGGCTCCAATACCAATTGTTAGAATAAAGGCCCAATGCTAGAGGGGGGGGGGGGTGAATGGCGTTTAAAACAAAATCGCAGGAAATTAAAACGAGAGTGATAAAGTAAAGAGCGTGAGGAAGGAGCACACCGAATTTTATCCTGGTTCACCACAACGTGTGGCTAATCCAGCCTTTCGAGAGACTCTCTCGAGTTACACTAACTCCGTTAAGCTTAAAGGTGCTCAACAAACCGATACAACTTGAGAACTCAGGTCGCACGAGCGTCAACGCCTTTGCTTGGAGATACCGCACTCCAAGACTTCTCACGAAGGAGCGAAAGACTTCCTTCGAGTTTACGACAAGGGAACAATCTCCCTTAAAGTGTATAGAAACACATAAACACTAAGGAATAAAACTCTCACAAAGAGTAGATATGAGTGAACTAGTAAACGCTCAAGAACACGACAATTTCACTACAAGAATTTATCTAGTCTGCAACGAAAATCTTCTACTGACATATATCCGTAGCAGATCTGCAACGGAGTAGTAATTTCTGAAAAAGGAACACTATCTGCGATGGAACATTTGTTTTTGTCGCAGATCTGCTACGGAATAAAGTGAGGTAAACATTTCGTGTAATCTGCAACAGAATCTGCAACGGACTTATTTCCGTTGCAGATCATTAATTAAAATCGGGTTATCCTCTTTAGATCTGTAGACGAAATCAGTTCACAGATCCAGACAGACCCAGCCATCTTCCGTCCAACCAACTTCGACCGACACATCTCCTCTGCGGCTTTCCTAGACCGCCGGCCGCCGTCGCACGGTTTGTTGACGTCGTGGCGCTCGTCCTCCTTGCCTCGCCGTCGACCGCGCAGCCAGTGTCTCCCTCCTCGCCTTGCCTTCGACAGCCAGTGTCTCCCTCCCTCCTCGCCGCCGCCGCCAGTGTCTCCACCCCTCGCCGCCGCCAGTGTCTCCACCGCCATCTTCCCCCACCTGACCTCCTCTTCCTCTCAAGGTATTTCAGTTTAATTTTATACAATTTATTATTATTGTAATTTTTTGTGAAATTGAATTCCGGCGGCGGAGAAGCTGAGGCCTCGGAAATTCCAAGTGAGAGAGATTTGGATTTGGAGATGGTTTGGAGCTTGCTTTCGGACAATGATTCTGATCCAGCACAAGTTTGCCTACTTTGACTGCTTCTTGAGTTTGATCATTGGCTTTTTTGTTTCTTCTTTAAATCTGATTTATAGTTCACCTGGCAACAGAAAAATAGTGTAGTTTCAGTCTGGATGTCTATTTTGTTCTTTCTTGGCATGCACATTTAAGCATTTGTTTTCCAACTTTCTCCGCGCATGAGTACTGATGCAAACAGAATTGGTGGTTGATCAAAATATGAACCGATTGGTAAGATATATTTTATAAACTTCAGTGGAGGTTCAATTCCATTTTCTGAAAATATGAATCGATTGGTAAGATATATTTTATAAAATAATAGATTTGCACTTGTTATTCGGTGGACACTAAATTTACAATGTAATGGAAATGTTCATTGAAACTTGAAGGGTAAGAAGAAAGGGGTGCCTGTGCCGTTGGATGAGGTTATCATCCACACAAAGACAAAGAAGCACAACGGAAAGACTTGGGTGGATCCGGGACATGGTGAGCTACAGGTACTTTCTGTAATTTGCAAAACAATTTAGGTTCACGCTCATAATGTTGGTGTTTTTGTCTTAAAACTTCTAAAGGGTGATAATGTACTTGCTTTCTTGTGTAATTGAATTGTTTTTGTTGACGTTATTCTTGTTGTTGATGTTATTATTAATCGTCTTGTTATTATTGTTGTTACGTTGATGGTGTTGTTGTCGTATGACACTATTTTTGTTGTTGCGTTGATGGTGTTGTTGTTGTCATATGACACGGCTTTTGTTGTTGCGTTGATGGTGTTGTTGTTGCAATATGACACTGCTCTTGTGTTGTTGTTGATGTTGTTCAGTTGCTGTTCATGTTGTTGTTCTTGCTGTTCTTGAGGCTATTATTGTTACGTTGTTATTAACTTTCATATATTGCAGGCCAAATTCTTCGAACTGCGTGAGGAGGCTTGACAGAATGGGCTTAAAGGCTAGACAGAATGAGTTTGTAACTGACGATTCAGGAGGAGATAAAGAAGTTATATGGTGGTAACCTTCCTCTAGTAGGCGATGATGATGGAACGGGAGGGGCAGGGCAGCCCGGGATTTGTTGACACCTTTGACATTTGACACTAACACTTTAATATTTAGTGTTTTTACAATATTATGAATTATGTTACACTTGCACGTGAAGTTTGTATTAATCTAGTTTTGAATTATCTATTTCGTATTGAAATCTTATTTAGAATTATGTGTGTGAAAAATTGAATGTGTTTTGGCCGCTATTTTAATAGCTACTGCCTAAAAACAATAAAAATCTGTGTGTGTGATCAGGTGACCTGTGACGGAAAAATATGTCGCCGTTTTTGTTGCAGATCTGCAACGGCTATTTCCGTCGCTATGTCTGTCGCAAATCTGCCACGGATTTTCAATTCCGTCGCAGATTCTTGGGGTTGAAAAAAAAAGACAAACCCGTTGCAGGTCCGTCGCAGATCTGCCACGGATTTTTAATTCCGTCGTAGATTTTAAATCTGCCACAACTTTTCTGCGACGGAACATTTTCGTTGCAGATCCGTCGCAGAAGTTAAATCTGCCACGGAATTTCAAATTCTGCAACGGAAATTGTCCGTGGCAAATCGGCAGTTTTCTTGTAGTGAATTTCTTCAAGAATTAGCTCTCAAATAGCTAAGAGAAATAGGAATGCTTATGCAATGAAAGAGTATATAAATGTTGAAGAATTGTGTATAAAATGAGAGGATTTGGGTGCCATTTTATAGCCCAAAATGGGATAAACCCGTTGCTAGAGTTTCCAATAGGATGAAGACAAATTTTTCAGGGACACAAGCTGATAGTCGATTATCCAAGCTTGATAATCGATTATCAAAAGATTCCTTGCCAAAAAATTTAAAATTCTATCCGTTGGGGGACAACGGTAACCCAGATAATCGATTGTCAACAAGTGATAATCGATTATGGGTCCTCTCAGAAGATTCTGGGTTTTGGCTGCAAAGGCTGATAATCGATTATTGCATAAGTGATAATCGATTATTGCGTGTTTCAGAACTTTGGATTTCAAAGCTGCAGAGGCTGATAGTCGATTGTCACTAAGGTGATAATCGATTATCACCCAGCTAAAGTCTAGCCAGCTGAAACCCGTTTGGAAAAACCGAGGTCCAAAAACGAAGTGTTCCCAAAAGTAAAAACCAAGTTTGAAAAACATTGTATATGGCATAAAATAGTGAAAACAAGACTTGTTCGGTAAAAACCATGTCTCCAAGGTCGTACATCACGTGCGTACGGTTTTGACCGTTTTTCACGTGTTAGACCGAATGACCAAGATACAAAAGTGGTTTTTATAAAAGAATTATTTGGGAACATTTTAAAAATGTTCAGAGGTAAAAACAGTGTTTAAAATATTGAAAACCACGGAGTTGGTTCGGGCGCCAAAAACTGAAAGCCGAACGCCGAAAGCCGAACGCCGACTTAGGTGCTTTCGGTTCCGAGCAAGGACCAGGGATTTTAACAATAAAAAATCATCAAAAATATTTGTTTTGATGCACAAAAAATATTTTATGATTTGTAAAAAATTGTTTTGACTCTTTGAGAACCGAGACTTGAATTTATTGTCGGTTTTGATCACAAAAGACCGACTCGACTAAGTCTTCAATTCTTGATCTTGTCCTTTAGTCTTTTTGGCCTCGTTCCAAGCCATTCTTCATGCCTTGAGTTATTCAACGAAACTCTTCATATCCACGGTGGTTTGGCAATTATCAAAACCTGTCAGAAATGAACACGACTTTAGTTTATCGTACAAAGTGTGTTCCAACAGGAAGTGGCTTATGGCTCTTGATATGGTTTTTGGCACATAGTGTGTTATATTGATGAAGTGAATCAAGTGGGGCCATAGGATATGGTGGTTTCGGCCAAAGAAGGAAAAAAGGAAGGAAAAAAATGAAACTAAGGTTTAGGGGTTTGTTTTTGGGTTTTGGGTTTTGTTTTAGTGAAGGACATATGGCCATTTAGGGTGGGGATCGGTTCAAGGTTATCATGGTGGAGTAATATGGTTTGGTGATGGTAAATTCATTCCAGAAAGGATAATAACACTTAGACATGATTCCACTGATTTGTTTAAGGATTTGATGATCACTTGTAGTACCCAAGGATATATCAAGGGCCGTAGTGATGTTGTCGATATGTAGATCCTAGGCTTCCATCTTCTTCGTCTGCTTTTGGTAGTTGAGTCTGGCTAGCTTCTGGTGTCCCTTACACACCATAACTCCCGTGTCTGTTGGGAATTTCATGTAGAGGTTCTTAAGAGAGGTGATTGAGTCCAGATCCTCTAAGGCTGGTTAACCGATGATGAGGTTGTGGGACACGATCAGATGGACCACCATGAACTCAACAAGGATCGTCCTCTTGTGCTCTCCATCCCCGATAGTGAGCATCACCTTGATCAAACCTTCCACATCGATGATATCACCTGTGAATCCCGACAAAGGGGTTCTCACTCTGCGCATGAGTTCCTTATTTAGCCCCAGCTCCTCGAACATCTTTACGTACATGATTTGATAGAGCTTCCGTTGTCAACATAAGAAGGATGGATCACTACATCGTTGATTTCACACTTAACAACCAGAGCGTCTCTATGAGGGGAAGGGATTTCTGGTGCGCCCTTGGGACCGAAGAGAACTGGCCCCAACCTTACCATTTTGGATGATCTAGGTGCGCTGCTAACATCGCCCGTGCAGGCCAAGTGTACCCACTTCTTTTTCTGCTCTGCAGAGTCACCTCCAATGTTGCCACCGTATATCATCAGGTTCTCCTCAACCCTCTTCTGCTTGTATGGAACCTTCTCTTCCTCATCACTCGGAAGGCTGATCTCCTTCCTCTTCTGTGGTAACTCTACCGCCTTCTTATTGTACCTCTGGATGGCTCCACTAAAACCCAACATCTCCCAAAATATCCAAAAAGCCTTTAATCTTCATTTGATAATCAAAATAAAGTCTTTTCCCTCCTTTTTTAGCCTTGGATGAAAATGAGGACCAAAAAGGCAATCCTTGTGTGTTATTTTCAACTTCTTTTGTTCCTTTCATTAAATAAGACCTTCCCCTTATTTTCCAACACCTTTCCCACGAAATTCCCTACCATTTTCATCCCAAAATCAGGCCTAAATAATCACACACAACAAAGGGACAAAATTAAGCAAAAGGTCTTTGATTGAATAGTAACTTCTTGTCCTATTATTCACTAAAAGTCAGGCCATGTTGTTTCCTTTGTATCACCATAATAGGGCCGAGTTTTACACAAAAAAGGAGGACTTTTCCATGCCAAAATACATCCCTAAAACCCCACTTATGAATAAAGCCAATACCCCTTTTCAAAGTCCAAAAGGGAATAGTGCTGAATTGTCCTATTATGCAATAAATCCAAGACTAGCCACATTATGTCTCTTTCCTTGTTCTTTCCCATTTAAGGCCGAAATATACCCCTCAAAATAGGCAATAGAATGCTTCATCACAGCCACATAATGTCCTTGACTTAATCCACATATGGCTAAAATCCTTATGCTAGAAAAGCCAAACAAAATCCACCATCTTTGTCCTAGAATTCAACTCAAATGGATGGTTGTGCATTAATGTCAAACATGTGATTTAGGAAGAAGAAAGGAAGCTGCCATTGTTGTTTTTTTGCTTCCCCTTGTTGTATATAATCTCGGCCATGAGGCCATTGTAAAGCAGATTGTTTGGAATGAAAATATTGTTTACTCTTTTTGAGTATTCTCTTAAAATAGTGTGATGCTATTTTAGCAAAATTTCCTAATGAAATATCTCTAAAGTTGGCTACTTTTGAGTGTGTGTTAGGAGTCTATTTTATACATTAGTAGTGATTATTATTGTGTGAAATAGATAATAGCCCCAAATATAGTAAGAGTGTGTTTATCTCTTATTCATTATTTGGTTTATCCATCCTTGTTTTCTGCCCATTTCGTTCCTCTCCATTTTCTCTTCCTAAGCCACATTCTATTCTATCTTCATAAATCAAAATACCAAAAAGAACTCCTTCATCACCTCCATATTTTACCCAGCCATTTCCAACAATCGATTATCATAAAAGTGATAATTGACTATCGGGCATCTCTGAACATTCTTGGTTTGGAAACAATTTCTTGTTAATCGATTATCAGTTAATGATAATCGACTATCACTAGTTTCTGAACTTTGGAGTTCAAAGTTGTTTCCTTCTTGCTTCCATTTCCTCCGTAAACCCGCCATCAAATTGATTACTTGACAAGACCCCGGGTCTCGGGTACAACATTTGGTATCAGAGCTATATTCAAAGACTTCCTTAAGTCTCGACGATCACCTTGAGGACCGGCTTCACAAACGTTACCCGAAACAAGGTTGCTGAATTTTTTTCTCCAGAAACATTCAGCTCCAAACAATTGAGCACGGAGGAAGTTACACAACATATTTTGAAGCAAAATTTTCCAGAATGAAAGTTTGATGTTTTTGCTACACGTGGCCGCTGATTTCACTCAATTCCGAGTTGTGGTTTGTGAGATACGCCCTCCCGAAGTTGATAACACAACCCTAGGTGAGTTCTGTCTACCTTGCAGAATTTGTCTCCAAAGAGGTAGCAAACGTTCTTTAGTGGCTCTATATTTTTTATATGTCTTTATGGACATCACTATTTAGCTGTGAGAGTTGGAATTACCTAATTCCGATCTCCGGTTTGTGAGATATGGTCTCTAAAAGACACCTCCGAAATCTGGAAATCATCCTTGCAAATGGAGCAATATTACAATGGGCCACTCGGCGGTGTTTCATGTGTGGTGGTTGTGGTCATGGCCATTGGGAATGTTCAAATAAGTATGCCATACCATATGAAGAGTGGGTCATGATTCATGAGGAGGAAAAGAGAAGCTCATGTGACCAAGTTGTCATTGAGGAAGACGTCTTTGATATTCTTGTCAAAAAAGAAGATGACGTCTTCGTAGAAGAACCAGCTTCTAATGCTCAGGAAGAATCACACTATAATGATTCTTTCCTTATTCATGATGACTACGTTGATGAGGTAGTTATAGAGGAAGCCACACCGGAAGATATATATTCTAAGGAAGTGATTTCCATAGAGTATTATCCTCTTTTCAAGGAGGGAAAATCTTATCTCATCTCTGAGGTATGTTTGAAGCAGGTTCTTACAAGGAATGGCATCATGTTCCAGAAATTACACAACGAGGTGTCCACTAATTCCGGAAGGAGCCTCATTATTGGTGGTTCATTGAATTTCCCATTTGATCCGGGAATTCTTATATGAATCCCCAATCTTTCACGGTGGTGCGAAAGTTTGAGGAAAAACTTTCTTCGAAGAAGGGGAGTATGTTGTACCCCTGGATGGCTCCACTAAAACCCAACATCTCCCAAAATATCCAAAAAGCCTTTAATCTTCATTTGATAATCAAAATAAAGTCTTTTCCCTCTTTTTAGCCTTGGATGAAAATGAGGACCAAAAAGGCAATCCTTGTGTGTTATTTTCTACTTCTTTTGTTCCTTTCATTAAATAAGACCTTCCCCTTATTTTCCTACACCTTTCCCACGAAATTCCCTACCATTTTCTTCCCAAACTCAGGCCTAAATCATCACACACAACAAAGGGACAAAATTAAGCAAAAGGTCTTTGATTGAATAGTAACTTCTTGTCCTATTATTCACTAAAAGTCAGGCCATGTTGTTTCCTTTTTATCACCATAATAGGGCCGAGTTTTACACCAAAAAGGAGGACTTTTCCATGCCAAAATACATCCCTAAAACCCCCCACTCATGAATAAAGCCAATACCCTTTTCAAAGTCCAAAAGGGAATAGTGCTGAATTGTCCTATTATGCAATAAATCCAAGACTAGCCACATTGTGTCTCTTTCCTTGTTCTTTCCCATTTAAGGCCGAAATATACACCTCAAAATAGGCCAAGGAATGCTTCATCACAGCCACATAATGTCCTTGACTTAATCCACATATGGCTGAAATCCTTATGCAAGAAAAGCCAAACAAAATCCACCACCTTAGTCCTAGAATTCAACTCAAATGGATGGTTGTGCATTAATGTCAAACATGTGATTTAGGAAGAAGAAAGGAAGCTGCCATTGTTGTTTTTTTCCTTCCCCTTAATGTATATAATCTCGGCCATGAAGCCATTGTAAAGCAGATTGTTTTGAATGAAAATATTGTTTACTCTTTTTGAGTATTCTCTTAAAATAGTGTGATGCTACTGCCGCACGCCGAGTTTGTCTATAACCAAACCCCAAAAAAGACCACAGGGCTATTCTCGTTCATGGTGGTCTATTGTTCGAACCCCCTCACCCCACTTGAGCTTGATCCCATCGTAGGAAAAGAGCAATACAGTTAGGCAGCTGATCAACGGTCCAAGGAAATTCAAGAACTCCACGAAAAGGTTCGAGAGAAGATTGAAGCGGTAAATGAGAAAGTTAGTAACAGGATCAACAAAGGAAGAAAATTCACAAGTTTTCAGCCCGGTGACTTGGTTTGGATTCACTTAAGGAAAGAGTGTTTTCCCGCTAAACGTAAGTCCAAGTTACTACCAAGAGCTGACGGCCCATTCGAGATTTTAGAGAAGATCAACGACAACGCCTACAAAGTCAATTTTCCTGGAGATTACGGAGTTTCTGCTACGTTCAACGTTAAGGATCTCAGTCCATATTTTGACCCTGAAGAACTTCCGAGTTTGAGGACAAACTCTTCTGAAGACGGGGAGGATGATATATCCCAGCGCACCACCAATCACCCTCAAGTCGTTAAGGAAATCAATGGAATAATGTCCAAGTGTTATGACCCCCTCTGGAATGAAATCAT
The DNA here is from genome assembly GCA_900332095.2 of Cuscuta campestris. Taxonomy (NCBI): domain Eukaryota; kingdom Viridiplantae; phylum Streptophyta; class Magnoliopsida; order Solanales; family Convolvulaceae; genus Cuscuta; species Cuscuta campestris. Next base: position 384,673 of record OOIL02002458.1, read on the forward strand.
CAACAAACCATGCACCCTAACCATACTTACCCTGAACCCATCACCACCTTAATAACCAATCCCAACATTTCACAATCCATTCCCAGGAATCCAAAGAAAACCAAGCCACAATTTCCCTTTCTTCTTATTTTACAATGCCGAAAATAAGTGTCCAAAAACACACCCAGCATGGCCCCCATTATGTTTCCCAATACACTCAAATTATAACCCAAAATGCCCACGGATATTTTCCTTCACAATAATACATCCAATCCCCACAACAAACCTACAACAAAACTCCAAATGACACACCCCACCCACACCCCTTTGTCTCCCAACCCTGACCAAATTCAAATTCCCCCAAAACCTCCACAAATACCCAGCCAAATGTACCACTTCATCTTACCCCCACTCCTTGGCCCTCAACCTCAGCCCTCGCCACATTCATCCCTCCTTCCCCCCAACAATTCTTGCAACTCAGGAACAGCCCAAAACCCCACCAAACAACCCATATCCCTGATTTCATTCCACTTAAGAAACATAAGCACATGGGCATTATTTTGAGTGAGTTGTATTTTCCCTCATTCCCTCCAATGAAATCCTATATATTCAGCAATAGGCCTGGGTGTAGAAACACATTGTATTCCCTTTTAAATCAAAGTGATTCACTTGTGTGTTTCATTCCAAATTCCTAATCCTATATCTTAAGAGTGGTTCTCTTGAGTGTGAGTTTTAGGTTCTAGTTATTTAAGTAAGTGTGTAATATCTTATTTAAATGCTAGATT
>OOIL02002458.1:389308-407799 GCA_900332095.2 Cuscuta campestris
ATTTTACAATGCCGAAAATAAGTGTCCAAAAACACACCCAGCATGGTCCCCATTATGTTCCCCAATACACTCAAATTATAACCCAAAATGCCCAGGGATATTTTCCTTCACAATAATACATCCAATCCCCACAACAAACCTACAACAAAACTCCAAATGACACACCCCACACACACCCCTTTGTCTCCCAACCCTGACCAAATTCAAATTCCCCCAAAACCTCCACAAATACCCAGCCAAATGTACCACTTCATCTTACCCCCACTCCTTGGCCCTCAACCTCAGCCCTCGCCACATTCATCCCTCCTTCCCCCCAACAATTCTTGCAACTCAGGAACAGCCCAAAACCCCACCAAACAACCCATATCCCTGATTTCATTCCACTTAAGAAACATAAGCACATGGGCATTATTTTGAGTGAGTTGTATTTTCCCTCATTCCCTCCAATGTAATCCTATATATTCAGCAATAGGCCTGGGTGTAGAAACACATTGTATTCCCTTTTAAATCAAAGTGATTCACTTGTGTGTTTCATTCCAAATTCCTAATCCTATATCTTAAGAGTGGTTCTCTTGAGCGTGAGTTTTAGGTTCTAGTTATTTAAATAAGTGTGTTATATCTTATTTGAATGCTAGACTCAACCCCAAGTTAAGATAAGGGTGAGTAATATCCCTTAACACCAACTTGGCTTGTTCCCCTTCCCAAAGGAATACCTCTTTTCCTGTCTCGAGCTGTCAAATAATCGATTATCGGTAGTAGAAATCGATTATCTATCCTTCGTAAAACATCTGCAGCCGTCAATAATCGATTATCCACTTAGGACAATCGATTATCAACTTTTCCCAGAAACCTGCAATTCTCAATAATCGATTGCCACTCCTCCGTCAATTGATTATCGTCCTTCTCAGAGAATTCCTAGAAAACCACCCAGAACCTGAAGCCTTCAATAATCGATTATCCACTTAGGACAATCGATTATCTTCCCCTCCCTGCAAATAAAGAGTTTTAGACTATAAAACCCTGAGCTTAGATATGACATTTGGTATCAAAGCAATAAATCCAAGACTAGCCACATTGTGTTTCTTTCTTTGTTCTTTCCCATTTAAGGCCGAAATATACCCCTCAAAATACGCCAAGGAATGCTTCATCACAGCCACATAATGTCCTTGACTTAATCCACATATGGCTGAAATCCTTATGCAAGAAAAGCCAAACAAAATCCACCATCTTTCTCCTAGAATTCAACTCAAATGGATGGTTGTGCATTAATGTCTTTCATGTGATTTAGGAAGAAGAAAGGAAGCTGCCATTGTTGTTTTTTTTCCTTCCCCTTGTTGTATATAATCTCGGCCATGAGGCCATTGTAAAGCAGATTGTTTTGAATGAAAATATTGTTTACTCTTTTTGAGTATTCTCTTAAAATAGTGTGATGCTATTTTAGCAAAATTTCCTAATGAAATATCTCTAAAGTTGGCTACTTTTGAGTGTGTGTTTGGAGTCTATTTTATACATTAGTAGTGATTATTATTGTGTGAAATAGATAACAGCCCCAAATATAGTAAGAGTGTGTTTATCTCTTATTCATTATTTGGTTTATCCATCCTTGTTTTCTGCCCATTTCGTTCCTCTCCATTTTCTCTTCCTAAGCCACATTCTATTCTATCTTCATAAATCAAAATACCAAAAAGAACTCCTTCATCACCTCCATATTTTACCCAGCCATTTCCAACAATCGATTATCATAAAAGTGATAATCGACTATCGGGCATCTCTGAACATTCTTGGTTTGGAAACAATTTCTTGTTAATCGGTTATCAGTTAATGATAATCGACTATCACTAGTTCCTGAACTTTGGAGTTCAAAGTTGTTTCATTCTTGCTTCCATTTCCTCCGTAAACCCGCCATCAAATTGATTACTTGACAAGACCCCGGGTGTCGGGTATAACACTTCTTACCACGGTTTTCTGCTGGCTTCTTCCAGTTGGAGTTGTGCCCTAATGGCCAACTGTTATATCACTATTCTATCATGTATAGGCAGATATAATATGTTTACATATCTCATGCTAATGAAAACAATTATTATATTCCTAGATTTATATTAAAAGATGTTTATCAGACAATGTTTTTCACTTGATGAGACTAACATCTTGAAATAAGTATTTATCAGAATGTCCATAGTCGAGTATTAACGAGAGAAAGATATTGTTAATGCATGTGAGACTAGTGTGTGTTGGATGTTTGACTTAGTTTCGAAGGCAATGACGGAGTGTTCGCATCCGCACATGGATAGATATTATCTCGATATAATAGGATGCCAGACTGACCCACCCTAACGATGTTGCTTGAACTTTTAGTTCATGCTCTAAGCATCTTTATCGCGGCCACGGATGTAACTATCCTTCGACTTGAAGTATTACGTTTTCTGCATATGTGAACCCGCATGCTTTGATGCATTGTCATAAGCCATATGAAATAAGGATAGTATACAGGCTTTGTTTTGGGTATGCCACAGTGCATATTCAGAAATGTGGATTACGTACATAGGATTTGTCACTACTCTTTTAAGAGACTAATGCCTTGTGGGGCCCACTGATAAGTTATGACTTTTATGATGTCTGCTCCGATCAGTCAGACTTGATAATTCAGTGATTGACTTAATGCATACAAGCTGGATTTTATTAATCCCTTGCATTAAGTTTAGACATTGAGACAAAGGGATACAATTACATAGAGTCTGAGTCGTGGAAAGGTTTTGACGGTGCAAACATCTTAACTTATAATCTGGGGGCAATAATGTGTTGCTAGATACCGCTTATTGCTAATAGGATTGGTGCAGAGCTAATACTATGGTTAGCTTTATAAGTGCCTATACGGGTCACACACTTTGAGCAATTTAAGGAGTAGGATTAAACAATTGGATAATAAGTAATTTGTATATTTGTAAAATAGTAAAATAAAATATTTTGTAATGTAATATTATATATATAATTCGATTTTACTAGCATAGAGATTGTAGTAGACTCCGGCATTGTTTGTGTGTCAAAGTTAGAGCCTGGACGCTTGAACGGTTATATTTGCACTTTCAACGCTATTCCTACGACTTCTTCGTTTTTACCGCTTCTGGAGAAAGGTATAAATTTCTTACTTACTATAAGTTTTAGTATGTGATTCTGGGCAAGATTATCATGTTAGGATGTTAAAATTTTTATATTCTGCTGCCTAGCCTTGCATGGTTACCTTTCACTTTTAACGTCCTTTCGCCAAGTATTCCTGTTCTTGACGAATTGGCTCAGATTCCCTGCCCGGATTAGGTTCTCGATCTCCCTCTTGAGAACGTTGAATTCATCGGTGTCGTGATTGGCCGCCTTGTGAAACCTGCAATAGGGGCTGTTGTCCAAAGCATAGAGTGGAGAAAAACTTGGGTCATACTCCACAAGACCCTGGTGCTTAGCATAATCGAAGACTGTGTTGACGGAATGCGTCAAAGGTGTGTACTCCTCCGGCTCCATGAGTTTCGGACCACGAGGAGGGAAAAATGGGTAGGGCTTCCTTTCTTCGTATGTTCTATCCTTGTACTGGTCTTTCCCTTGAGGTCGTCCGTCTCGCTGGTCCCTGCCCTTTTTGTAGTTGATGTACCCCGGGCTTCTACCAACGACTCTAAAGTCGTTAAGCCAATTAATGGAATAATGGCTAAATGTTATGATCCCTTTTGGACCGAGCATATCAATCCTAAAACCCGCCACATAGCCATAATTTCCCTGAGCCCAACTCCCACTTAAAACCCAGCCATTCTCATCCAAACTAATCCCCAAACTAACCAAAAAAAATATTAAACCCCAAAACTATATTTCTTTTCCTTACCTTTCCTCCCTCCATCCCTAACCAAAAACCTTAGCCCTTAACCATGCCATTACCACTTCCTTACACCTCAACTTGGCTAAACAAATAGCCACAAAAATCCAAGACACTTTGGCCCACACCCACACTTTTCAACCCCATTTGATTCCCCCATATCCTGCCCAGGAAATGCATCCAAATAGCCTACCATCCAACTTTTCCCCCTGCCCAAAAACAGCCCCACCCAAAGCCAATCAATTGTGAATTATATTCACATATTCCCTCCTACCACTAATGGCCAAGAATCCTACCCTACAAGTACAATCACCCCTGTGTTTTTCCCCCACCAAAAGAACATCAACATGTGGCCATTAATTCCTTTAGTTTGTGTGAATAAGAGACTTGGTAGTCTCCTTTTTCTATGCTTATATAAGCTCATCCCTGAGCATTGTAAACACATATATTGTATTCCCAATTTCCAACTTAGTAATACACTTGTTTGTGTGTGCTATTTTAAATTCCTAAATCTATATCTTAAGAGTGGTTCTCTTGAGTGTGAGTTTTAGGTTCTAGTTATTTAGATAAGTGTGTCATATCTTATTTAAATACTAGACTCAACCCCAAGTTAAGATAAGAGTGTGTAATATCTCTTAACCCCAACTTGGTAACATCTATCACTGATTTTTCTCCACCCCATATCCCACCATTTCTCACTCTGAAATCCCCCTCTTTTCTTCCCTTAACCCAGAAAATACCCTATCATTCCTTCCCATAACTTCCCTACATAGCCCTGCCATTTCCCTTCCATATTGAAACCTCGGTTAACCCTGATAATCGATTATCCTTCACTGATAATCGACTATCCAACACCCCTGAACTTCCTTGGCAGAATCTGAAACCCCAAATAATCGATTATCAACTATTGATAATCGACTATCCCACCCTTCTGAATCTTCTTGGCTTAAACTACACAATCCCACAATTGATTATTGCTAAAGTGACAATCGACTTTTTCCCTTCCCTGAACTCCCAAATTTCCCTCCCAAGAAACTGAACCTCTTGTTAGTTGATTATCATAAATTGATAATCGATTATTCCTTTCTCCTGTAGTTTAAGAAGCTTTGTCCCAAACTTAAAGCTTATTCCCGGAGCTCGAGCATAACATTTGGTATCAGAGCTCATTGTTCTGCATCCCCAAGGACCAAAGCACTTCCCTCAAGATTTCCCCTTCCCCCATTTTCGCAGCCCAACCATGTCAAATGAATCTCAGCCCATGTCTCATGAAGAGCTCGTTGCATCCAACGCCGCCTTAAAGGCCCAAGTAGAGTACTTGGCCAAGGAGGTAGCTAAGCTCACCAAGATAAAGCTCAGCACCCTTCAAGGAAGTGATCATGAGGATGATGCTAGCACCAGTAGCACCACCAAGGCCAAAACTAATGACGGGTCTGATTTCAAAGTGGACATCCCGACCTTTGAAGGAAGGAATGACCTGGATGAGTTTCTAGAGTGGCTAGAAATGGTGGAACGCATCTTCGATTTCAAAGAAGTTTCCGATGAGAAGAAGGTCAAGATAGTGGCCTTGAAGTTCCGCAAGTATGCATCCACGTGAAGGACCAATACTTGCACCAAAAGAAGAAGAAACGGTAAGGAACCAGTGTCTACTTGGACTAAGATGAGGTCCCTCTTGAAGAAGAAGTTCTTACCCGCTGAGTACGTTCGTGAGAATTTTGCTAAGCTCCAAACACTTAAGCAATGTTCAAAGTCCGTGGAAGATTACAACCGAGAGTTCGAGGAACTCTTGCTGAGGTGTGACTTACAAGAAGACGATGAGCAAACCTTTGTACGCTACCTTTTTGGCTTGAACCTACAAATAGCCAATACGGTGGAGTTACAAAGCTACGAGACCCTCGAGGAGCTCACCAAGTTAGCCCTCAAAGTTGAGGCACAAATCAAGAAGTCCAAGTCCCTCTTTTCCAAACCCAACCCTACCTATGCACGGCCTAACCCAATCTCCCAAAAACCCACCTATTATCCTTCCAAAACACCCCCTACTGCCCACGGCCAAACCCCCAACTCCTCAACCCCAACACCGTCCAAAAACCCCTCCTCCTCCTTCCCTACAAGGGCTGATCCCATCAAGAAAGCCCCTATTTGTTTCCGTTGTCAAGGGCGCGGTCACTACGCTAACGAGTGCCCTAACAAGAAGGTTATGGCGATCGTTGAGTGTGACGAAGAAGATTGCGACCCAACTTGGGTCGAAGAAGAAGTTGAAGAAGCAGACGAAAAGATGAGTACGTTGGTCCCGATGATGGTGAACTCCTGGTCATCCGTAGGACTTTGAGCACTCTAGCATGCCCCGAAGAACAACTACAACGGGAAAATATATTCCACACCCATTGTACTGTCCAAAAGAAGGTGTGTTCCCTTATCATTGATAGCAGGAGTTGCACCAATGTGGCTTCCAAAACCATGGTGGACAAGCTGCGTTTAAAGACGTCACCGCACCCGAAACCGTATACGATTCAATGGTTGAATCATGGCAAGGGTTTACGTGTTGACACACAAAGCCTCATTTCCTTAAGCATTGGCAGTTCGTATAAAGACGAAGTATGGTGTGATATCATTCTGATGGACGCATGCCACATCCTCTTGGGACGACCATGGCTGTTTGATCATCATGTGCAACATGATGGATATGCCACCACTTATTCATTTTTGATGAATAACAAGAAGATCACCCTTACTCCTTCACCCCCTCCTTCAGCCACGGCCAAACCAACCAAAGAACACCCCCCGTTCTTATCTCCACTATCTTACAATCCGAGCAACACGAATACCATGGGATTAAAGACTTAATCCTTTTGGAAGATGGAGAAACCGAACCCCACACTCCCCCAAAACATCCCCATCCTCTAGCTCAACCAATCCTTGAAGAATATCCCCATGTATTTCCTGACGATGTACCACACGGCCTCCCTCCTAAACGGGACATACAACAGAAGATTGACCTTATTCCGGGGGCTGCCCTACCCAACAAAACCGGCATATAGGATGAATCCCGAGGAGACAAAAGAGATTCAACGTCAAGTTGATGAGTTGCTAGCTAAGGGCTTCGTGAGAGAAAGCAAGCCCATGCGCTGTCCCGGCACTCTTGGTGCCTAAGAAGAATGGAACGTGGCATATGTGTTGTGATAGTCGATCTATCAACAAGATCACTATCAAATACCGGTACCCAATCCCACGTTTGGAGGACGGGCTGCATAGCTCAAAAATCTTTTCAAAAGTTGATCTAAGGAGTGGCTACCATCAAATTCGCATCTTCGAAGGAGATGAGTGGAAAACAGCGTTTAAGACGAAGTTCGGGCTGTACGAATGGTTGGTCATGCCATTCGGATTAACCAATGGCCCGAGTACATTCATGAGACTTATGAATCAAGTCTTGAAGCCATTCATAGGTCATTTTGGCGTCGTATACTTCGATGATATTCTGATTTATAGCAAGAGCGAAGAAGAGCATGTTAATCACCTCACTTTGGTGATTAAAAGGTTGGACGAAGAGAAGCTGTACGGGAACCTCGAGAAGAGCCAATTCTTCTCTCGAGAAACGGAGTTCTTGGGATACTTTATCTCAAGCGAGGGCATCAAGGTTGACGAGAAGAAAACTCAAGCCATTCGAGATTGGCCCATTCCCACCTCTATGTAGCAAGTTAGAAGCTTTCACGGGCTTGCTTCCTTCTATCGGAGATTTGTGAAAGATTTCAGTACCATAACCGCACCCATCACGGACTTGACTAAAAATCAGAAGTTTGAGTGGAATCACAAGGCCCAACGAGCATTTGAGACGATCAAGGAACGATTAACACATGCCCCCGTGTTAGCCCTTTCTAGCTTTGACAAACTATTCAAGGTAGAGTGTGATGCCTCGGGAGTTGGAATAGGGGCTGTCCTATCTGAAGAAGGGCACCCGGTGTCATTCTTTAGCGAAAAGCTAAATGATACGAGGAGGCGGTATTCCACCTACGACAAGGGGTTCTATGCTTTGGTGCGATCCCTTGAACATTGGCGCCATTACCTTATAAGCAAAGAGTTCAACCTACATTCCGATCATGAGGCCTTGAAATACATCCAAGGGCAACATAAACTCCGACCCCGTCATGCCAAATGGGTCGAGTACATCCAAACCTTCACCTTGACCATCAAACACAAAAACGGAAGCATGAACAAGGGCACCGATGCCTTGTCTCGGAGACATTTATTACTAACGGTACTTAGTACCAAACTTGTTGGTTTTGAGTGTATGCAGGAACTTTACAAGGAGGATGAAGACTTCAAGGACACTTATTCTAGGTGTTTATCTTGGCCCCATGGTGAATTTCTTATCAAAGATGGCTATCTTTTTCGTGGTAATCAACTATGCATCCCGAAGTGCAGCGTTCGCGAAACCCTCATCGACGAAGTCCACGGAGGAGGCCTAGCTGGTCATTATGGAGTCGACAAGACTCACATGATGATGAGAGAACACTACCATTGGCCTAAGATGGAGCGGGACGTAGAGCACTTCATCAAGCGTTGCAATACTTGCCATTAAGCTAAAGGACATTCGCTGCCCCAAGGAAAGCACCTTCTCCTACCCGTTCCCAATGCACCATGAGAAGACATCAGCTTGGATTTCATCACCGGGCTGCCAAGGACTCAACGAGGAAAAGACTCCATCATGGTTGTGGTGGATCGTTTTTCAAAAATGGCTCATTTTGTGCCATGTGTTACAACGTATGATGCATCTCAAGTGGCTGATCTCTACTTCCGAGAGATCGTAAAACTCCATGGCGTTCCCCGAAGCATGGTCTCGGATAGGGATACGAAATTCCTTAGCCACTTTTGGACGACTCTGTGGAGAAAGTTGGGTACTAAACTCAAATTTAGTACAGCAAGCCACCCCCAAACGGATGGGCAGACTGAAGTTAACAACCGAACCCTTGGAACTCTTCTCCGAACCCTCATAAGGAAGAACATCAAACAATGGGAGGAGTTGCTACCGCATGCCGACTTTGCTTACAACCGAACTCCGAACAAGACTACCGGACTATCTCCTTTCACCATTGTCTATGGTTCGAATCCTCTGACCCCACTAGAGCTTGATCCTATCATAACGGATACCAAGTATAGTTGGGAAGCAGACAAGAGATCGAAGGAAATTCAAGACATTCACAACAAAGTTCGAGACAAAATCGAAGCTATGAATGAGAAGATTAGTGCACGCATCAACAAAGGAAGGAAGGACGCCCATTTTCAACGAGGAGATCTTGTTTGGATTCATCTGAGGAAAGAGCGTTTCCCAACGAAACGCAAGTCAAAGCTATTACCGAGAGCCGATGGACCCTTTGAGATATTGGAGAAGGTAAATGACAATGCCTACAAAATCAACCTTCCAGGAGACTATGGAGTATCGGCCACATTCAACATCAAGGACATCAGCCCGTACTTTGATCCTGAAGATATTCTGAGTTTAAGGACAAACTATTTTGAAGAAGGGGAGGATGATATACCCTGGGCGACTACCAACGACTCTAAAGTAGTTAAGCAAATTAATGGAATAATGGCTAAATGTTATGATCCCTTTTGGACCGAGCTTATCAATCCTAAAACCCACCACATAGCCATAATTTCCCTGAGCCCAACTCCCACTTAAAACCCAGCCATTCTCATCCAAACCAATCCCCAAAATATCCAAAAAATAATAAACCCCAAAACTATATTTCTTTTCCTTACCTTTCCTCCCTCCATCCCTGACCAAAAACCTTAGCCCTTAACCATGCCATTACCATTTCCTTACACCTCAACTTGGCTAAACAAACAGCCACAAAAATCCAAGACACTTTGGTCCACACCCACACTTTTCAACCCCATTTGATTCCCCCATATCCTGCCCAGGAAATGCATCCAAATAGCCTACCATCCAACTTTTCCTCCTGCCCAAATACAGCCCCACCCAAAGCCAATCAATTGTGAATTATATTCACATATTCCCTCCTACCACTAATGGCCAAGAATCCTACCCTACAAGTACAATCACCCCTGTGTTTTTCCCCCACCAAAAGAACATCAACATGTGGCCATTAATTCCTTTAGTTTGTGTGAATAAGAGACACGGTAGTCTCCTTTTTCTATGCTTATATAAGCTCATCCTTGAGCATTGTAAACACATATATTGTATTCCCAATTTCCAACTTAGTAAAACACTTGTTTGTGTGTGCTATTTTAAATTCCTAAATCTATATCTTAAGAGTGGTTCTCTTGAGCGTGAGTTTTAGGTTCTAGTTATTTAGATAAGTGTGTCATATCTTATTTAAATACTAGACTCAACCCCAAGTTAAGATAAGAGTGTGTAATATCTCTTAACCCCAACTTGGTAACATCTATCACTGATTTTTCTCCACCCCATATCCCACCATTTCTCACTCTGAAATCCCCCTCTTTTCTTCCCTTAACCCAGGAAAATACCCTATCATTCCTTCCCATAACTTCCCTACATAGCCCTGCCATTTTCCTTCCATATTGAAACCTCGGTTAACCCTGATAATCGATTATCCTTCATTGATAATCGACTATCCAACACCCCTGAACTTCCTTGGCAGAATCTGAAACCCCAAATAATCTATTATCAACTATTGATAATCGACTATCCCACCCTTCTGAATCTTCTTGGCTTAAACTACACAATCCCACAATCGATTATTGCTAAAGTGACAATCGACTATTTCCCTTCCCTGAACTCCCAAATTTCCCTCCAAAGAAACTGAACCTCTTGTTAGTCGATTATCATAAATTGATAATCGATTATTCCTTTCTCCTGCAGTTTACGAAGCTTTGTCCCAAACTTAAAGCTTATTCCCGGAGCTCGGGTATAACAGTAGTGGTGACCAGTGGAGGTGGGCGGTCGTTTCTCCGTGGTCTTCCTCGGTGTGGGTTTGCCCAAATGATGTACCCCGGGATGCTCCTACAAGCACGGAGGTTACACCACAAACCATAAAACAAATCAAAGGGTTAATATCTAAGTGTTATGATCCTTTTTGGGCTGAACTCATTAACCTTTTATGCCCTAAAACCCAAACCATAACCCTGCTCCTCCAAAGCTCTTCTTGATATCAAGCCTTTCCATATCCTTCCCAAATATCCAAAGTCTTTTATTTCCATTTAATAAACAAAATAAAGTCCTTTCTCTCCTTTTTAACCCTGAACGAGAATGAGGTCAGAAGGACAAGCCTTGTGTATTATTTCTACTTCTGTTGTTACGACTTCTCCTTCCTCTAAATGATAAGGTTCAATGGACTTCTCGCAACGTCACGGGCAGAAAACCACCCACATCACCACGATCCGAACACTTCACCAGATCATTCAATCGGTAGGAGCGGCGGGCGGTGTGTACAAAGGGCAGGGACGTAGTCAACGCGAGCTGATGACTCACGCTTACTAACAATCAGGCCACATTATGTTCCACAAAACAAAAACAAAATCAGGAAAAAGTTTTCCTTGATTGAATAGTGCTGATTTTGTCCTGTTGTTCAAAACCCAATCCCATTCATATCCTTCAGCATATGGCCGAATTTCCCACTCCAAATATCCATAAACACAACTCCATTTACCAAGGATAAAGATAAAAACATCAAGGAACCAAAATCAGTGATTGAATAGTGCAAACTTTGTCACATTATCCTTAATTGTCAAAAGTTACAATTTTCCTTGATTTCCTTCTCACATGGCAGGAATTAATGAACCATACTAAGCCAAAATCCCAGCCTTTTAATCTCCTTTTCCTGGTCAATGAGTGCTGCCCACTAAGAATANGGCCATGAGGCCTTGTAAAGATCATCTCATTTATCATTATCAATATTACTCTTGAAGTATTCCCTGAATTGGTGTGAAGCTAGTTCAATCCATTTCCTAATGAAATATCTCTAAAGTTGGCTACTTTTGAGTGTGTGTTAGGAGTCTATTTAATACTTTAATAGTGATTATTATAGTATAAAATAGATAATAGCCCCAAATATATATAAAGAGTGTGTTTATCTCTTACATATTATTTGGTTTATCCTTTATACAAAAACCACAAAAACATTTCCCTTCTTTTCTTCTAATTCTGATCCTGAACCTATAAATAATCGATTATCATTGCTTGATAATCGACTATTGAAGCCTTCTGATTCCTCTTCAAAATCTGCAACATCACACAATCGATTATCTTGTAGTGTCAATCGACTAACTGGTTCCTTTGAACATTTCTAGTTGAGCTACACCCTAATAAGCGATTATCATTGTTTGATAATCGACTATTGAAGCCTTCTGATTCTTCTTCAAAATCTGCAACATCACACAATCGATTGTCTTGCAGTGTCAATCGATTATCTGGTTCCTCTGAACAATTCCAGTTGAGCTAATCCCTATTAATCGATTTACCAATTGTGTTAATCGATTATTCCATAGTTCTGAACCCTCAGTGAATCTGTTCCTGTTTATCTATCCTAAGTTTGGGTACAACACCAAAGCACCCAAGGCTCCCAATCTGCTTTCTTCTTCTCTCTTCTTGTTCGCCACCAATTCCTTAGCTTTGGCCTCGTCTTTGGCCATTGCGCTTAGAGAAGTCACCCGTTTCTAAGACCAAGTGGAAAGTGGACAAATATGTCTTATCATCCACCCCATAGACCTTGGGGGTGTTATACCCGAACTCCGGGAATAAGCTTTAAGTTTGGGACAAAGCTTCTTAAACTGCAGGAGCAAGGAATAATCGATTATCAATTTATGATAATCGACTAACAAGAGGTTCAGTTTCTTGGGAAGGAAATTTGGGAGTTCAGGGAAGGGAAATAGTCGATTGTCACTTTAGAAACAATCGATTGTGGGATTGTGTAGTTTAAGCCAAGAAGGTTCAGAAGGGTGGGATAGTCGATTATCAATAGTTGATAATCGATTATTTGGGGTTTCAGATTCTGCCAAGGAAGTTCAGGGGTGTTGGATAGTCGATTGTCAGTGAAAGATAATCGATTATGAGGGTTACCCGAGGTTTCAATATGGAAGGAAAGTGGCCGGGCTATGTAGGGAAGTTATGGGAAGGAATGATAGGGTGTTTTATATGTTAAGGGAAGAAAAGAGGGGGATTTCAGAATGAGAAATGGAGGGATATGGGGTGGAAGGAAATCAGGGATAGATATTACCAAGTTGGGGTTAAGAGATATTACACTCTTATCTTAACTTGGGGTTGAGTCTAGTATTTAAATAAGATATGACACACTTATCTAAATAACTAGAACCTAAAACTCACACTCAAGAGAACCACTCTTAAGATATAGATTTTGGAATTTAAGATAGCACACACAAACAAGTGTATTACTAAGTTGGAAATTGGGAATACAATGTATGTTTACAATGCTCAGGGATGAGCTTATATAGGCATAGAAAAGGGAGACTACCAAGTCTCTTATTCACACAAATTAAAGAAATTAATGGCCACTTGCTGATGTTCCTTTAGTGGGAAAACACATGGATTATTGTACTTGTAGGGCAGGATTTTGGCTATTAGTGGTGGGAGGGAATATGTGAATATAATTCACAATTCATTGGCTTAGGTGGGGTTGTTTTGGGCAGGAGAAAAAGGGTGGGGTAGCAGGTTATTTGGAGGTATTTCCTGGGGTGGATATGGGGTAAAAACATGGGGAATTGAAGGGTGTGGGTGTGGGTCAAGGTGTCCTGGATTTTATGGCTGTTTGTTTAGCCAAGTTGAGGTGTAAAGGAGTGGTATTGGCAGGGTTGTGGCATGAGGTTTTTGGCCAGGGATGAAGGAAAAATAAATGTAGTTTTGGGTTTATTATTTTGGATATTTTGGGGTTTGGATTGGATGAGAATGGCTGGGCCTTTTAAGTTGGAGTTGAGCTCAGGGAAATTATGGCTATGTGGCGGGTTTTAGGATTGATAAGTTCGGACCAAAAGGAATCATAACACTTAGCCATTATTCCGTTAATTTGTTTAACGACTTTAGAGTCGTTGGTAGTCGCCCGGGGTATATCATCCTCCCCTTCTTCAAAAGAGTTTGTCCTCAAACTCGGAATTCCTTCAGGCTCAAAGTACGGGCTGATGTCCTTGATATTGAAAGTAGCCGATACTCCATAATCTCCTTGAAGGTTAATCTTGTAGGCATTGTCATTGATTTTCTCTATGATTTCAAACGGGCCATCGGCTCTTGGCAGCAACTTTGACTTGCGTTTCGTGGGGAAACACTCTTTCCGAAGGTGAATCCAAACTAGGTCTCCTGGTTGGAAGTGGACGTTCTTTCTTCCTCTGTTGATGCATGCACTTACCTTCTCGTTTATAGCTTCAATCTTCTCTCGAACCCTGGCGTGAAGGTCTTGGATTTCCTTTGACCGCTTGTCTGCTTCCCAACTGTATTTGGTTTCCGTGATGATCGGATCAAGTTCAAGTGGGGTCAAGGGGTTCGAACCATAGACCACCGTGAATGGGGATAGTCCGGTAGTCTTGTTCGGGTTCGGTTGTAGGCAAACTCGGCATGTGGAAGAAGCTCCTCCCATTGCTTGATGTTCTTCTTGATGAGGGCTCGTAAGAGTGTTCCCAGGGTGCGGTTGGTGACCTCGGTTTGGCCATCGGTTTGTGGGTGGCTTGACGTACTAAACTTCAGTTTAGTGCCCAATTTTTTCCAAAGAGTCATCCAAAAATGACTAAGGAATTTGGTGTCTCTGTCCGATACCATGCTTCGAGGAACGCCATGGAGTTTGACTATCTCTCGAAAGTAGATATCCGCAACTTGTGAAGCATCATAAGTGGTAACACATGGCACGAAATGGCCATCTTTGAGAAACGGTCCACGACAACCATGATCGAATCTTTGCCCCGCTGCGTCCTCGGTAGCCCGGTGATGAAATCCAAGCTAATATCTTCCCATGGTGCACAAGGAATGGGTAGCGGCATGTGCTTTCCTTGGGGAAGTGAGTGACTCTTTGCTAGGTGGCATGTGTTGCAACGCTTGATAAAATGCTCGACGTCTCGTTCCATCTTTGGCCAGTGGTAATGCTCCTTCATCATCATGTGAGTCTTGTCGACTCCATAATGACCAGCTAGGCCTCCTCCGTGGACTTCTTCAATGAGGGTTTCGCGCATACTGCTTTTCGAGACGCACAGTTGGTTACCACGGAAGAGATAACCGTCTTTGACAAGAA
Source organism: Cuscuta campestris (assembly GCA_900332095.2). Classification (NCBI taxonomy): domain Eukaryota; kingdom Viridiplantae; phylum Streptophyta; class Magnoliopsida; order Solanales; family Convolvulaceae; genus Cuscuta; species Cuscuta campestris. The sequence continues at coordinate 404,369 of OOIL02002458.1, forward strand.
AATCTCCATATGGCCGAATGAGGCACTTAGAATAAGTGTCCTTGAAGTCTTCATCTTCCTTGTACAGCTCCTGCAAAAACTCAAAACCAACAAGTTTGGTACTAAGTACCGTTAGTAATAAATGCCTCCGGGACAAGGCATCGGCGCCCTTGTTCATGGTTCCGTTTTTGTGTTTGATGGTGAAGGTGAAGGTTTGGATATACTCGACCCATTTAGCATGCCGGGGTCGGAGTTTATGTTGCCCTTGGATGTACTTTAGAGCCTCATGGTCGGAATGTAAGATGAATTCCTTGCTCACGAGATAATGGCGCCAATGCTCAAGTGACCGCACCAATGCGTAGAACTCCTTGTCGTATGTGGAATACCTCCTTCTTGTGTCGTTTAGCTTCTCGCTAAAATACGACACCGGGTGCCCTTCTTGGGATAGGACAACTCCGATTCCAACTCCTGAGGCATCACACTCGACCTCGAATAGGTTTTCAAAACTAGGAAGGGCTAACACGGGGGCATGTGTTAATCGCTCCTTGATTGTTTCAAAGGCCTGTTGGGCCTTGGAGTTCCACTCGAATTTCTGATTTTTCGTCAAATCCGTGATAGGTGCCGTGATGGTGCTAAAATCCTTCACAAATCTCCGGTAGAAAGAGGCAAGACCATGAAAACTCCGAACTTGTTGCATAGTGGTGGGGGTCGGCCATTCTCTAATGGCTTGTGTCTTCTTTTCGTCCACCCGTATGCCTTCACTTGAGATAAAGTATCCCAAGAACTCCGTTTCTTGCGAAAAGAATTGGCTCTTTTTGAGGTTGCCGTAGAGTTTCTCCTTGTCCAACTTCTTAATCACCAAAGTGAGGTGATTAGCATGATCTTCTTCATTTTTGCTATAAATCAGAATGTCGTCAAAGTAGACAACGACAAAATTCCCTATAAACGGCTTCAAGACCTGATTCATAAGCCGCATGAACGTGCTCGGGGCATTGGTTAATCCAAATGGCATAACCAACCATTCGTATAACCCAAACTTCGTCTTGAACGCTGTCTTCCACTCGTCTCCTTCAAAGATTCGAATTTGATGATATCCACTCCTAAGATCAATTTTTGAAAAGATCTTGGAACCATGCAACTCATCCAACATGTCTTTCAAACGGGGAATCGGGTACCGATACTTGATAGTGATCTTGTTGAGAGACCGACTATCGCAACACATACGCCACGTTCCATTCTTCTTTAGCACCAAAAGTGCCGGGACAGCGCACGGGCTAAGGCTCTCTCTCACGAAGCCTTTAGCTAGCAGCTCATCAACTTGGCGTTGAATCTCCTTCGTTTCTTCGGGGTTCATCCTATAGGCCGGTTTGTTGGGTAGGGCAGCCCCCGGGATGAGATCAATCTTGTGTTGTATGTCCCGTTTGGGGGGTAAACCATGGGGAACATCATCAGGAAATACTTGGGTATAGTCTCGCAAAATTGGCTCGACCAAGGGATGGGGTGGTTTGAGAGGTGTGAAGGGTTCGGCTTCCCCATCTTCCAACAGGATTAAATCTTTAACCCCATCAAATTCATGCTGCTCAGATTGAAAGATGGTGGATATAAGGACGGGGGGTTGTTCTGGTGTAGTTTTGGCCGTAGAAGAGGGGGGTGGTGGTAATGGTGTTAGGGTAATCTTCTTCTTATTCATCAAGAATGAATAAGTGTTGGCGCAACCGTCATGTTGCACACGATGATCAAATAACCAAGGTCGTCCCAAAAGTATGTGGCACGCATCCATAGGGATGATATCACACCATACGTCATCCTTGTATGCTTTGCCAATGCTCAAAGAAATGAGGCTCTGCGTATCAACTCGAAAGCCCTTGCCATGATTCAGCCATTGAATCGTGTATAGCTTAGGATGCGGTGATGTTTTTAAGTGCAGCTTGTCCACCATAGTTTTGGAAGCCACGTTAGTGCAACTCCCGCTATCAATGATAAGAGAACACACCTTCCTTTGTACGGTGCAACGAGTGTGAAAAATGTTCTCCCGTTGCAATTGTTCTTCGGGACATGCTATGGTACTCAAAGTCCTTCGAATGACCAGGAGCTCTCCTTTATCGGGGCCAATGCATTCATCTTGCTCTTCGATTTCTTCCATGTTTTCTTCAGCCCAAGTTGGATCAAATTCTTCTTTATCACACTCAACGATTGCCATCACCTTTGACATCGAAAGCAAATGGGTGCTTTGGATGGAGAATAGTTGGGCTTTTGGAAAGTGGTGTTGGGCCGTATGTAAGAGGGGTTACCTTTGAAGAGAAGGGCTTTGGATTTCTTTATTTGTGCTTCAACCTTAAGGGCTAATTTGGTAAGCTCTTCCAGGGACTCATAGCTTTGTAGCTCTACCGTATTGGCTATTTGTAGGTTTAAGCTGAATAGGTATCGTACAAAGGTTTGCTCATCATCTTCTTGCAAGTCACACCTTAGCAAGAGTTCCTCGAACTCACGGGTGTATTCTTCAACCGATTTAGAACCTTGCTTAAGCGTTTGAAGCTTGGCAAAATTCTCATGAACATATTCAGCGGGCAAGAACTTCTTCTTTAAGAGAGACTTCATTTTGGCCCACATAGCCACCGGCTCCTTGTGGTTTCTTCTCCTTTTGGTGCACGTGTTAGTCCACCAAGTAGATGCATACTTGCGGAACTTCAAGGCCACTATCTTGACCTTCTTCTCATCGGAGACTTCTTTGAAATCGAAAACGCGCTCCACCGTCTCTAGCCATTCTAGAAACTCGTCCGGTTCGTTCTTTCCCTCAAAAGTTGGGACATCAACTTTGAAGTCAGACCCGTCATTAGTTTTGGCCTTGTTGGTGCTGCTGGTGCTTGCATCATCCTCATGATCACTACCTTGAAGGGCGTTGAGCTTTATCTTGGTGAGCTTAGCTACCTCCTTGGCCAAGTACTCTCCTTGGGCCTTTAAGGCGGAGTTGGATGCAACAAGCTCCTCATGGAACATGGGTTGCGATTCATTCGACATGGTTGAATTGGCGTCAGTGGGTGGTAGGAAAGGAAATGGGTAAGGTTGAGGGAAGTGTTTTGGTCCTTGGGGATGTGGAACAATGGGCTCTGATACCAAATGTTATACCCAAATTCTGGGAATAAGCTTTAAGTTTGGGACAAAGCTTCTTAAACTGCAGGAGCAAGGAATAATCGATTATCAATTTATGATAATCGACTAACAAGAGGTTCAGTTTCTTGGGAAGGAAATTTGGGAGTTCAGGGAAGGGAAATAGTCGATTGTCACTTTAGCAACAATCGATTGTGGGATTGTGTAGTTTAAGCCAAGAAGGTTCAGAAGGGTGGGATAGTCGATTATCAATAGTTGATAATCGATTATTTGGGGTTTCAGATTCTGCCAAGGAAGTTCAGGGGTGTTGGATAGTCGATTGTCAGTGAAAGATAATCGATTAT
>OOIL02002458.1:409296-436283 GCA_900332095.2 Cuscuta campestris
CTTCAGCCACTCCATTTAGTAGACCAATTGCAAAAAATGCTCCTGGGCAGAAAACAGATGTTGCTTGGGAACATTGCAAAGCAATTGATTCTAGCAATAGAAAGCTACAATGTAATTATTGTAGCAAAGTCATAACCGGGGGGGTGTTCCGTATGAAGCATCACTTAGCAGGGACACAAAAGGATGTGGGTGCTTGCAAAAGTGTTTCTGATAAGTTGAGGCAAGAAATGTGGGACATTGTAGTTACCTCTAAAGAGAAAAGGCGAAAAGAGGATGAAGACGATGATGATGATTGTGAAAATGTTGGTTTCAAAAGAAAAATCAATGACGAGGTTGGTGATGGATCGAATACTTTTTCCAAAAAAAGGGCGACCAATCAAAGCACCATTAATAGCATGTACAAGAAGAGTTTGAGAGAAGATGCATGTCTAGCAATTTCGAGATATTACTTCAACAATGCCATAGCATTCAACACGGCAAGAAGTGAAGAGTTTCGTATCATGTGTGATTTGATTGCAAAACATGGACCCGGATTCAAGCCACCGTCATATCATTAGATCAGAGTAAAGTATTTAAAACAAGAAGTGGAGTCGATAGAACCCATTGTCAATGAACATAGGAGCGAATGGAAGAAGACAGGGTGCACGATAATGAGTGATGGTTGGTCTGGCATTAAAAAAAGAGCATTGATTAATTTTCTAGTTCATAGTCCAAAGGGGTCTGTTTTCTTGAAATCACTTGATGCTTCTGAAATAGTGAAGTCATCTAACAAGATTTTTGAGATGTTGGATGAGGTGATTGAAGATGTGGGTGAAGAAAATCTTGTTCAGATTGTGACAGATAATGCCCCAAATTATGTAAAAGCAGGTACTCTACTCATGGAGAAGCGAAAAAGGCTATATTGGACACCATGTGTGGCTCATTGCATTGATCTCATGCTAGAGAACTTCGAAAAGAAAATCCCAATCCATGGACTGACAATTCCTAATGGTCGCAAAATCACTACTTATATTTACTCTAGACCTTCTCTGATTCCTCTATTACACCACTTCATAGATGGGAAAGATTTGGTGAGACCGTGAATGACCCGATTTGCTACTGCTTATCTAACTTTGGGGTGTCTTTATGAAAACAAAGGTAGTTTAATTAGAATGTTTACCTCAAAAGAGTGGAAGACAAACAAACTGTTGTATCCCCTAGTACTACACATGACCCTCAAATCCTTAAACAAATCAATGGAATCATGTCTAAGTGTTACGATCCTTTCTGGAATGAATTCTCCAACCCCAAACCACATTACTTAACCATGACAACCTTGAGCCTATCTCCACCCTAAAAGAGCTGTATACCCTGCCCCATAACCAAACCTAAAACCCAAAAAAATAAACTACAAACCCCAACCTCTTTTTCCTTTCCCTTGTCCAAGACTACCCCACCCACTACCCTACTTGAGTCACTCCATCAATGTAACACATTTTGTGCCAAAAAACCATATCACACAATAAGTCATTTCCCCTTTCATTTCCCTAAGCTAGGGCCGAAACACACCAAGCTAAACAACCATATTTCATCACCCAACATCCTACAAACATTGTCCCCCTCTTGTTCCCTAGTACAGCCGAAATAACAAGCACAACAAGCCAAGGGATATTTTTGATTACTTTGACCTTTAAACCACCATATAAAGGCCGTATTTCTCACACCCCACTATCCCCCACTATGGCCGAATGAATCACCCCCCAACCACCAAATATTCACCTCACTAGCCAAGCCAAAATACCCAACACATCACCCATCCATTTTGCCTTCTAATATGGCCGAAACCCCCCTTCCATCCATGAATATTCATTCATGAATCCTTGTCCCCATTTTCTCTGATTTTATTCCATGAAAGGACTAAAGCACATGGCTGCATTTTCTAGGATTTGTGGAAGAAATAGCTTAGTATTTTCCTTTGTATGAGTGCCTTTAAATTTCGGCCATAGGCCTATTGTAATGCTCAGCATATTATTCTTCATTTTATGATAGAAATACACTAGTTGTATTCTGTTTTCAAATCCTAATTTCTATATCTTAAGGTTGGTTTCCTTAAGTGTGAGTGTTAGGTTCTAGAATTTCAGTAAGTGTGTTATATCTTAATTGAAGTCTAGATTGCAACCCCAAGAAAGGATAAGAGTGTGTTATATCTCTTAGACCTCCTTGGTTTATCTCCGTGTACTAAAACACCTCCTTTTCGTTCCCTAAAACTGTCCTATAATCGATTATCCACTTGGTAAAATCGATTATCAACTCACATGAAACATCCGTAGCCATCAATTATCGATTTACATATACTTGTAAATCGACTATTACCCCTTTCTGAAAACCTCCGCCAAAATCCCTCGAGAAACTAAACCCTTTAATAATCGATTATCTCTTTTAGATAATCGACTATCACACTCCTGCAATCTTAAAACCACTGTATCCCTCAAAATACCCAAAGCTTAGATATATCACAAACACTCAAAAATAAAGGATGGAAAAGATGTGGAGGAGATTGTGTTGGATAAGGAGTTTTGGAAAAACATAGTGATATGCTTAAAGGGTGCATTACCTCTCAATGAGGTGCTTCATTTGGTTGATTCTGATGAGCAACCTGCCATGGGATTTCTTTACGAGGCAATGGACCGAGCAAAAGAAAAGATACAAGCAGCTTTCCAAAATGTCAAGAAAAGGTACATCACATAAGTCCTTTGTAGAATAAAATCATAAAATATTAATTAGAATTTAAGTAATAATTAAAATACTTCTTTTGTGTTCAGTTATAGGCCTTTGTGGAGTGTCATTGATCTCTGTTGTACCCGAGACCCGAGGTCTTATCGAGTAATCAATTTGATGGCGGGTTTACGGAGGAAATGGATGCAAGAAGGAAGCAACTTTGAATTCCTAAGTTCAGAAACTAGTGATAGTCGATTATCATTAACTGATAATCGATTAACAAGATATGATTTCCAAACCACGAATGTTCAGAGATGCCCGATAGTCAATTATCACTTTTATGATAATCGATTGTTGGAAATGGCTGGGTAAAATATGGAGGTGATGAAGGAGTTCTTTTTGGTATTTTGATTTATGAAGATAGGATAGAATGTGGCTTAGGAAGAGAAAATGGAGAGGAACAAAATGGGTAGAAAACAAGGATGGATAAACCAAATAATGAATAAGAGATAAACACACTCTTATTATATTTGGGGCTGTTATCTACTTCACACAATAATAATCACTACTAATGTATAAAATAGACTCCTAACACACACTCAAAAGTAGCCAACTTTAGAGATATTTCATTAGGAAATTTGGTTAAAATAGCATCACACTATTTTAAAAGAATACTCAAAAGAGTAAACAAAGTTTTTCATTCAATACAATCTGGTTTACAATGGCCTCATGGCCGAGATTATATACAACAAGGGGAAGGAAAAAAACAACAATGGCAACTTCCTTTCTTCTTCCTAAATCACATGTTTGACATTAATGCACAACCATCCATTTGTGTTGAATTCTAGGACAAAGATTGTGGATTTTGTTTGGCTTTTCTTGCATAAGGATTTCAGCCATATGTGGATTAAGTCAAGGACATTATGTGGCTGTGATGAAGCATTCCTTGGCCTATTTTGAGGGGTATATTTCGGCCTTAAATGGGAAAGAACAAGGAAAGAGATACAATGTGGCTAGTCTTGGATTTATTCCTTAATAGAATAATTCAGCACTATTCCCTTTTGGACTTTGAAAAGGGGTATTGGCTTTATTCATGAGTGGGGTTTTAGGGATGTATTTTGGCATGGAAAACTCCTCCTTTTTGGTGTAAAACTCAGCCCTATTATGGTGATACAAAGGAAACAACATGGCCTGACTTTTAGTGAATAATAGGACAAGAAGTTACTATTCAATCAAAGACCTTTTGCTTATTTTTGTCCCTTTGTTGTGTGTGGTGATTTAGGCCTGATTTTGGGAAGAAAATGGTAGGGAATTTTGTGGGAAAGGTGTAGGAAAATAAGGGGAATGTCTTATTTAATGAAAGGAACAAAAGAAGTAGAAAATAACACACAAGGTTTGCCTTTTTGGTCCTCATTTTCATCCAAGGCTAAAAAAAGGAGGGAAAAGACTTTATTTTGATTATCAAATGAAGATTAAAGGCTTTTTGGATATTTTGGGAGATGTTGGGTTTTAGTGGAGCCATCCAGGGGTACAACAATCTCAGATGGAATAAACAACTTCATAGGCCCTTGCATGCCGCAGGCTATTATCTTAACCCTCGCATGCACTATAGCCCCGGTTTTAAATTTGATTATGAAGTTAAACAAGGCGTATATGATTGTTTACGACGCATGGTGGCTGATATCGAAGAACAGGCAAGGATTGATGTTCAACTATAGGACTGTAAGAAGCGTCAAAAGTTATTTGGTTCTCCATTGGCTCAAAAGACATTTGATAAGCTAAGTCAAGCAGATTGGTGGGACTCATATGGAGATGAACATCCAGACCTTCAAAAATTTGCGATTCGAGTATTGAGCTTGACATGCAGTTCGTCAGGATGTGAGCATAATTGGAGTGCATTTGAGATGGTAAGATTTCTAAAGTTTTATTACATTCTACAATGTGCAAATAAATATGACTTGATAATTTTCATTAGGTAATTACAAAGAGAAGAAATCGTTTGAAGCAGAAAACAATGAACGATGTTGTTTTTGTCATGACTAATTCAAAATTGGCAAAAAAGAAGAAAGCCAGGAGATCAAATCCGCTCAAACTAGAAGATCTTTCGTCAGATGATGAGTGAGTGGATTATGGAAGATGTTGGTGAAGACCCAGGAGGTGATGAAGTTGTTGCTGGCAATAACTCCACGGATGTTCCAACACAAAATGGAGAAGAAGAGGCTCCTGGCAATAACTCCAAGGATGTTCCAACACAAAATGGACAAGAAGAGGCTGCTGCAAATGTTCAACCTGAACATGAAGAGGTGTTGGATGTCACCAATTTGGATGTGGGAGATGAATATCAAGATGAAGATCAAGAACTTGAGGATTATGATTTTAGCATTGATAATTATGTTTTAGATGTTTAAGAATAAAGTTTTATGTCATTTGTGATCCAACTTGAACTTGTGTTATGTTTTAATAAAATTTAATTAAAACATTAAACGTGTGTGTGTGTGTGTGTGTGTGTCTATATATATATATATAGACACACATATATATTAGGATCTTACAATCCGAGTCACGATCTTCATTATGCTTATCGATCTTACGTAGAATCTAGAGTTTGACTACCATGCTTCTGGTGTTGGGCGAAAAACTCCGTGTTTTCCTCTATGTAATTTGGATCTTCCCGATGTCCCTCATGCAAGAACGTCGGTTGATGCATGGAAATCGGCGCTTACGTTACACCCTGGAAAACAACAAGTTATCCGGGACCAACTTTCTTGACTGGGAGATGAACCTACGAATCGTTCTTGACAGTGAGAGGAAACTCTACATCCTTGAAATGGATCCTCCCAAGACGCCTGAGGCCAATGCTCGTGCGTCTGAACTCACTTCCTTCAAGAAGTATGAAGACAACGCGTGAGATGTGAAGTGTATCATTATGGCCAGTATGAACGCGGAGCTCCAAAGGCTCAACGCAGGAATGGAAGCGCGTCCTATGATACAACGCTTGAGAGACCTATACCAGCTCAGCCCCAAAACTCAGGTATTTACGGTATCGAAGTCAACATGTCTGATTTCACCTTTTGGGTGATGGATACCGGATGTGGTTCTCACATCTGTACTTCTATGCAGAATCTACATGAACCTAGACATTTGGCTGAGGGAGAAGTCCAGCTTAAGGTCGGAAATGGAGCACTTGTCGATGCGCTGGCTGTAGGAACTTATGTTCTATCTCTCCCTAGTGGCTTGTTGTTGCATTTAAACAATTGTTTGTTTGTACTTGCTATTAGCAGGAATATTATTTCTGTGTCTTGTCTTTGACAAAACAGGATTTTCTATTAATGTCAAAGACAAGTGCCTTTTGGTTTTTAGGAATATTATACTATGCAACTGCTAAGATGACCAATGGTATTTATATATTATACTTAGACGCCACTGTTTATAACATAAATGTTAAGAGAAGGAAACTAAATAGTTTGAATCTCACATACCTTTGGCATTGTCGTTTGGGCCACGTTAATGAGAAACGCATATCTAAGTTACGCCAATCTGGCGTACTTGAATCGTCTTTCAGTATTATGATGTATGTGAGTCTTGTTTATTGGGAAAAAGGACAAAGGCTCAATTTACCGGCCACGGTGAAAGGGTGAGTAACTTATTGGGCCTTATACACTTAGATGTATGTGGCCGAATCAGCACTGTAGCTAGAGGTGGCTTCTCATACTTTGTAACATTTACTGACGACTGCAGTCGGTATGGATATGCGTATCTCATGAAACACAAATCAGAATACTTTGACAAGTTCAAAGAATTCAGAAACGAAGTAGAGAGAAACAGTTCGGCAAAAGTATCATGACCCTCCGCTCGGATCGAGGAGGTGAGTACTTAAGCTGGAGTTTGACGACTATCTAAAAGAGCACGGGATCCTATCCTAGCTGACTCCTCTAGGTACACCCCAATTAAATAGAGTGTCTGCCATCGTTAAGGATGATGTCCAGGTCGTCTTGGCACCTGTTAGTAGGTGCCATCACAGTCATTTTGTTGCCCCACCGTTGGCGTTAGCGGATGACCTTATGACTCTTCTTGAAGCAACCATTTTCAATGAGAGCACCAATGATGGGTTTTAGAACCCGAGACCTAAGAGACTAGGTAAGAGAGTATCGAATAAAGGCTGAGTGCCTTTTGGTCGCAAGAGTGGAGTAAGTATTTTTGCTTAGTAGTGAATGTGAACGTGCCTTCCTCCTTTCAGAGGAGGCGTATTTATACAATACATTTTGCCCCATGCTTGTGTTTCCTAGCCATTTTTCTAGGACATGACCTAGTAGGTTCGGCCCACCGAGATCATGCCTTTTGATTGAGAATACAAGATATATGATTGCAAATAGGGCAGCTACAAATAGGGTGCCTGTTGGAACACAGGTTTACGTCTACGTCATACTAAACCGTGTTCGTTTTATGACAGGTTTTGATAATGCCAAACCGCCGTGACATAACAAGGTTAAAGTGAGCAAAACAAAGGCGAAGGAACATGGCATGATGATTTGAGAACCAAGAACCAAGAACGAAGACTTAGAATTGTATTGAGTCGGTCTTAATGTGATCAAGACCGGCACAAACTTTCAAACCTTGGCTCTCTAGGCTCTTTTCATCAAAATGTTTTTTGCATATTCAAAAATGTGTTTCTTAAGTTTTAAACATGCCTAAAAACACTTGGAGTTCGCCTAAACCAAAAACCAAGTCATCCGGCGTTCGGTTTTCAGAAACCGGCGTTCGACTTTCGGTTTTCGGCATTGGTTTTTGGCATCCGAACCAACCAAGTGGTTTTCAACTTTTTATGATTGGTTTTTTCTTCTGGGCATATTTAAACAGTTCTCCAACAAAAACGCTTCAAAAACCACCTTCCGTTTTTGATCGTTTAGTGAAAACCATGCGAAATGAAACAAACTTGAGTAGCCTTGGTTTTCAACTAAACGACGTGGTTTTTGAGTTGTTTTACTTGATTTCTTAGCAAACTTCAATAAACAAATGTTTTCAATACTTGGTTTTTATTTTGGAGAACTTACGTTTTTGACATCGGCTAACGGCATGACTAAACCAACCATGGGTCTGGCTAAACCAGCCCAACAGCGATGTTGGTGCAACCAACAGCGCTGTCTGGCTTGGGTAGCTGAAAACCATGGTTTGGCGTTAAGTCTTCCAACAGCGATGTTGCATATTAGACATCGCTGTTGAGCCAAGGTTGGGTTTCTAGAAACATGTAGAACATCGATGTAGCCTTCCCTACAGCGCTGTCCAACCTAAGCCAAAAATATAGTGCATTGGCAGAAAGTTTTTGGACAGCGATGTTGACCAGCAACAGCGCTGTCAGGCCAAAACTCCACCTTCAAAGTCAGACCTAAACAGCGATGTTCAAGTATTGAACATCGATGTAGAGACCTGACCGTTGGAAGGAATTTAAGGCTAAAACATTCCTTGTTTGGAAGTCAACAGCCAAAACAGCGATGTAGGAGTATTGGACATCGCTGTTGGCATGACCGTTGCTTCCCATTTTCAAAACCCAAGCCTAGAACAGCGATGTCCAAGCCTAGGACAGCGCTGTCTGGCTGATTTTCAGCAGATCCAATTTCAATGAAATCCCACAAATCAAGCCAATCACCCCTTAAATGTTTTGACCCGTTGGAGCCTATTTTGGCACTATAAAATGGGGTGTTTGGGTCTGTTTTATACATCACATTACTTCACTACTCCTATTCGTTCATTGCATATTATTCATACATTATTTATAGCTTTTCGAGAGCCATTTTTGTGAAGTTCGTGTTGTGATCTTGAGCGTATTACTTTACTCATATTCACTCTTTTGAGAGAGCCTTGTTCTTGAGTGTTCTTAGTTTTTATAGACATTAAGGGAAGTTTGTTTCCCTTGGTTGTACGAAGGAAAGGTACTTTCCTTCGGGTTGATGTCTTGGAGTGCGGTATCTCCGAGCAAGTGTTGTTGAGGCTCGTGGGACTCGAGTTCTCAGGTTGTAACGGTTTGTTAAGCACCCGTAAGCTTAACGGAAGTAGTGTAGCTCGAGAGAGTCTCTCGGGAGGCTGGATTAGCCACAATTTGTGGTGAACCAGGGTAAAATCGGTGTGCCTCTTACTCTTCCCTTTACTTCTCGTTTATTCATTTTTTATTCCTGCGATTTCTTGATCAAACGCTATTCACCCCCCCTCTAACGTTGGTCTATTATTCTAACAATTGGTATCGGAGCCTAACTCGCGTCCAAACTTAACCGTTTGAGAGTAAAGCGATCATGGGTTCTTCTTCTAGAAATCTTTATGCAGGAATTGGAGAAGGTCAATCAACTTCTAGGCCACAACTCTTTGATGGCACCAACTATTCCTATTGGAAGGAACGGATGAGAATCTATATCCGTTCCACCAACTTCCAATTATGGTTGGTCATCAAAAACGGAGAGGAAATCCCAATGAAGAAAGTAGGAGAAACCACGGTCCCAAAGACCGAGGACGAATTTGATGCCGAGGACATCAAGAAGATTGAGAATTATGCAAAGGCCATCAATATGTTATATTGTGCGGTCAACCCCGATGACTACCGAAAGATCTCCTGTTGCACAACCGCCAATGAGATGTGGGAAAGGCTTGAAGTGACGTACGAAGGTACCGATCAAGTTCGTGAAGCCAAGATCGACTTTCTCACCCAAGAGTATGAAATGTTTCGAATGAAGGAAGGTGAGAAAATCGACGACATGTTTGATCGTTTCTAAAAAATCATAAACGATCTTCATGCTCTTAAAAAGACATATACCAACAAGGATCTCGTAAGGAAAATCCTGCGAAGCCTCACCCCCAAATGGAGGTCAAAAGCCGATGCAATCTATGAATCCATTGGAGTCTCCAACGTCACCATCGACGGGCTAAGAGGTAATCTTAAAACCTATGAATCTACTATTCTAACCCCGTCTTTGGATGAACAAAAGAAAAAGGGGATAGCTCTCAAAGCAACCAAGGAACCGGTGGAAGAGGTTTCAAGCGATGACGACCACGAATTTGGACTTGTCATCAAGAAGTTCCACAAGTTCATGAAGAAGGAATTTGAGCGGAAGGAAAGGAAGCACGACGGTCCTTCCAAGTGCTACGGCTGTGGCGAGATTGGCCACATCAAGCCAAGGTGTCCAAAAGCCAAACATGGCAAGGACAAGCCCGGCTTCAAGAAGCAAAGGGCTTACATCTCTTGGGGTGGCGATTCCGAAGACGAATCAACCGACCAAGAGGAGGACGAAGCTGCAAATCTTTGCCTCATGGCGCACGAAGATCAAAACGACGACGTCCAAGAGGTATGTACCATTTCTTCCGACTCTTATACTTTTGATGAAATGCAAGAAGCACTTCATGGACTTTATGAAGAATTTGTTAGCGCATCTAAAACAAATAAATCTTTGAAGAAACGTCTTTCTACACTTGAAAACGATTTTGTAAAATTGGAAAAAGAAAATGAAAAACTTAAACAAGAAAACAATTTTTTTGGAAAAAGAAGCGCTGAGAAACCGGAAAGTTCATCAAGTGAATGTGAGTCTTGCAAAGCTTTAAAAGAGCAAGTCGCTAAACTTGAGAGCACAGTCAAGAAATTTAATACTCCTCACAAAGACTTAAATTTACTTCTTGACACTATGCACTTTTCTAAGGAAGGAATAGGTTTCAATAAAAATGAAGCCAGAGAAAATGTTGAGCCACCACCTAGACAATCATCTAAGGTTCAACATAAGAAACCTAAAAATCAAGATAATAGAAAACCTAGTCAACCTAAGGACACTAGACAACCTAGACTAAAACCTAGGAATGAAAATGGTCATGGTAGACAACATAAGAAAAATGATCTTGTGCATAAAAACGAATTTTCTCAAATTAGATGAAATAATGCTAGAGCACCTAGAAAAGGCCAATTTCAAAATTTTCAAAAACCATTGTTTTCACAAAATAGGAACAAAATGGTTAAACCCTCTAACTATTATGAACCTAGGCACATGTACAACCCCAACGTAGTTTGCCATTATTGTAATAGGATAGGCCATATTGCTCCCGTTTGTTACACCAGGCATATGCACCTATCACAAAATCAAGAACACTACCATCACACACCTAACACCCGAGGACCCAACGTAAATTGGGTACCTAAAACTCATTGATGTGTTTCATAGGTGTGCTTGAAGGCATCAAGTGTACTTTGGTACCTTGATAGCGGATGCTCCAAGCACATGACCGGGGATGCATCCAAGTTTCTCCAAATCAAACCCGCTAAAGGAGGAAACGTAGTTTTTGGAGATAATAGCAAGGGAAAGATTATCGGCATTGGTTCGGTAGGTAAATCTGAAAACTCCTCTATNCCTAAGTATTTTTGGGCGGATGCCGTGAGTACCGCGAGCTACGTGTTAAACTGAGCCGTCATTCGACCGATACTCCTGAAAACGCCCTATGAATTATACAAAGGAAGAAAGCCAAACCTTTCCCATCTTCGAGTCTTTGGTTGAAAATGTTTTATTCATAATAACGGCAAAGATAACTTGGGAAAATTTGATGCCAAGTCGGACGAAGGGATTTTTCTTGGTTATTCTCTACGTAGCAAGGCCTATAGAGTTTTTAATAAACGCACTTTGACTATTGAGGAATCCCCTCATGTTGTATTTTCCGAAGGCGAGAAAGGCTATTTGTGATGATCTTGCAGATTCACTCGAAAGATTACACGTTGAAGACGATGAAGAAGACATGCCATTTTACACCAACCCGCAACCACAACCTGAGGAAACACCTCAAGTGATGGTCGAAAATGAGGACCAAGCGGACGAAGAAGAACAAGAGGAAACCGAGCTTCCCATCGCTTGGAGAACGCACAAGAACCATCCACTTGACCAGGTAATCGGCAGCATCAACCGCGGGGTAAGTACTCGAAACTCTCTTAGGGACACCGTAGGTCACATGGCTTTTGTTTCTCAAATTGAACCTACAACCATTTCCGAAGCAATAAACGATGAACATTGGACCTTGGCTATGCAAGAGGAGCTAAACCAATTCAAACGGAATGACATTTGGGAATTGGTGCCAAGGCCCGATGATCGTACGATTATTGGTACGAAATGGGTGTTCCGTAACAAACTCGATGAAAATGGAATAATCACTAGAAACAAAGCTAGGCTCGTAGCTAAAGGCTACAATCAAGAAGAAGGCATTGATTTTGAAGAAGCTTATGCACCCGTAGCACGTTTAGAAGCTATTCGTTTACTTCTTGCTTTTGCCTCGTCTATGGATTTGAAACCTTTAACAAATGGATGTTAAGAGTGCCTTCCTCAATGGTTTTATTCAAGAGGAAGTGTATGTTGACCAGCCCCCAGGGTTTGAAGACTTTGAGTTTCCCGACCATGTCTTCAAACTCAAGAAAGCGCTCTACGGTCTTAAACAAGCACCCCGTGCTTGGTACAAACATTTGAGCAAATTTCTTTTGGATAGTGGTTTCCAAAGGGGAAAGGTTGACACCACACTTTTTATCAAGAGTAAAAACAATAACATCCTTTTGGTTCAAGTTTATGTAGACGATATTATATTCGGTGCTACTAACGAATCTTTGTGCAAGGAATTCTCAACTTTAATGACAAGTGAATTCGAAATGTCAATTATGGGCGAGCTCACATTCTTTTTGGGACTCCAAGTCAAGCAAATGAAAAATGGCACGTTCATTTGCCAAGCCAAATATTGCAAGGAGCTTCTAAAACGGTTTGAAATGGACAGCGCCAAAGCCATGGCGACTCCGATGAGCACGTCTGACCATCTTGACAAAGACGAGAAAGGTAAGGAAGTAGAAGTCAAAAAGTATCGAGGTATGATCGGATCCCTTCTCTACCTTACCGCCAGTAGGCCGGATATCATGTTTAGCGTCTACCTTTGCGCAAGGTACCAATCGTGTCCGAAGGAATTGCACTTAACGGCGGTAAAACGGATTATGAAATACCTTGCCGGCACGGTTAACGTTGGACTGTGGTATCCAAAAGGCTCTTCTTGTCATCTCGTTGGCTATTCCGACTCGGACTTTTCCGGTTGCAAATTGGACCGTAAAAGTACGAGTGGGACTTGCCACTTACTTGGTAGCTCTCTAGTCTCATGGTTTAGTAAGAAACAAGTCAGTGTTGCGTTATCCACAACCGAAGCGGAATATGTAGCCGCCGGTAGTTGTTGTGCTCATATCCTTTGGATGAAGCAACAACTCGTGGACTATGGCCTTAGTATCAATCACGTCCCACTTTGTTGTGATAATACTAGCGCCATAAGCTTGACGAAGAACCCCGTTCTTCACTCAAGGACGAAACACATTGACATTAGGCATCATTTCATTAGAGATCATGTTCTCAAAGGTGATGTCGAAATTGAGTTTGTCGAAACACATAACCAATTAGCCGACATTTTCACAAAACCTTTAGAGAAAGAGTCGTTCTTCCGCATTCAAAGTGAACTCGGAATCCTTGACTCCACGATGATCTAAGTTGTGCATCTAAACTCGTTAAACGTTTACTAACTTGAGCGTCGGAGAATTTTTTCTTTTTTGCAGGTACCCCATCCATGAAATCAGGGGGAACCATGCAAACAGTGCTGTCCAGGAGATCTAACAGCGCTGTTGAGAGAAATACCGTCAACCAGCTTGTGCCAACAGCGCTGTACAACAAGCCAACAACGCTGTCCTAGGGAGTCCCTTAATCCTCACTTTCAGAAACTTTTTGAACAATGATGCTTTTTTTTAAAACATCGCTGTCTACCCAAAACACCTTGTTTTTCAACTAAAACCAGAAACTTTTCAAACAGCGATGTCCCACTTTCAACATCGATGTCCATTTTTACAAATTTTTTCTCCAATCGTAAAACAGCGATGTAGAGAAACCCAACAGCGCTATTCTAATGGTTTCAAACCCTTACACAGTTCCAGAAACTTTTGGAACATCGTTGTAGGGTACCCAACATCGCTGTCCAATTGACTCCTGTTTTTTTTCTAAACTTGACGCAGAACAGCGCTGTACAAGGGCACAACAGCGCGGTCCTAGAACTTCTATCTCTTTTCCTTTAATTATCATGTCTTTTATTGCTTCCGTTGTACTCCTCTATTTCCCAATTTTAATAAATAAAATTATCTTTTATCTTTTTGTTAATGTCAAAAGGGGGAAGAAAAAGGCTATGCATACACTAAGGGGGAACGCCTCTAACGAGACCGTTTGATTTTAAACCCTACTACTTGTTTTATAAGCACAAATTAAGGGGGAACTGTTTCACAACTTTTTGAAAATCAAATATCCCCTAGTATGCATATCCCCGTCTTGTTTGCCATTATCAAAAAGGGGGAAATTGTTGGTACACGGGTTTACGTCTACGTCATACTAAACCGTGTTCGTTTTATGACAGGTTTTGATAATGCCAAACCGCCGTGACATAACAAGGTTAAAGTGAGCGAAACCAAGGCGAAGGAACATGGCATGATGATTTGAGAACCAAGAACCAAGAACGAAGACTTAGAATTGTATTGAGTCGGTCTTAATGTGATCAAGACCGGCACAAACTTTCAAACCTTGGCTCTCTAGGCTCTTTTCATCAAAATGTTTTTTGCATATTAAAAAATGTGTTTCATAAGTTTTAAACATGCCTAAAAACACTTGGAGTTCGCCTAAACCAAAAACCAAGTCATCCGGCGTTCGGCTTTCAGAAACCGGCGTTCGGCTTTCGGTTTTCGGCATTGGTTTTTGGCATCCAAACCAACCAAGTAGTTTTCAACTTTTTATGATTGGTTTTTACTTATGGGCATATTTAAACAGTTCTCCAACAAAAACGCTTCAAAAACCACCTTCTGTTTTTGGTCGTTTAGTGAAAACCATGCGAAACGACACAAACTTGGTTAGCCGTGGTTTTCAACTAAATGACGTGGTTTTTGAGTTGTTTTACTTGATTTCTTAGCAAAATGCAATAAAAAAATGTTTTCAATACTTGGTTTTTATTTTGGAGAACTTACGTTTTTGACATCGGCTAACAGCATGACTAAAGCAACCATGGGTCTGGCTAAACCAGCCCAACAGTGATGTTGGTGCAACCAACAGCGCTGTCTGGCTTGGGTAGCTGAAAACCATGCTTTGGCGTTAAGTCTTCCAACAACGATGTTGCATATTAGACATCGCTGTTGAGCCAAGGTTGGGTTTCCAGAAACATCTCGAACAGCGATGTAGCCTTCCCTACAGCGCTGTCAGGCCAAAACTCCACCTTCAAAGTCAGACCTAAACAGCGATGTTCAAGTATTGAACATCGATGTAGAGACCTGACCGTTGGAAGGAATTTAAGGCTAAAACTTTCCTTGTTTGGAAGTCAACAGCCAAAACAGCGATGTAGGAGTATTGGACATCGCTGTTGGCATGACCGTTGCTTCCCATTTTCAAAACCCAAGCCTAGAACAGCGATGTCCAAGCCTAGGACAGCGCTGTCTGGCTGATTTTCAGCAGATCCAATTTCAATCAAATCCCACAAATCAAGCCAATCACCCCTTAAATGTTTTGACCCGTTGGAGCCTATTTTGGCACTATAAAATGGGGTGTTTGGGTCTGTTTTATACATCACATTACTTCACAACTCCTATTCGTTCATTGCATATTATTCATACATTATTCATAGATTTTCGAGAGCCATTTTTGTGAAGTTCGTGTTGTGATCTTGAGCGTATTACTTTACTCATATTCACTCTTTTGAGAGAGCCTTGTTCTTGAGTGTTCTTAGTTTTTATAGACATTAAGGGAAATTTGTTTCCCTTGGTTGTACGAAGGAAAGGTACTTTCCTTCGGGTTGAAGTCTTGGAGTGCGGTATCTCCGAGCAAGTGTTGTTGAGGCTCGTGGGACTCGAGTTCTCAGGTTGTAACGGTTTGTTAAGCACCTGTAAGCTTAACGGAAGTAGTGTAGCTCGAGAGAGTCTCTCGGGAGGCTGGATTAGCCACAATTTGTGGTGAACCAGGGTAAAATCGGTGTGCCTCTTACTCTTCCCTTTACTTCTCGTTTATTCATTTTTTAATCCTGCGATTTCTTGATCAAACGCTATTCACCCCCCCTCTAGCGTTGGTCTATTATTCTAACAGTGCCTACAACTAACGTACACACAATACTATCAGAGATGTCTCTACGTGGGCCCATTTGATTAGACAGGGTATACAGGCTCCAATGCTCGTGGTAGGCCCACAGTGCTTTGCTAGCAGCAGAGGCCGAGTGTGCATGCTCTGCCGTTGGAAGATAGCCGAGTGAGGATCTGACCGGGTCCGCCCCATGGTCCGAGTAGATGTACCCAGGCTGAGTAGGGACGTGTGTCCGAGTGCAGCTGTCACCTTGGGGCTTTGGTTTTCTTCAAGTCCCTCTCTGTCGAGCGGGGCGTCTTTGGCCGAGCATGTTCGAATCCTGTGATTAGATGGGCCTTGTTTGGCCGCTTATTTTGTTGGGAAGGATACACCTAGTCCAAGGTATTCATCACCATGCTTTTAAGAATAGGAAGATTTTATTTAATCACGGGCATTGAACTGCCCATTGTACTCGAAGCTTTCCTTTTTTTAATTTCGGAATAGTCAACATTAGTACCGCCACACCCAAACAAATGGTTCCGCCACACCCAAGCTTTCATTATTATCTTATTTCTGTCTGACCAAAAAAACATGTATGTATTGTTAAAATGGCATCTTAAGTTTCCTTTTTTAAAAATCACTTCCATTTTTGATATTCAACGATTTTTAATCTATTTTTTATTTAAAAGTATACGACATATTATTATTATTTATTATTAGATCTTAAAATCAATGGCTTTCCATAAGTAGTTCTTTTCCTTTTTGTAATATTTTTATTAACGAAATACCTTAAATTTTAAAACTCATCGTTACTTTATTTGGATCAATTTTTACCTTAAATGTGCATCTCATATATTAAGGCTCCATTCCGTTCAACTTATTTTTTCTGATCTGATCCGATTTTGATTAGTTCTGATCTGATCTGATTGGACCTGATCTGATCTGATTTGGTCTGATATGGTCTGATTAATTATGATTTAATTTAAAATTCAAATCAATAATTTGATTTGACTTTTTAATAACGTTTGAAAATTGTAATGATAATTCATATTATAATATATTCAATATTTTTTATTTTATGCTTATTTTTTAATAAAATAAAATTATTTAATTCATATATTAGAATAATCATTCATATTATAACGTAATAATATTTTTTATTTTATGATTATTTTTTTTGTGAAATTAGAATATTAATTTAATATTTTAATAATTACTTCATATATACATTAGAATAAATATTTAATTTATATATACATTAAAAAGTAATTAAATTTAGATAATCAATATATAGAAGAGATAATATTTTTATTAAAATATCTCATCCTTATAAAAGATCAAAACTTTAGAAACTCAAATTACAAGTAGCTACAAAAATGTATTTTAAAAGTAGAATTAGATTGATATTGTCAATGTATTTTAAAAATAATTTTTTCGGCGTCTAATAATTAAAGATTACTTTCTCAGTTTTCTATTTAACTTGTTTATAAAGTTTATTCTTTTTCATTTTTAAGAATAATAATAATAATAATAATAATAATAATAATAATAATAATAATAATAATAATAATAATAATAATAATAATGATTGGGTCTGATCTGATCTGATTGGATCTGATCTGATTAGATCTGATCTGATTTTAATAAGAATAAGAAAAAATAAGTTGAACGAAACAGGGCCTAAATGCTACTTTGCTTTTTCATATATCTATTTTACGAAATTACAGACAGTTTTCTATTTAACTTGTTTATAAAGTTTATTCTTTTTCATTTTTAATAATAATAATAATAATAATGATTGGATCTGATCTGATCTGATTGGATCTGATCTGATTTTAATAAGAATAAGAAAAAATAAGTTGAACGGAACGGGGCCTAAATGCTACTTTCCTTTTTCAGATATCTATTTTACGCAATTACAGAGATATATTTTTTTTTTCCTTTTTTTTAAGTTGCTTATGTTACTTAATCTCGGGTATTGGTTTGCCAATTATACTGGAAACTTTCTTTCTTTTTTTTTTCCAGAACGGTCGACACTGGAATGCATAACCGTAGATCTAGTAATATGTAATATATTACGTAAAATCTACGAGTGATAGACATTTGCATTTGGGCGGGAATACTTATGTGCAGAATTCCCTGGCTTTCAAGAAATGCACAACCCAAAGAGGCGTATTTTACAGGGAGGAAGTATGAAAGCAATAATTAAACTAAAAATGTACTGTTGCAATGAAAGAAATGTTGGTTTCACAAATCTTTTTGTTATTTAACCACCACTCCATGAAATATACTTTCTTCATTCTTAAATATTTGTCTACGTTTGACTTTTTTCAACCAAAATAAGTACATTTAACCCCAAATTAAATAAAATTGATATTAAACATTTATAGAAAAATAATTTTAATAGATTTATTATATAGATATATTTTTAAAATATTATTTTATCTAATTAATATACAATATATATTTTATTTAATTTTAAGTCAAAGATTAAAAATGATTGAGTGAAAAATTAAAAACTGAACAAATATTTAGATAGAGGTAGTAATTATTTTTAGTCTTGTCAACTAAATCCGAATGGGAAAGCAGAGCTCGACTTTTACTCACTTCTTTTTTAAAGATATGAAGTATGCAAGTTTTATTAAAGAAACTTCGAACACATATCTCCTTTGTAGTGGCAAAAGAAAAGGGGGAGCCAAGCGGAGATGCGTGGCCTTTTTATTCAAAACAAAAAGAACAGGTATACATATTTAGTTGTCTTCAAGTTCTAACAGAGGGTATTGTTGAGAAGGTTTACAACGCTCAATTGAGCACAAAGCTAGCATACCAGAAACATGGCACAAGCTCCATTATTGGGCAAAAGGAGTGCTTTCAGTTTCACGTCAGTGTTCAACTTCGCACGAAAAAAGTCAGTGTTCAACTACACACTAGTGTGTGACTGTGTGTTTGGGTGTGGTTTTTTCAGATTACAAAATTGGTCCAATACAATTTTCAAACAGCAAGAGCAAATAAATTGGCAGACAGAAGGATTTTGTTTTTTTCCCAACTCAGTTGACCTTGTGCAACCCAATAGGCTAAATTGAGCTTGATGCTAGAGCACCAGAAGCAATGTGCTCCACTGTTGAGCAAAAAATGGACTGCTTTCGGTTACAAGTCAGTGTTCAACTACGCACTAGGGTGTGTGTGTGTGTGTGTGTGGTTTATCAGATCATAGAATTCTTCAAATGCGTACAGTTGGCAAAACAGCAAGGAGCAAAAGAAATGAGCAGACAAAAGGATTTTGTTCTTTCCCAACTCAGTTGACCTTGTGCAATCCAATGTTCAAATCAGATGAGATGGATATCAGGAAAGGGAGAGTGTGGTGCCAAACAGCTTTGAAGACTCGCTTCTGATGGGCCCTTATGGACTGTGAAGGTTTGTGAGAGTTGTACCTTATATCGAATATGTGAATGACAGGATCAACTGAACCAGATGTGATGTACAAACCATCGGGTGACCAAGCCTGATTTATGAGAGCTGATTGTGAATCACTGCTTTCTTGCTTCCACCCAAAAGCATGTACCTCCCGTTGCCTTGCTCTGATATCAAACAACCTTAGCTGCTTCTCCAAAGTCCTGCATGGAATAATAAATGCATTAAAGGATTCCATACCTGTGGAAATTGTACCAAAACAAATACCTGAAACCAGATCTTAAAACCAAAGTATAAGCAGGGAAACAATGTGATCCTTTTGTAGCATTACATATTTTATTATTTTAGTCTTCTTTTTTTCTGCTTTTGTTTTACCGTACAAGAGCCTGGTCTTCTGGAACAGCCTCCCTTCTCTTTTGGGTGGGTGTAAAGTCTGTGTAGTTAAGTTCATTGCTAACAGAGCTAAAAGAGTAATTTTTCACAAGGTTTTAGTTACAGGTTAATACGAGGCGAGATGAAATAACACAATAAACTTCATTTGCTTTATACTCTCTCTTTCCCAAAACCCGGCACGGAGATTACAGTGAAAGGAAAATTATTTATATTTTCCCTACCTACGTTTTGGGTTTAGTAAAAGTAGAGTAAAAGAAAAAAAACATTACCAAATGAAACCGAATTCACTTCTAGCCACCTATTTATTTCCTCACAGTCCCTTGGTTTGAAGAAATAAGTATGCAAATGAAACATGCTATGGGGAAGTAATTTACCCTGTCTGAACCATAAAGAGATTGAAGTCATGTGGATTAGGCAAAACACTCATGCATTTGCTATCAAGTTGATGGTTGTAGTCAGCTCTTCCAGCTTGAAGATCAAACTCAATAATCTTCTTGTCAGCTCCTGCAGACATCACACTTTTCTTATGCTGCATACCAGCAACTCCCATTACAGCTGACGAATGCATACTTCTATGCAAAGCTTTAGGAATCCACAAATTCTCCTCCTCTTTCTCCGTCCAGCACACTACAGCATGATCACTACCACCAGTAACAAAGCAAATATCTTCCCATGGCATGAAAACTATGTTGTTGATGATGCCTCTAACATGTGGCTTCCCTTCCAAGAAACTCACGCGCAATTTCTATCAATGCATCGGCTTATAAGACTAAGACTAATACTACTATTCTTGATAGGCAGTAAAAGATTATGAGTATGTATGCTAATGCAGATTTTTTCACGTATGAAGGTCATCCAGTATCAATTACATTTCAAGCATACCACACAAACGATGGGACACAATTTACATACGCAAGCAAAACATTTATTTCTTGAGTTAGCTAGATGATATGCTTGATCTTTAATATCAGTAGACTGTGATAACCAACACTTGATCTCCAATATCAACAGAGTGATACTGTTGTTTTTCATGTCTAACATAACGTGTAGTGGACTGAACATACGAAACTATGAATACAACAAGTCAACAATAAAGCAAGTATAATCCCACCGAATGGGATTTGGCGAGGGTGAGTGTACACAGACCTTTCCCCTACTTGAAAAGTAGAGAGGCTGTTTCCAAGAGACCCCAACTCGAAACAAAAGGAATTGAACATATGAAAACATTCAACTATTTCTGTAACAAAAAAAAATAATGTTTGTATGTTTTGTTCAACATTGTCTATACGCATCATTTCACAAAGTATATGTATTAATGAACAAGGTTAATGTCCATTACAAATATTTCTTGTTTCGGCATTTAAAAGACTGCATGTAAGCATATTTGTACTGGTAGGTTGTACAACTGTAAAAAGCTCATGTCATGATATTATGCAATCAATACCTCTTTTGTTTTGCTCAGATTAAGAATTGAAACCTGGGATTCACCTTTATCACCACTATAAACCAAAAATATACTATCCCCCTCAGGATGCCAGGCCATATCTTCTGGCCATTTCCTATGTTTTGCTGATGAACAATCAGTAGAACTGAGAAGGTTGGCGGTGGATCTGGATATGGACAATGCATGTAAAGAACTAAAGATATGATGAGAACAAATAATCAATAACAATCAGAAATGGGATTCACTTGTTAGAAGATAGGATGCAATGAAAAAGAAGAAAGTATGATCTAAGATAAATGAAATGATTTGCCTATTGTGAGAGATAATGTCTGTGCCACTGGTAAATATGTAGAAACTCTTAGATTAGCGGATGAGATTTCTAGATCTATTTATATAAGCTTATAATACTAGTCTCACAGTGTTCTAATCACATCAATAATCAACATACTCTCTAGATTTTTAGTATATACTTTCATAGTAATTTTATTCTTTAACATCTACAAACGTTAGCCATTAATGAACTTAACACACCCTCTGCTCTGAATCTGCCATAGGTTGACAACTCCATCCAGCGCACTGCAATTTAAAATGAAATTTTGTATTGGTTATATCAATTACGATGGGCCTAAGAGCACCAATTTGTTTTATATATCACAAAACATCTAATTTTTGAGCAGGGAAATATCCAACAGAATAACCCAATGCTTTTGTTCTAGAAAAAGATGATATGAAAGTACAATGTAACTATGAAAACTATCACTGCAAAACGTTGCAACTAATAATATGTACAAGCACCAAAATGCCTCAGACAAAGATCATAAATGAAAAGAAAGTATGCCATCACTTAAAAATATTTTTTCTTAAAATTAACCCAATTGGCTTCTTTTAAGCAATAAATTGAAGAACATCGAGCTTTAGAAATTGAAAAACAAAAAAAAAGAGATTTCTGTTTAGACTCTGAAGAAAGCTACCTTGTGACAAAAAGTTGCTCACTCGTGGGGCACAAAACAAGACTTCTAGGCTTCCTCTTATGCTGACTTGATATAGCAGAGGTATAACAGCGGATAGTGCAGGGCGAAGAGCAGGTGTGGATTATAGAGATTAGATCTTTGTGTTCTTTCTGCTCTGTTATAAGAAAATGAGTGTGATAATAACACATCAGTTAATTAAAATTCACATATTTCATAGACTTCCAAATTTTATGTAGGCCGAATAATATTCACCAAGCAGATTAAAAGTGTAAAACCAAAAATGAAACTTTACCAAATTTTCTCTTTGTTCCTTTACTTTGAACACCAACAATTTCCTTCCCAGAAAGTTTTTTCGCATTTGTTTCTGCCATTAGCTTCGTCATACTCATACTGTGAGGAAAAGCAAGTTCACCAGTCAAAGAACCAGCTCTACTGGTCACTTTGGGTTCAGATTCTATCATCTTAGTTGGTTGATAAACTTTTGGCTTCACCGTAGGAACTAAAAGCTGTGGTTTACCCTGAGGTTGGTATCTAGAAGATAGTTCTTTGCTGGCAGAAGCACATGCAGATCTATGCTCTAATGGTCTGAGTGGCATAGACCTCCCTTGTGGTTGAGTCCCAGAAAATCCTTTAGTGTTTTCACTACATGAGGCTGGACTCAAGGAACCATTATTAGATTTTACCTTCTTCCGATCATTCTCCTGAGAACTCTTGGATGTTAGAATACTGCCCACACCACGAAGGCGAACCAGCTTTACCTGTGTCTCATTTAAACTCCGCTCTGCTTCAGTAAGCTGTGTGATAGTCAGAAAAAGAAAAACAAATAAAACAGTTTTGATCCCAATAAAGCACAAAACCATTTAAAACGAGCTTTTTGTGGCATTTACCCCTGAATTATTGATAAAGTGCATATTTTCCCCCCGAACTTTCAAAAATGCACCATTAGTTCCTATACTTTTAATAAAGTGTGTGCTTTATCCCCGAATTCTTTAAAAAGTGCATGTTTTCATCCCAAACCTTCCAAAGAGCACCATTAGTCCATATACTTTTCATAAAGTGTGTTCTTTCCCCCGAACATTCAAAAGTGTACCATTAGTTCTATATTTTTAAGAATAGTGTATGGTGGAAACCTTAAGAATTTCTCTTGATTTAATAACGTCTTTAACTAAACTTGAATAAAAATAACAGGACTAATGATGCACTTTTCAAAAATCGGGAGAAAGCATGTAATTTATGAAAAGTATAAGGACTAATGGGGCACTTTTGAAACTTCAGGCGGAAATTATGCACTTTCAAAAAGTTCAGGGATAAAGTGCGGACATTATAAAAAGTAGGGACTACTGATGCACTTTTTAAAGTTCGGGGGAAACTTGCACTTTATGGAGTTCAAGGGCAACTGATGCAAAAAATCCATTTAAAACTACTTGAGCAATCCCGATACATGCTAATAAAAAAAGCAGTGTAACCCTAACAGTGGCTAACATTTAATGGAAGTTACCATCTCTGATTGATTCAACTATACCCGGAACAATGTAGTATATGGTAACATATTGTTGCTAGCCAAATTAAGTCCATACAAGAAAGCGGATATTATTCATTAACAAACATTCAATTATAAATGGATGTAGATGTAGATGTGGTGATTGTACATTCGATCTGTTTAATATCCATTTTGGTTATACATCTGTTTAAAATATGCGCTATATGTATTCGACAATTATACATGCATACATATTTACATTAAAAATAAAAAATAAAACATACACACACACACACACACATATATATACACACATACATACATAGTCTAATGGATGTCAAAACCCAATCAAGAATAAGAAAATAAATCTCACAATATACTGTGTATTGAATAATTTCGGATCCCTCCACCTTAACAAAGAAGGTCTATTTATACATATTATGGGGAGACAAATTGGGTATCCAAATCCTAGAAGGAATCGGATAACAATCCCAAATTTTTCACCCCACTTCTCATATTTCCTATTTCAACACAATCTTATATCTAGAAGATTCTCACATGCCTAAGCCCTTCTAATGTCCGGCTCGCTCTCGCCTCCCTTCCATGTCTCGCTGTGCCTTGCAGCCTTTCGGGATTGGGCCAATCAGGTCCACTTATTTAATTAGAGTGGTGGACCCGATCTCCATCGATCATAAGCTCCCAAGTCCCCTATGTGACGTGTCACCGGGGGACTACTCAATTGAAAACGCTCATGACTTAATTCTTGGGAAACGCTGTGATAGAACCGTCACTTCAATATTGCCGTTTCCAATCATCATCATGCCTCGGGACCCAACGCGATTTCTCTGTTTATTAAGTCTTGTCATCAAGCACTTCTATCTTCTTTATTTACCTTCCAGTTCAAGTTTCTGACTTCCATTGCATTGAAGCTTCAATTGCTTAGTTCTTCAACCTCCAATCTTAGTCCCTTCCCCAAATCCATCAATATTTCATTCAGTCAAAGGGTGAAGCCCCTGTTGAGCACTCCTCGCACACCAGAGATATTATCACCCATGCAGGTTTCTTCTTCTTCGATGAGACCAGGAGAAAGAATCTCCGTGACTCTGCCCCCACTACCTCCGGAGCCCCGACTGACCAAGGGACTTGGGCAGATGCTGCCATGGGAACCCTGCTGTCCAAGAGGTTCCCTTCAATGAAACTTGTGCTGAAGAGTCCAGAACCCCCGCTGTCCAAGGGGTTCCTGAGGGTGATGCCCGTACAACCTCCAGGACCCTCGCTACCGAAGGGGCCCCCAATACTGCTGCCAAAGAAGACCCCGGGACCCAAGCAAATAGTCCTGGGAATGCTGAAGATGATAGGGTCTCTGCAGATCATGCAAGAGGTTCACCACAAACCTGAACCCCGGATGTTCCTTTGACTGATGCCGGAACTCCAGGTACTTCTGTTAATCAAGAAGATTTTCCTCTTTCAATGTGATCCGCGGTGCCCCTCGCTGTGGACTGGGAAAATGCTGAGGAGAAGCGTCTCCCGCACCCCGGGAGACCGGGAGTTCAGTGACTTCATGATGCCACCGACTCACAAGGTGGTCGTCAGTCACCCCAAAAACATTGTCAGGCTGTCCCTGACGATGAAGATCAGAGAACGAGGGAGAACGCCTCAGAGGTGATACCTATCAAGGAAGTGAGTATCCCGGAAGCGGTTCCTCCTCAAACTCCTGCAACTCGCGCAACACCTTCCTACAAACCACCTCCAGAAGGTTCTATCGGAAACCCGTCTTCTAATTTCAAACCCCCACTCCAACTCTAGTGGCCCCGGAGATTCTATCGAAGAAATCCGGAGAGAAGCCCCCCTGGGAGTACGAAAGGCCATCTTCATCCGGGGCTTCTGCTTTCCTTCAAGCCAAACATCAGTATGACTTGGAATCTTTCCAAAGGTTCATGGACCTTTGGCCTGCACTTCAAGATGCCTTCTCTTTCGCCTAGCGATGCAATAAGCAAGAGAAGAAAAGCCTCTTCGCAGCGAGGCAAGCCCTTCAGTCTGGTCCCCAGGACCCAGCCCTCGCCGTCCTGACTACGTAGGCCTTGCTGCGCTGGCTCCACATGCCCAAGTAACTCTCCTCTTTTAAAACCTAAGTTCATTTGAAAATTTCTTGTGTTTATCTTGTCTATGTCTTTTCTCCAGCTTGGTAACACAATCCATGCCCTAAACGCCGACTATCAGGGGGGCCAGCTCCGACGCCATCCTGGCCAAGACTGCCCTGGGGGCCCTGGCTCAAAGGGACTTGGTCATAAGAGAAAAGGTACAGTTCATCCGGGACCAAGAGGAGAGTATCCAAACCATAAACGAGTTTCTTCAACTTGCGGAACAATCATCCCGGATGGAGCAAAGAAAAACTGAGAAGTTGGCAGTAGGCAGTAGCACAAGAGAAAAGGCTAGGAAACTTCTCCAAAGAGCTGAAGAAGGAAGAGGTGAAGTCCCGGAACCTCTCAGCCAAAGTCAACAGACTCCGGGTCTTCGAAGAGGAATCTTCCCATCTCTACACCTCTTTTGAACAGGTTCAATCACTGCGGGATGAGATTCATCGCCTATACGCCTACACCTCTTTATAGCATTGTTGACTTGTGACATAAATTTTCCACTCATGATTGCTCTATGAACTCTGGACTTGCTCATGCTGAGAGCCTTTGCAAGTCTCCTTATATTTGTTCATTGTTGGAGTGGGATTTGACTGACCTTGTTTTTGTCCACTTCCTATCTTCGCCGTCTTTTACATTGACTTTTCTGTTCAGCTGCCTCCTCGCAATTGTCCAAATTCTATTGATGGTTTTTGTTTAGAACCCATATGCATATGATGTTTGCTTGATGCCTTGATGATGCCAGGCTGCAATACTCCACCCAGCTGATGCCAATTTTTTCTAAGCAGCTCTACATTAGCCTCTCACTAAGAATTTTTTCTCTAAGAATCTGTAATCTTTTCCTGCACATTCTATCACTACAACTTCTGTATTTACGGTATCCATTTTTGTTGGTGATAATGGCTCTAATGTTTTGGAGGAATTTGTATTTCCACTAACTATCTGTACGGACTAAATGTACTTTTGCGTTTTCTAAATTTTTAACTTTTGGTGGTAAAACTATAGATTGGGTGGAAATGTTTCAGATTTAGTGGGAAATTTTAAGAATTGTGTACTATTTTTTAGTGGAGAGATTTCTATACTGTTCATTTTTACAGCTTTTACACCACTTTCTCCTTAATCAATTCATTTTAACCCATTGTTTGAGACTTTTGGTATGTGTGCCACTCTCCAACATGACAAACATAGAGCCATAGAGGGATGAAGGCAGTAGTTGGAATACTCAGGAAACTGATATCCGGGTGGTGATCTGGCACATCCGGATAGCCTGTTGTACCATTACATGGAGATAACACAGTACACTTTCCTTCTATTAAACAACAAGTCTCCCAGAGCCCCAGTACGCAACGA
>OOIL02002458.1:477392-489598 GCA_900332095.2 Cuscuta campestris
TGTTCTGCATTAAACTATTTATAGTTTAAGGGCCTGGTTAGAATTGCTGCCTTAGACTAGGAATAGCTAAGAGCTGAATATAAAATGATGTGGCCTTAGATTAAGAATAATTTAAGAGCATTATTGATATATATTGAATATCAAATGACTTGGAATAAAATATTGAAAATATTATGAATGTTTGAACCATATATTGTGTGCATGATATCAAATGGTTGATTATGAATTGAGATTCAATTTATGTGGATGTTCGACGATTTAGATATGCTTACTCAGCTTCACCGCTGAGCGTGTAGTGTGTTTTATTTGCTACACGCAGGTAAACAGAAAGATTAATGTGATCCTGGCGGCAGATGGGGTGAGATTGTCAGGATGGATGTGACAAGTTTTGAAATAATTTATGATATGTCAATATTAAATTTGCTTCCGCAATATTGTTAAATACTCCGTACTGTATATGTTATGAAAAATATTATTGGGATTAATAAAGTGTGTTTGAAAAGTTTTAAATTTTACGATTACCAAGTTAAATACTTTAGTCTGAATGGGGCTGCAGACCTGGATGGATTAGGGTGTTACAATTTGGTATCAGAGCAAATAGTTTTAAAATCGATCTTTGGATCCAAATATAAATTAAAAAAAATGTGTCAGTCACATCCACGACTCTCGCATCCCTCTGCTCCAGGAAAGGTAAGAGAATTTATTAGATAAATATTGACGTTGTTAAAATTCTCATTAGATAACAATTGTTAGTTCTGAAATTATATCGAGCATAGACTCAAGTAGATTTTTCGTACTCGGTGAAGAGACGAAAGAATAAAAAAAATTGTGATACGCTATCAACGTACTTATCATATCGCGATTGACGAAACTGATCTATCTCGCAAAGTTGCATAGAAGTGAGACGACTATGAAGAAACGCCTAATGTTGAATAACATTCGCGAAGCTGCTGTCAAAGATCCTCATGTGGACTGAAGATGATCGGATTGCTGATTTAAACACGAACGTTTAGAATCAATAAACTCTGTTGTCTAAAAGTATCCCATTCTGATGTCTAACTCATTACGAAGCAAATATGCGATTATATTATACGAATCGAAATCGTTCGTTTAGCAACAATTCCTTGCAAAATTTTGTTGAACTATCCTACAAGGAAATTGACGTTATCCTTATCTCGTATCTATGACTTATTTGATCAGCTTAGAGAATCCATTGTATTCTCTATAATTGACTTACGGTCAAGATACTATCACATCCCTGTTAAGAATGATGGACAAACTAATAATCAAAAAATCGCTACCCTTCACTACGTATAGACGATTTGTTCGAATAACCTGCTTGTTAAAAGCTATAGACCGCTCAACCTTGTTGAATGAACTGATGCCTTGTTATGAAACGATGAATGAGCTAATTTCTTATCATCTAAAACGTCGATGTAGTCTGATTGAAATAATGAAGTAAAGTGATTGACTCGTTCGTATACCATATTAACGTGAGAGATTGCGACATGGTGACAAAACAAAACAAGATGTGAAACAGTGACACCAATAGTGAAAGACCGAAGAATGAAGAAAATGTAGCTTGCATATGGCTAACCATTGATGTTTATGGATAATATTATTTCAACACAAAAATACAACTTGGATTACGTGAAGAAAGTTATAAATGCAATTCCAAGTCTAGTCTTCCGGGATTCACAAACTCATCGTAACTAATCCCAGGTCCCGGGAAAGCTTTAGCAAACTCTAGTTTGTCTAAAAGCTCATCAACAAAGAATGAAGAAATAAAAAGTTTTCTCTGACTCGAAGCCATGAAGTTCTATCTCACCACATCGTCTAAGAATTTGTGAAGGTTATTGAAATAACCGTCAATGTTTAACAGACCAATGGGTCTATTGTGTAACCCTTTAGAAGCCCAAGAGATCAAGGTGAACAAACCTTCCATAGTGTCAACTCCTCCAGGAAGAACGATGAAAGCTTCCACGGCATGATTCATCTCAAAATATTTGTAGTAATTGCTGGAAAATGTGTGCTCTACACCGTATGTAGGTCCGTAAACCCGTCGTGTTGCTATGTATCCAGGTATGAAACCTCTAACGAGACCACCATTGGTAAAGACTGTTGAAGCAACAACTCCTTGAAGGCCAACACTACCTCCACCATAGGCAAGTTTAATCTTTCGCCTTATCAATTCCCTTCTTAAATCTACCGCAGTAGCCACAAACTTTGGATTTCTACCAAGAGAATGACTTCCAAGTAGACCAACGAATCTTATGATGTAAGGAAGTGTTCGAGAAGTTCCTTCCATAATGTGAGAATGTGAGATACTCTTCCCATAATCGTGATATATATAGTCTCTGAAACGTGACCATTGATGGAAAAGTAATTATCACCAGCCAAAATACGTACAGTAAAATGTATTCAATATACCTACAGACAAGAACGTACTCGCTAATGCTATAGTCTGCTGACGATATGACGCATTGAGACTCTTGAACAGTTAGATTCGCTGTCCTAAAACACGTTCAAATCCGAGACGAAAAGTCATAACGGCTATTTCCTACGACAACCACCTTTTTGAGTGACTTCCAAAGAGTGAAACATTGAAGGATGAAAACCTACGATTAGTGACGATAATTCGCAAATGCTATCTTGTATCTTATGACTCATACCCTTGAAATACTCAAACTTGTTGTGTCAATTATATACTTGAAACATTCCACTTGATCCAGCGATTGAATTCCATTGTTGTATCAAAATACTAAACCATTGAGAACTTGTCTTAACTCAACAAGATGCGCTATACTGATCTTTGAAAACTACACTCTGTGAACTACGCGACTCAGATCACAATGGTAAAGGCACTCTAAATGGAATATTATGTTGAACCTCTCTTTGTGAACAGCAAAACAATTAATGCGATTAAGTTATCTCTGAAGATTATTATCGATGATCTTATTGACCAAACAAACTCCGTTATAACCCTAGCAATGAAATGTGTGTGAAACAACCAGAGAAGAAATGATGTCACAAAGAATAAGCTGAATCATTCAAGCAAAAATCTTGAATCTATACGTGAGAACTCATACGATTCCTTACTCTTTGAATTCGCGAATTGAATCACATACCGAAGATATTCTCTTTTTCTCTCGAAAACGAGATCAGCCATAGTGCTACAATCTAATCTTTCGCTATCATATCTAGATATGTTTTAAAATTAATAGAAGAAGTTTGAATACGACAAGTCATACATGAGACGCTACTCGAACGTCATCACCTATGAATACGAAGACGCATTAAACGATAAATGTGAGCTACCGTGAAGTGAAGGAAGAAATGTTTCGATGTAAATCGATGATAACGAGCTACTCTACAACCGATTGACAAGTACTTACTCATAAATGATGACAAATTCCATATCCTGAATCAAGGAAAGCCGTTTGATGTTACTTACGAGTCATTGCTGAACTATGTAAACATTGTGAAGATGTCTTGAGTGACTTGAAAGATTACGCTACGATATATGGATTGAAAACGAACTCTAAATTCCCAACTATACCTTTCGTGAATGGGAGGACTTGAAACTGCAAATGCTACCGAAAGACTTTCAATCAAAGGAGGAATACCGATAATCGACGTTGTGCAATTAGTAATTGTGTTATGTCCAGTATGTCAAGTTTACGACCCTATACACGGGAACTTTAGTTGTTGATGCTGAAAGATCACTGAATGCCTTACTCAATCAAAGATTAATAACCTATTAAAGAAAGAAAGAGTTTGATAACATTGGGAGTACGTATCCGTGTGGAGAATGACGTAATTATGCTTTAACCAATTGAGCATGACACCGTCATGATTAAGTGAGATCACTATGAAATGTTGAACGTTGGACCTTAGAAGAATTTCGAGGACGAAATTCCTTTAAGAGGGGGAGAAATGTAACGCCCCAAAATATACCCTAAAATTTATTGAATTAAATATTCAATTAAACAAATTTGTTTTGATTAAAATAAATTATTATTGGGCTTTGGGCTCGATATGAAATATGTTCTAAAGTCTAATATCACAATCTGGATAAATCTCAAAGAGATAAAATTTCATATGTTGACTTATTATGTGATCTTGATTAGGAACCTGAGTACATACCCAGATCAAGAATAAATTAAGAAATTGACTTGTGATGTGAACTCTGAAATTATTTATTCAAATAAATCATGAGAGTAAACAACATGAATGAAATGAGAGAACCTTTTTGAATAAAGTTCAACTTAATCAATTTTGACTCTGTCAAAGTTAAACACCCAAAAATATGGTGTCGGAAAAAGTATTACAAATAATCATGAAAATTATGTCATTGGATAAAGTTTAACTATCTGATTGCAACGGTGCAAACGGATTTCAATTTGGAGAAAGTTGGACCAAAAAGTATATCCGACTGTAACCAAAATTGGTCCCAATCAGGGAGTGGCGTACGAAATCAGAACATATCGCAGCCAATCCCACTACGCCGAACGAAGGATCACAAACAGCAACCCACATTGTCATCTTCTCTAGTTTCTTCACTTTATAAAGCATCCCTCTTCTCCTTCATTTCTCCACCAATTCATGAAATTTTTCTTCCTAATATGTTCCTCTGAGTGTGGAGATTTCCATGATGCTGTCAATTTGGTGAGAAGTCGCCGGAGCAAGCCGTGGTGTTCGCTAGAAGTTTCATCGTTAAATCGCCGGAATCATCGTTTAACTTCGAAGTAAGCCCGTAGATATATCTAGTGACTAGAATGTTCGTATAGATCGTTTCTACGTTCATAAACGGTCGTTTGGTTGAGTTTTGTGTTTGACATGTTTGAAGAACCAAGAATCATAAACCATGAAATTGTTGTTAAAATTACGAATTAATGACTCTAAAATGATCTGTGAACATTGGAGAACATTTTTATATAATTAAATTGAAGTTTGGTGATTNTTAAAACTGACCCGAGGAAGAAGATGATGAACAGTGGCCGAAAATCGATTATTTACTTACTAAAAATCGATTAGAATTTTATTCAGATCAGTGGTTCGAAGTCAGTACCATTTAATCGATTATTTATATTGTAAAAATTGATTATTATGAATTAATTAATTATTTAAATTGTAAAAATCGATTATTATGAATTAATAGATTATTTAAATTGTAAAAATCGATTATTATGAATTAATGGATTATTTAAATTGTAAAAATCGATTATTATGAATTAATGGATTATTTAAATTGTAAAAATCGATTATTGTGAATTAATGGATTACTTAAATTGTAAAAATTGATTTTTTATGAATTAATCGATTATTTATAGTGGAAAAATCGATTATAATGAATTTATTGATTATTTAAATTGTAAAAATCGATTATAATGAATTAATTGATTATTTAAATTGTAAAATTCGATTATTATGAATTAATGGATTATATAAAATTATATAAATAAATTTTTATAAATTAATTGATTATTTTAAATTATTTTCCTCAATTCCAGATGAAAATGTTCCTAAAAATATGCTCCTAAATCCTATTTTTGATACCAATTAATTATGCACAATATAAATATGATTTTGTACAATAAAAATGATGTTTGTGACATATAAACATTTCGTGATGCATGACGGTAAGTTCGGGTGTTAACACTCGAGACTAGGCCGCTATTTGTTATTATGCATTATGACGATTGTTTGATTATTGATTATAATGAATTAATGATGATGAATGTTTTGAATGATGATCATGAATTGTTAAAGTGAAAATAATGAATTAATGAATCGTATTGTTAAGGATATCTAGAACAACTCTAAGATATACCCACTTGTATTTTTTTTTAACCCGAAAAAGAACCACCAAAATCGGTGGGGTAAGGTTCAGGCCTCCTTACCAAGTTTTATTGAAATAGATTTAGGTACACGTTCGGGGAGGACTAGTCCGAGGCCCTGAAAGTAGATAGGAAAGGGACAATAACATGAAAGATAGCAAAATACAATCCAAATCAAAAAATGAGACAAAGGAAAACTATCTGTGGGTCGGTATTCTCCAGATGCCTCGACCATCCTTGTAACGAAGAGTGATTCCAATCGTAGCCAGATCCTCCGCTTG
This sequence comes from Cuscuta campestris, assembly GCA_900332095.2. Classification (NCBI taxonomy): domain Eukaryota; kingdom Viridiplantae; phylum Streptophyta; class Magnoliopsida; order Solanales; family Convolvulaceae; genus Cuscuta; species Cuscuta campestris. The sequence goes on from OOIL02002458.1 coordinate 483,514, forward strand.
ATTCATCCATCGTTTACGCCTATACTTCCAACACCAGGTATGAATTGTGGTTTTGATTTCATCCTCAATAGCTTTGATTAGAAACGAAGAGCAGCCAAAGACAATTGATGTGTATTGTTTCCAGATACAAAATCCAATGATTCCAGGTGCCACTAGCCGAAGATTACCTTTTAGGGTTGATGTAGAGGATCGAATGTTCCATTCAATCAAGTGTTGTTTGAAGCTAATGCCTTCTCTGAGTAGTGGACCATCCAGTAAGCAAGCCATCCAATTCCAGATTTTTTTAATAGCATTACATTGAAGAAGACAGTGATCCAAGTTGCAGATGCAATTGTGACATAAAGGACACCAACTAGGATTGGGGGTAGTGAATCTTTTCAAATTCTCAGGCCAAGGGAGTGCTTCATAGTTAGTTTTCCACAAAAATATTCTGATTTTTGGGATTTGCATTGAGCTCCAATTGAATTTATTGCTAAGTTGAGCAGTCTCCTTATTTCTGCAGGAATTAAAAGCTTCTTTGAGTGAGAATTTGTTAAGACCTCCTTGACTCTCAAAGTATTCCAAAGCCCTAGGATGAATTCTACAAATTCTTTTCCTAGGTGTTGAATATGTGAGTTTTTCTGTGTAATCCCATGAGCTATATTTGTTTCTCATGAAATCTCCCCATTTGCTTTCCTCCATGTTGAATTTCCACCATAATTTGATCGAGTAGGCTTCTTGTACATCCTTAAGACTTCTGAGACCCAATCCTCCTTCCTCACAAGGGAGACACATTGTTTCCCAAGTCTTCCAATGGTATTTGTTAGTCCCCCAAAAGAAATTGCTCAGCCTTCTATGTATGCTGTTAATAATGGATACAGGCAATGAGTGTACATCTAGAATGTGTAAGGGGATTGCTGAAAGCACATGTTTAGTAAGGATTAGTCTTCCCATAGTGTTTAGAGTTTTGCTAAACCAACTATGGATGTAGGAGTCAAAGTGTTGCACCAGGTCTTTACAATCTTCTTTTCTCAACTAGCCTTTGCAAATAGGTGAACCAAGGTATTTGAAAGGTAGAAGGCCATGTTGCATATGAAGTATAGAACTTATCTTATTGATGTCTACTGTAGTACACTTTTTGCCACAGTAAAACCCGCTCTTTGAATAGTTGACCTCCTGGCCTCAGGCATCCATGTATATTGTGAGACACTTCTTTAGTTTTCTAAGATTCTTCCCATCTCCGTTACTGAAAATAATAATATCATCAGCAAAAGCTAGGTGACTCACAAGAATGTCCCTACCAGTATTGTAGTTGGCAATAGTTCCAGACTCCATTTGACTCATAATCATTCTGCTCAGGCCTTCACTAGCAAGGATAAAAAGTAATGGAGATAAAGGATCTCCCTGTTTCACCCCCCTTGCCATTTTGAAAAAACCACAGGGACTCCCATTAATCAAAATAGAGATGTGAGTAGCTTGCAGGTTAGCTAAAAGGAGTTGAGTGGACTGTAAGGAAAACCCCATACTATTAAGCATAACTCTAATAAAGTCCCATTCCATGTTGTCAAATGCCTTGGCCATGTCAAGTTTGATAACAACATTTCTTCCCCTGGTGCTACTATCAATCTTGTGAACCATTTCTTCTGTGAGAAGTATTTGTTCCTCAATCCCCTTATGAGTTTGAAAGCCAGTTTGTTCAGCAGAGATCACTTTAGGAAGGAGTTTCTGTAATCTGTTTGCTAAGATCTTAGTATTAATCTTGCTCATAAAGGTGGAAAGAGAGATAGGCCTGTAATCCCCAAACTGTCTAGGATCATTTATTTTTGGAATAAGGCTGAGGAAGGTACTGCCATAGCTAGTTGGGACTGGAACTCCAAGGAAAAATTCATGAGTGGCACTAATAACATCCTTGTTGATAATGTGCCAACAGCTCCTAAAGAACTTACCATTGAACCCATCTGGACCTGGAGCACTGTCTGGATTAAGACTCCATACTATTTCTTTTATTTCTTCCCCTGTAGGTAGAGAGGTAAGGTAGGTGTTGTCTTCCTCATAAATGCCTGCTTCCATATACTCCAGAATTGAATTAACAGAAATTTGCTTCCTGGTAGAGAAAAGAGAAGTGAAGTGATCAATGGCTATGTTTTTAATCTCTCCAAGATTGGAAATCAGAGTTCCATTAGCATCCTCAATGGATCTAATAATTGATCTGCTTCTCTTACCTTTAACAAAAGCATGAAAGAATTTAGAATTAGAATCACCCTCTTCCATCCATCTAATATTAGCTTTCTGCTTCCAAAAATGGTATTCATAATCTGTGGCCAATAAGAGTTCTGCTTTAGCCTTGTTGAAATTGACCCTGTTAATCTCAGAAGGCTCATTTTCATAGCATTCCTGGGCCCAGTTAGCCATACTTTCTGCTTCCTTGATGTTATCAAAGATGTTACCAAAAGAATTTTGGTTCCATTCTTTGAGAACAGACTTGAGCCCTTTCAGCTTGAGAGCCAGTCCAAACATACCTCCCAGAGAAGGTTGAGATTCCCAAAATTCAGACACAACATGCATGAATTTATTATGATGTAACCACATGTTTAGGAATCTGAAGGGTTTTGGACCAAAATTTTGGGTTTGGACACATTGAAGTAGAATAGGCTTGTGATCGGAGGAAGTGCTACTGAGATGAGAAATACTGATGTCATCATACTTCTTAAGGATATCTAGAATAACTCTAAGATATACCTACTTGACCAATTCATATTTCGGGTTAAAACGTACGTACGGGATCCAGACCGGATATCACCCACCCGACAAATCATTGTTCGGTTGGTACGTAATCCACATGACTCATAGGGTGGATTATCGATTCTTGTGTTCTGCATTAAACTATTTATAGTTTAAGGGCCTGGTTAGAATTGCTGCCTTAGGCTAGGAATAGCTAAGAGCTGAATATAAAATGATGTGGCCTTAGATTAAGAATAATTTAAGAGCATTATTGATATATATTGAATATCAAATGACTTGGAATAAAAATAACTTTTATAATACTTACAAACTTGGTATATAACACACGTACTATAGTTTACCAACTAATACTTAACTCTAAGTTAAATACACCTACAAGCTGGATTTAGATATGCTTACTCAGCTTCACCGCTGAGCGTGTAGTGTGTTTTATTTGCTACACGCAGGTAAACAGAAAGATTAATGTGATCCTGGCGGCAGATGGGGCGATATTGTCAGGATGGATGTGACAAGTTTTGAAATAATTTATGATATGTCAATATTAAATTCACTTCCGCAATATTGTTAAATACTGCGTACTGTATATGTTATGAAAAATATTATTGGGATTAATAAAGTGTGTTTGAAAAGTTTTAAATTTTACGATTACCAAGTTAAATACTTTAGTCCGAATGGGGCTGCAGACCTGGACGGATTAGGGTGTTACAGTTTGCGTGTCTCTCTCTTTTATCTTTATTCTTACTTGCAATTATATTAACTGTGAAAACTAACCCATCCATATTGATTACTGCTCACTCTACCCACCAACTTCCGCACACAATCTAAAGTTCACAAGAACTCTAGATTAACATTCATTTTCACGTTTTCAAAAGAAACAAAAAAGTTTTAAATTTGTAACAAAGTCTATTCACCCCGCTCTAGACTTGTACCTCACCACTTTGGGACCACCACACTTGTTGGAGTTGGTTATCACGCGTCTTGTCACGTTCCTTCAAATCATCTGCCAGATTGTTCATCTTCTGCATGTACTCCATCATCATCTTTTCCATCCTTTCCAAAGAATCTTCTTGCGGAGGTTGGCGATTATGAGGTGGAACGTAGGGTGCATTGTTATTTTGGTAATTGGTTTTATTGTTCTTCCAATTACCCTGTTTATAGTCATCCCTGGGATGATTTTTCTTGGAAAGTTGTTTCTTTCCCGCCATTGCTCCTGATTGTTCTGGGCCCAAGGCCCTTCCCCTTTATTCGCGTATTGTGCTAGATTAAGGTCTTTAGCCTTACTCGGATGGGGTGGTTCAATCAAGGGACAAGCAGAGGAAAGATGATTTTGAAAGCAGTGCTCACAAGACAAGACAAGATCTGACTGGTGGTGACTACCAGAACCATAGATTTCAGCTTGATTCACTGGTTCAGTATACAAATTAGGACGTGGATGGGAAGCTCCGAGGTGTTCCTTGATAGCTTGTTTCACGATGCTCTCCATACTAGCCTTGAGGGTTGTGAATTGGTCTACTTCATACATGCCAGCTTTAGGAGGAGGAGCTCGGTCTTCATACCAATATTTAGCATTTGACGTAAGTCTATCTACTAACTCCTCATTCTCCTCAGGTGTCATCTCCAGAAAAGAACCAAGTTTAGAAGAGTGGTCCAATTCCTTCTTAGATGGTACCGTTAAGCCTTGGTAAAAGTAGAACATCAAACTATCGGAATCAATTAAAGCAGGTGGGCATTTAACCTTCAATTCCTTAAATCTTTACCATGCTTCGCTCATCGATTCCATAGGCGCTTGACGGAAGTTTTGGATGGAGTTTTTTATTTTCACCATAGTAGATGGTGGAAAATATTCGTGCATGAATGCCTGATGCAACGCCTCCCAGGTCTTGAAGTGGCCATTAGGGAATGTATTTAACCATCTAGCTGCCCGATCCCGAAGGCAAAAGGGAAAGAGCGACAGTTTAACACGATCCATGGATAAGCCGTTGGACTGGAACGTTTGGCAGGTCCTAGAAAACCATAGCATGTGCGCTCTTGGATCTTCAGCCTTTGAGCCTCCAAATTGGTTATTCGAGACCATTTGGATCATTGCTGGTTTGATTTCAAATGAATGGGCTTGACTAGCGGGGAGACCTATGGGATCTTCCTCTACGTACGCCGGGCTCATGGCTTGAAGGATCGTTCGTCTAGGATTAGCCGCCATTTCTTGTTCCTCTTCCTCCTCTGAGTGTTGATTCTCTTCCTCGCGATTTGCCTCTTCTTCTTCCTCTTCTCTTCGCTCTTCGTCGTTGAACTCCAGTTGAGGAGGAATTCTAACGGTACGGCATCGGAGCAAAAGTTCAGGGTTCTTGGTTCCCGGAAGAATGTTCTCACCGCGAGAACGAGTGTTCATACAATTTTGAAGGCTGGAGAAAGAATCCTAACAACTATCTAGTATAAACTAAAAAGGGAAGTTTTGGGGTTTTTTTTATGAATGGACATAAAAATGTAATAAATTAAGCTTGAAAATATTTTAAACTATATATATATATATATATATATATATATATATATATATATATATATATATATATATATATATATATATATATATATATATATATATATATATATATATATATATATATATATATATATATATATATATATATATATATATATTAAACTGGAAGAAAATTTTTTATTAATGAAAACGAAATGAGGGGAGGCGCTCGTTGATAAGAGCGGCCATTACAGATGAAGGATAGTCCCTAAAATTACAATATTCAATGAAAGAACAATCTTTGTCCCTATCCTCATTAGCTAAGAGATCCGCAGCATGGTTACCTTCCCGCAAGGTATGTGAGCGCCAGACGTCATTCTCATGAATCAGTTTGGCTAAGGTATCTATCGGAAAAGGAGAATGAGTGTAATACGTGTAATATCCAATTCTCTTCAAAATCTCCAAGGCATCAGTTTCATAAACAAGAAGATGATGAAGGTTGAGAGCCCATTTAATACCTTTGATGGAGGTGTCTAGTTCGGCTTGGTAGGGGGATGAACCAGAGACTGAAAAGGAAGACGCACGCACAAATCTGCCCTCATCATCTCGAAGAATCGCTGCACCACGTTTGGACCCAGAGGTGAAGGATGCATCAATGTTAAGCTTGAGGCGCCCCTTAGGAGGAGCTAACCACTTAACAACTCGAATTTTATGGGCCTTAGGGAAGAAAGGCAGTAACTTCTTCTCATTGAGCCAAGCATCTGCACCCTTAAGCTTTTTGGGAATTTTAGCAGCCAACCATTGCCTCACAAACATAGATATGGAATCAATGAGAGTTCTTGAGGAGAAATCAGTTTTACCTTCATGAATGATAGCATTAAGTTCCTT
>OOIL02002458.1:502338-514187 GCA_900332095.2 Cuscuta campestris
TTTGGGACCACCAATTGGTATCAGAGCAGTCTTCTTACTATCTACGTTTAGATTAACGAGAAGCGATCAAAATGGTGAACAATATGGATCACAGTTTGCCCATGTTTTCTCTTCTAGGTTATGATGATTGGAAGATCATGATGGAAGCACACCTCTACGCTCTACATGATTGCATGTGGATGGTGCTTGAGGATGGACCCTTGAAAATTCAAATGGAGAATCCTGAGAGGAATCCAGCAACTCAGATGTAGTCCAGTACATTCCAAAGCCCAAGGAAAAATGGGATGATAGAGATTGCAAAAAGCACAATCTGGATAACGTCGCCAAAGCAGCCATCTTCAAGACACTTGACCCCATCACCTTCTCCAAAATTAAGCACCTCAAGACTGCCATGGAGATATGGCAAGGTCTTGGGAAGCTATGTGAGGGTTCAGAGGACTTGAGAAAGCAGAAGATAGAAGTCCTGCTTGAGAAGTTCAAAAGCTTCAAAATGCTTCCCGGAGAATCATTTGATATGCTGGATGAAAGATTCCACAAAATCTTGAATGATCTTGCATCACTTAATATGTTTGATTTGGGCGAATACCAAGTGTTTTTAATATGTTTGAGCATGTTTGAAAATAATTTTGATGATATGTAAAATGCAATAAAAAATGTTTTAGCCTACAGAGCCAAAGTGCAAAGCTTGGGTCGGTCTTGATCACATTGTGACCGACTCAACGACGCTAAAGACTACGGTCTTCGTTCTTGGTCTCTTTTAGCTCTTGTTCTCTTGCCTTGTATATTCAACAACTTGTCTCGTTCACGGCGGTTTGGCATTATCAAAACCTGTCATAAAAACGAACACGGCTTTAGTACGAAAAAGCGATAAACTCGTGTTTCAACATAGTTTGGTTGTTTATTTTAGATGTTAAATTAATGTTGTAATGGTTGATCTATTGTTCTTGCCTTATTTGGTTAATTAAACTCGTAAGATTTAATTAGCCATTTACTGAGAAAATATTGTATGTCAAACGGCTAAGATATTCAAGTGCAACAGATTAAGTACAAATCTAGAAATGGATGAGTAGTAATAGAAATATTATTATTCAAATTGATAATTTAATATGATAAAATAGATCCAAATGATGTCCTGACCCTAGGTCCACATCTACACTTATACTATGTGAAATTTATTTATTATTTTTTTTACTCCACTCTTTTTTTATTCGTTCTGAGAAGACTTTCATAAACCAATCCTAATCTTCGCCTAATTAGAGTAATTAAACTAATTCCCTTCGTCCACTCCTCGATAGACACGACACTCGGAGAGCAAACTAACCCTTTACTAGGAAGGTTTACTACCCGAAAAACTACAACTGTCATTCACCGACTGCGACCCCGTAGATGGCTCCAACTCCAGTGAGCAGAGGAACTCGATCGTCAGTGGCAGGTTGGACTCAGCCCGCATCATGAAGAGGCGTTGCCACCTCGTCCCATGGAGCAGCTGCTACATCTCCTCCGCATACCCATAATCGACAAGAGCTGCCGATGAAAGGTACACAGACTAAGTCAAAGAGCGGTGGCAGCCCCACGACTCAAACCTCTCGATCGGCCCTGAACCCACCAAGTGATCGTCAACACGTGTAGCAGTCGGGTATGCTGGTCTGTGAGGCATCTGCACATAAAATCAATATATAAAACCTTGCCCCCTCATAGGTGCGACAAGTCTCCGTTCATTTATTCAAATAAAGAGTAAAAGAAAATAACAATCAACAATAGTAAAGAGAAATAACGGGTTGCCTCCCGTTCAACGCTACTTTAACGTCACTAGCTTAACGCAATTACTTCATCATTTGTGGAGTTTAATCTCGACCTTCCCCTTCTAAAAATGCTCACCAAAATATCTTTTAATTTGTTGGCCATTAACCTTGAATGTTCTTGATTCACCTTTCAATTCAATAGTCCCGTAGCTCTGGTGACGGTGTATGGCCCCAACCATCGGGAGCGAAGCTTGCCTGGGAATAATCTTGAACGGGAATTATAGAGCAACACTTTTTCGCCTTCATGAAAGACCTTACTCTAATTGATATGAGTGTCATGATAAATCTTCATTCTTTCCTTGTATAGTTTAGCATTATGGAATGCTAATGCTTTCCATTCATCTAGCTCATCTAGCTGATAAAATCTCTCTCGTCCAGCTTCAGAAGAATCTAGGCAAACATTTCGCAATGCCCATAACGCCTTATGCTCAATTTGTACCGGAAGGTGACAGGACTTCCCGTATACCAAGTGAAACATGGTTGTTCCTATTAATGCTTTATACGCGGGGCGAAATTCCCATAGAGCATCGTCAAGTTTCTCGCTCCAATCCTTCCTTGTACGGGCCACAGTTTTCTCCAGAATTCTCTTTAAATCGATATTTGGATTCTCCACCTGTCCCTGTGTTTGAGGGTGGTATGCCACTCCTCCTCTATGTTGAACTCCATAACGTTCCAACGCCTTGGACAGGGGATCATTTCGGAAATGGGTCCCCTTGTCGCTTATGATTAGTCTCGGGACTCCAAATCTAGAAAACAGCTTCTTTAATAACAGAACCACAGTGCGTCCATCGTCCCTTTTGCAAGCTTAGGCTTCAACCCATTTGGAGACGTAGTCAATGGCGACGAGGAAGTACTTGTTACCGTAAGAACTCGGGAATGGCCCCACAAAATCGATTCCCCACACATCAAATACCTCACATGGCAGCATGTAATGCTGCGGCATCTCATCCCTCTTGGATATATTGCCCGATCTTTGGCAGCGGTCGCAGGAAGCGACAAATTGATTAGCGTCTTTGAAAAGCGTTGGCCAGAAGAATCCTGAGTCCAATACTTTCCTTGCTGTCCTTGCTCCTGAGAAATGTCCGCCAACTGGGCCACTATGACAGGCTGCCAAAATTTCCTGCCCTTCAGCTTCATTCACACATCGCCTAACCACTTGATCTGCACAGATCCTAAAAAGGTACGGATCATCCAAAAAGTAGAAGTGAGCTTCTCGGTTAAGCTTTTTGCTTAGGTGCAGAGTCAGCAAGGTAGGACCAATCTTTCCTACCAAATAATTGGCGATATCCGCATACCAAGGCTCCTTTTCTTAATGATGTAAGGCCTGAATTTTTCCAGAGCGTACACAATTGCTAGGAATTCTTTCTCTGTGGTTGTGTAGTGAAGTTGTGCTCCCAAAAGGGTTTTACTAGCGTAGTAAATGGGGCGAAATACTTTTTCTTTTCTATGTCCTAGGATCGCTCCCACTACTAAGTCACTAGCGTCACACATTAGTTCAAATGGTAATGCCCAATCTGGGGCAATAAGAATTGGGGCTGAGATCAACTTTTCTTTTAAGGTATTGAATGCTTATAAACATTCATCTGTAAAAACAAACTCTATACCTTTTTCTAGTAGGGCAGTTAGGGGCTTTGCTATTTTAGCAAAGTCTTTGATAAATCTTCTGTAGAATTATGCGTGTCCTAGAAAGCTTCGGATGGCATTCACGGAATTTGGTGGTGGGAGCCTCTCAATAGTTTCAATTTTAGCAAGGTCTACCTCGACCCCACGGCTTGATACTTTGTGACCTAAGACGATTCTTTCCTTGACTAAGAACTGACATTTTTCCCTGCTAAGAGCTAAGTGAGTTTCCTCGTATCTTATGAGAACTTTCTCAAGATTACCTAAACATTCGTCAAATGACTTCCCTGTGATAGAGAAATCATCCATAAAGACCTCCATAAAATACCCTATATACTTTTCAAAAATAGCTATCATACACCTCATAAAGGTGGCAGGGGCATTACAGAGTTCGAATGACATTCGACGGAATGCAAAGGTGCCAAAGGGGCAAGTGAAAGTGGTCTTTTCCTGGGCTTCGAGGTTTACATGAATTTGGAAATAACCACTCATCCCATCTAGGAAGCAATAATACGCACGACCAGCTAGTTTCTCAATGAGTTGGTCAATGAAAGGAAGGGGGGAAATGATCCTTGCGCGTGGCATCATTTAACTTCATGTAATCTATAACCATTCGCCAACCGGTCACAGTTCTTCCCGGAACTAGCTCTCCCTTCTCATTTTTGGTCACCGTCATCCCTCCATTTTTTGGAACAACGTGGATTGGTGACACCCACTCACATCATTTAACTTCCTGTAATCTAAGCACTTCTTTTTGCACTACTTCCATTAGTTTTGGGTTTAACCTCCGTTGTGCTTGCACAACTGGTTTAAATCCATCCTCAATGGCTATTTTATGTGTGCAATAAGCAGGGCTTATCCCTTGAATACCCTCTAGCTTCCAAGCAATTGCTTGCTTGTGTAGACGGAGGACAGCTAGTAACTTTTCCTTTTGATCAGGTGTTAGATCGGAAGCTATGACAACAGGGCATTGGCCCTCTTTATCGAGAAAAGCATACTCAAGATGTGATGGTAAAGGTTTAAGCTCTATGGATTTTGGTTCTTTCATGGTTTCAGATTGTGTTTTTATTTCACGCACCTCCTCACACTTAGGTTCTTGGAAGGCAACTTCTAGGCTCAAAAGATCCTCTATAGACGCTTTATCTTTTATGAGTTTAACTGAGTTGCAGAACTCGACAGGGTCTAGAGTTCGATTCATGATGCTCATCATTTTGAAAGTGACATCTTCACTGCCAACTCTCAAAGTTAATTCTCCATCATGGATTAAACTGAGCAAAACCAAGGCAAAGGAACATGGCATGATGAACTGAGAACCAAGAATCAAGAATCAAGAACGAAGACTTAGAATTGTATTGAGTCGGTCTTAATGTGATCAAGACCGGCACAAACTTTCAAACCTTGGCTCTCTAGGCTCATATCATCAAAATACTTTTTGCATACTAAGGAAATGTGTTTCATAAGTTTTAAACATGCCGAAAACCACTTGGAGTTTGCCCAAACCAAAAACCAAGCCATCCGGCGTTCGAGTTTCGGAAACCGGCGTTCGGCTTTCGGTCATCGGCGTTGGTTTTTGGCGTCCGAACCAACCAAGTGGTTTTCAAGTTTTAATGATTGGTTTTACTTCTGGGCATATTTAAATAGTTCTCCAACAAAAACGCTTCAAAAACCACCTTTCGTTTTTGGTCATTTAGTGAAAAACCATGCGAAACGGCGTAAACTTGGCTAGTCGTGGTTTTCAACTAAATGACGTTTTCAAGATGTTTTACTTGATTTCTTAGCAAAATGCATTAAAAAAATGTTTTCAATACTTGGTTCTTATTTTGGAGAACTTACATTTTTGTCATCGGCTAACGGCATGACTAAACCAACCATGGGTCTGGCTAAACTAGCCAAACAGCGATGTTGGTGTAACCAACAGCGCTGTCTGGCATGGGAAGCTGAAAACCATGGTTTGGCGTTAAGTCTTCCAACAGCGATGTTCGATGTTAGACATCGCTGTTGAGCCAAGGTTGGGTTTCTAGAAACATCTGGAACAGCGATGTAGACTACCCTACATCGCTGTCCAACTTAAGCCAAAAAGAAATGCTTCTGGCAGAAAGTTTTTGGACAGCGATACTGACCCAGCAACAGCGCTGTCAGGCCAAACTCTCCACCTTCAAAGTCAGACCTAAACAACGATGTTCAAGTAATGAACATCGATGTAGGGACCTGCCCGTTGGAAGGAATTTAAGGCTAAAACTTTCCTTGTTTGGAAGTCAACAGCCAAAACAGCGATGTAGGGGTATTGGACATCGCTGTTGGCATGACCGTTGCTTCCCATTATTCAAAACCCAAGCCTAGAACAGCGATGTCCAAGCCTAGGACAGCGCTGTCTGGCTGATTTTCAGCAGATCCAATTTCAATCAAATCCCACAAATCAAGCCAATCACCCCTTAAATGTTTTGACCCGTTGGAGCCTATTTTGGAACTATAAAATGGGGTGTTTGGGTCTGTTTTACATATCACATTACTTCACAACTCCTATTCTTTCATTGCATATTATTCCTACATTATTCATAGCTTTTCGAGAGCCATTTTTAGGAAGTTCGTGTTGTGATCTTCAGCGTATTACTTTACTCATATTCACTCTTTTGAGAGAGCCTTGTTCTTGAGTATTCTTAGTTTTTATAGACATTAAGGGAAGTTTGTTTCCCTTGGTTGTACGAAGGAAAGGTACTTACCTTCGGGTTGAAGTCTTGGAGGGCGGTATCTTCTAGCAAGTGTTGTTGAGGCTCGTGGGACTCGAGTTCTCAGGTTGTAACGGTTTGTTAAGCACCCATAACCTTAACGGAAGTAGTGTAGCTCGAGAGAGTCTCTCGGGAGGCTGGATTAGGCACAAGTTGTGGTGAACCAGGGTAAATTTGGTGTGTTCTTTCCTTACGCTTTTTATTCCGCTCTTTACTTTATCCCTGCGATTTTTATTCCGCAAAAATTTATAAACATTCTTGTGCCTCACTATTCACCCCCCCTCTAGTAAAGGGGACTTATTCTAACAATTGGTATCAGAGCCTAACTCGCGTCCAAACTTAACTGTTTGAGAGTAAAGCGATCATGGATTCTTCTTCTATAAATCTTTATGCAGGAATTGGAGAAGGTCAATCAACTTCTAGGCCACCACTCTTTGATGGCACCAACTACTCGTATTGGAAGGAATGGATGAGAATCTATATTCGTTCCACCAACTTCCAATTGTGGTTGGTTATCAAGAATGGCGAGGAAATCCCTATGAAGAAAGTGGGAGAAACCACGGTCCCAAAGACCGATGACGAATTTGATGCCGAGGACATCAAGAAGATTGAGAATTATGCAAAGGCCATCAATATGCTATATTGTGCGGTCAACCCCGATGACTCCCGAAAGATCTCCTGCTGCACAACCGCCAAGGAGATGTGGGATAAACTTGAGGTGACGTACGAAGGAACAGACCAAGTACGTGAAGCCAAGATCGACTTCCTCACCCAAGAGTATGAGATGTTTAGAATGAAGGAGCACAAAAATATCGACGACATGTTCGACCGATTCTCAAAGATAGTCAACGATCTTCATACATTGAAGAAGACTTACACCGACAGGGATCTTGTGCGAAAGGTCCTACAGAGCTTGACATCCGAATGGCGATCCAAGGCCGATTCCATCTATGAATCAATCGGCACATCAAATGTCACCGTCGACGGTCTAAGGGGTAATCTAAAAACTTATGAATCTACTATTCTTAACCCGTCTTTGAATGACCAAAAGAAAGGGATAGCATTAAAAGCCGTCAAAGAATGTAACACCCCGAAATCTGGCCCAAAAGAATTAATTAAATTGTTAGAGCAATTGATTACGAATTGGGCCTAAAAAGGGGTTAAAATTATAATTTGGATTCTAAGCCCAACTTTTATGTCATTTCGTAGGAAATATTTTTGTGATCACGTCGGTTCAAACGGCTCGCGAATCGGAGTTATGGAGCTCATGTTATGACCATTTAATCAGGTATTTTGGGTCTGAAGCCCAATCCTTTTAGGAATGGGATTATTAAATAAACTTAAAACCCTAATTTTATATACATACGCGTCTCATCCTCCCCTGCCGTTCGACCTCCGCCTCCTCGCCGCACCAGCCAACTCCGTCAATCGCTCACCGCCAGCAACAGCGCCGCCGACCACGGTTCCCAATCCTCGAGCTGCGGTCGTCGCCTCCATTACCGGCGTCGTTCTCGCCGTCGAGTTGCAGCGCCGCCACGCCGAACGCTGGATGTCGCCAATCGCCGCTGCTTCTCCTTCGCCAGTAGTCCGCCGCTCCTCGCCGTCGAGTGCAGCGCCGCCACGCCGAGCGCTGGACGTTGCCTCCACTGCCGGCGTCTCTCCTCGCCGTCGAGTTGCAGCGCCGCCACGCCTTAACGCTGGACGTCGCCTCCACTGCCGGCGTCTCTCCTCGCCGTCGAGTTGCAGCGCCGCCAATCGCCTCCTGTCGCCGTCGCCCTTACCTTAGGTCAGTCTCTTCTTCTCCTTCTTCTTCTTCAGTTTTCCATTCTGGTTTGTCTCTATCCCCTCGATTTTGAACAAGATAGACCGCCAACAGCTGCCGCTCCGCCACTTTATGCCGGCGTCCGCCACCATCGTCGCATCCAGCCGCTGCCCCGAGTTGATACCGCCGGCAAATTAATCTCCACGCCAGATTGATTGTTTGATTTCGTGTTTTGACTCAATTTGACCGTTGTTCGTTTGATTTCGTTGATTTGTCTTCCGTTCGAGCTATCGATTCGATTTCGGCGTAATCCAGGTTCGTACTATGAAGTTAATAGCGTTTAGAATAGATTTAATGGTTTGGATCGTTATATATGTTTATGCTATAATTTGGCTAAATTGGTTAATTGAATTAAATTGATTACTTGAATTGAATTGTTGAGGATTATGGATTGACTGAGCAGGTTTGACTTTGACTTGGGTTTGGTCACGTTTGACTTAGGCTTTGTCTGGATATTCTGTCGACGTAGGTTTGACCGAATGGTTAAATCCAAGACATTAATAAATTAGTTGAGTTAATTAATTAATTCTAATCGGTAATTAAGGTCAATTGGTTTATTATGTCGAACATAGAAACTGGCCATTGCTCGAGCGGCTGCAGGGCCTGGTCAGTGAGGTTAAGACGTGCGCACGAGGGTCTGTGATCTTGGGTTTGAGGCTATCGCCCGAGGGATCTTACCTCCACCGAATTGAGGCTATCTTCGGTATTACGGATTGAAGCTATCTCCGTCATAGGCAATAAATGTTAAGTGGTTTGACTTTCGTGAAAGTCTAAATTGGTTTGACCGGTGGTCAAAGAGTTAATGAGAAACCCTTAACACCTAAATCGTTTGAAAAGAAAGAAAATAAGTTGACTGTTGGTCAACTGTCTAAAGAACCGAATTTAAAGTTGAATTGATTTTTATCAAAAGGATAAACATATGCACGATCTTAATTGTTGAATTATTATGTTTGTTCTTGTGCTACAATGGAGTGCCACTCAGCGTCAATGCTGAGCGGATAGCGTTGTTTTCCGTTTTGCTGTCTGTAGGTGATCAGACAGATGAACCTAGAGCCGATCCCAGAGGGCATTGAGGAGGAGATGTACGATGGCGTGGTTGTCTCTTTAATCTGTAGTTATGCTTTATTTAATTAACTTTAATGCTTATTACGTTTTCGGGCAAGATCCCAAGTTGTTTGATTTTAAAAAGGCTTCTGCTTTATTTTAAATTACTCCGATGGATTTTTATATGTATTGATAGAATGTTGGTTTTAAATTGTTTTGAAAATGTTGTATATTCGGATACCAATCCAGTGGCACACCGGTCCGCGGTCTCACGGGTTTGGGTTACGCGGGTTAGGGTGTTACATTTTGGTATCGGAGCATTTGGTGTTAAAATCGGTCTTTGGACCCTTTCAAAATAAAATACAATGAATAATTCAGCCACATCTGCATCTCACGTAACTCCTCTGCCCCGGGAAGGTAATAAGTATTTATAGCTTTATCTGTTATATGTTAAGATCTGACTTGGGAATTTCCTTATTATTTTAGAATGTGTCAAGAATCGACCCATGGTCAGTACGTTCCGGAGCCGGAGCACGTGAGCGTGCACACGGTGAACACTGAGGGTTCGAGTTTCACGCCTCCGGGTGACGGAGGGTAGCAGCAGAATCAACCTGAGCCAGCGGGACAGCCACCAGTTGTACCACCCCCTGTCGTACCACCTCCAGTGATACCACTGTTGGTGATGCCGCAGGTGGCCTATGAGCAGATGTTCCTGGCCATGATGGCCCATTATATGCAGCACATGGCGCAGCTTATGCCCATGTTCCAGCCACCGCCACCACCACAGCCGTAGCCGCGCATCGTTACCTTCAAGACATTGAATGATAATGGAGCGGAAGAGTTTCGAGGAGACAAGATGGGGGCGCCCCAGATTGCGTTGGATTGGCTTGAGCAGATGGACCGGGTACTCAAGAATTTGAGAGTCCCTGATGCAGATCGCTCGGAGTTGGCGTCACAGATGTTCCGAAAGGGAGCATATGATTGGTGGAAGCGCATTGACCAGGATCCACACACGCCCAAGCCTTGGACCTGGGATCGCTTTGATCAAGCTTTCATGAAGGAGTACGTCCCCACCCGGTACCGCGAGGAGAGGCGCGATGAATTCGTTGCGCTTAAGCAGGAGGGGATGTCACTGCCTGAATTGAGACAGAAGTTCGACTACCTGTCCGAGTATGCGACGAGTCTGGTCTCCACTCTGGAGGATCGTTTGAATGAGTTCGTCAAGAAGCTACGGCCGGACTTGAGGCCGTACGCCGCGCTGATCACGATGACAGATTTTAATGCGGCGTACGATTTGATTGTGAAGACGGAAAAGAGCTTGGACGATTTACAGGCGACCAAGAAGGAGGATCGAGCGACGAAAGACCTGCGACCCGCGGCCAGCACCGGGCCGAGCGGGAAGAGTTTTTGATTCGGGGGAAAGAGGTACGAGAAGGGATCTTCGAGTGCTCCGCCGCCTAAGAGGAGTAAGTCGAAGCCATCTCCGTCGGCCGCCGCTAGCAACGCAATCAGAACGAAGAGCCACCCGCAGTGTGTACAGTGTGGTAGGCATCACCCAGGCGAATGTTGGCTTGCCCAAGGCTTATGTGTGGGTTGTGGTCAGCGAGGGCATTTCAGGAGGCATTGCCCGACAAACCCTAGCAGCGAGCCTGTTTTTCCTAGAGCTCCGGATCAGCCTGCCGCATCGCATCCAGCACGGAGTCAGCAGTCTACAGCCGCAAATAATCAGCAGAGACCACGTCCGCAGCAGACAGGCCGTGCACCAGCACGTACCTACGCCATGCAGGGGCGCACAGATCCTAACCCCGATGTATTCTTGGGTACATTCATACTATTTGATTCGGTTATGCATGCCTCGATCGATCCGGGTTCCACGCTCTCCTATATCTGTGTTGGCATGCCTGCTAATTCTGCGATCGTGAGGAGTGACCTTGAGATACCTACCGTTGTATCGAATCCGCTAGGACATAGCATGCGTCTTCATCACATTTATCATAGGTGTCCGTTGTCCGTGCAAGGGAAGCAATTCCCTGCAGATTTGATAGAGCTACCACACAAGGAGTTTGACATTATCCTTGGTATGGATTGGCTCACNGTCTTTCCCGAAGACCTTCCTGGTTTGCCTCCGCCGAGAGAGGTAGAGTTCTCGATCAATCTCATTCCGGGTACGGAACCCATATCTGCTACACCGTATCGTATAGCACCTGCCGAGATGAAGGAGTTGAAGGCTCAGTTGCAAGAGCTACTGGAAAAGGGATTCATCCGACCTAGCGTTTCCCCATGGGGAGCACCGGTGTTATTTGTTCGAAAGAATGATGGATCCATGAGACTTTGCATCGACTACAGGCAGTTGAACAAAGCCACAGTGAAGAACCGTTATCCGTTGCCTCGCATCGACGACCTGTTCGACCAGCTCAGAGGGGCTACAGTATTATCGAAGATCGATCTGCGTTCTGGATACCATCAGATTCCTGTTAAGAGAGAAGACATTCCGAAGACTGCTTTTAGGACACGCTATGGGCATTATGAGTTTTCAGTCATGCCTTTCGGATTGACTAATGCCCCGGCAGTGTTCATGGAGCTTATGAACAGTGTGTTCCGACCATACTTGGACCAGTTCGTAGTAGTGTTCATCGATGACATCTTGGTTTATTCACGGACTCAGGAGGAGCATGCTAGACATTTGCAATTGGTTTTGAGTGTGTTGAGAGAGCACAAGCTGTATGCAAAATTGTCCAAGTGTGAATTCTGGTTGAGTGAGGTGACATTCTTAGGACATGTTATCTCTGCCACCGGTATCCAGGTAGACCCCAGCAAGATTTCAGCCATAGTGGA
>OOIL02002469.1:35109-47720 GCA_900332095.2 Cuscuta campestris
TGTCAAAAAAAGTTTCGCTTAAAAACCATTTCGTTTATTCAAAATTTAGAACCTTAGGCACATGATTGAGATTCTACTGTATAAAGCTATTAATATAGGTTAATTGAGGCCTTTGCACTCAGACTTTTCAAAAACTCATTTCATAATACTTTCTTAGATTGGATTTTGTTCCTATAGGAATATTTTTGTTCAAGACATCATGTTTTACACCATAACAGTCATTAAACTTCCCTCATTAGCTGAATATTTTATTACTGTTATGAGTCACTGGGTAGTTTTTATTTTCTTATAATGTTAAATATCTAGGTAGAACTATGAGAGAAATAATACCCTATATAGGTAGAGGATCTGCAATCAAATAAAAAGCTCCTCTATAAAATGAAAGTCTCAATGGAGCAAGTTTTTATCTACAATATCATTCAATGTGTTTATTTTTTAGAATATGACCATGTGTTCTTTTATGCTTTTTGAGCATAATATGCTAACAATGGCCCATGTTTAGCATTGTGATCATGAAGTGCTTAACAACAATTTGACCATCACTGATTTCATGCTTATTGGTTCTTGCTGTCACTTTGTTAACAAGGAGAGTTGGAAAAAACAAGGCATTACTATTACATGTTATAGCACATTGCCGACTAATGAGGAAGAGAGACTATCTTGAATGACTTTCTTTCTTACGCTATATTAGTTTTTTAATTTATATTTTGTGTGAGTTGTTCTTGTGTTAGATCGTTGTAACAAGGTTTCAAGAAGTTCGTGGGAGACAAGAAGCAGCAAAAGTGATTTCTTGTGTGTAGTGGAATAAAGTTTACTGCCACATCTGGATCAAATGTTATAAGTACCAGTATCATCGTGTGTCTTGAGGGGAATAAATATTTCTACCATATCTGAGTCAGATGTTGTAAGTATATGATCACTTTTCGTGCTTTTGTATAACTGATATGTTTACACTAGAGTGTTAAAGTTCACTCCAAGTTTGTTATATCTTTTTCCTTATCAGTTCTCGCAGTATGGATGTTGTCCCAATTCTGTCATTTTGTTTCGTGGTATTGACTCCGCCCATTATTTGTTCTAGAAGAATGCATGGGTTCTCTTAGCTGCGAGTACGTATTTATATGTTTCATGTGTAGTTTGTTGTTTCTAATTTTTATGTTTGCAAGTTGAATTTATCTCACAATGAGATTGAAAACCTTTTGTTTTGTCTTTTGTATAGTATCCATGCAGTTACATTAATTCATGTGAATGTTTTTCAGATTTCGAGTGTTGGATGTATTCAATTACTGGATTTTACTCTAATGGAGACATATTTGTTGATGTTAGATTTGTTCAGGAATTAGATGCTGCTAAACAAAGGGATATCAGGAAACAATGTTATATTTGCTGCAGTGCTCAATATAACATTGCTGCAGGTAATGAACGGCAGTTTCTGTTTAACTCCACGGCACAACAGTTTATGTTTGTTGAGCGAAAATAACATTGCTCAATATAATATTACTTCTTGCTTTTGGTGTACTTACTGATACTTAATTGAATTGTTCACGCAGAATGTGCCGGGTGGAGACATACAACCGGATGTCTTTAACAGACTATCATATCTTTTAAAAGTTGAGGTCAGGCGTGCACACTTCAATGACTTCGTTCCTTCCTATAATGTTATTGACATTTGTTTCGACGAGAAAACCATCTCGCAATTCAAGGAAACCAATTCGACATTTTTCTTGGTCCAGGTTTGATTACATACATAATGGAATATAAATTTGGCTTTAGTGAAACTTTTATTACGAATAATAAACACATGGATTTTAAGATGCTAATAAAATGTTGTTTATTCAACCCATTGGTAATAGACTGATGTGACTTTGGGACTTTCAACTGGGGAAAAATCATCACAATTCTTGGAGTGTCTGTTCCCCAATTTTTAAAGATTCTCTATTTCCCTAATTTTTTCGATAACTTCTTGGATCCCGATTCGCAATTTGTTTTGAATCATAATATGTGTAATTACATGCCTTATATTGCCAATTCCTTGATTCCCATGATAATATTCTGCCTATATATGAATTCTCCTCGAGAGCAACCCACCACATCCCTTCTTACGCATGTTTTTCTTCTTGCAGATTAAAACTTCCTTTTGCTCCTGACATGTCGAGGGCTAGGAATTCTATTGAGATGGTGTTCATGGATGAACATGTAAGTCAAAGTCTGATAATTCACCACATAATTCATATATAAACACACACACACACACTACGACCATTATGTAATTAGAGCTTGGATGATGTTTTTCTTTTGTGTGTATCATATTGGTGTACGTTCCCAACAGGATTTGTGTTTTTTTTGTGTTTATACTATAAAATCAGTATATAGTATGAATTTTAATTAGCATACTTTGTTTATGTCGTATCATTCATTATGCTTCTAACATTGTACTTCCTCCTTCCCGCTATGACTGTTCATCTCAGCACTTTGACTCATCAAATTCTCTCAATGTGTAAGCCTAAATATAGTCATGTGTGATCTTGTTTGATTTGTCTTAACATATAGATTATTAATATATAATTTCTATAATTTTTAATATACAAATTACAAGATAAAATAGATTAAAGAAGTGTATTGGATGGTGTGCAAAAATGAAAGTGGACAAATATAGTGGGACGGAGAAAGTATACTATATTTAGCTATATTTTTAATCATTTACTAAAATAAAAAATTCAACAGAGTTAAAAACAACATGCATTCGACCACGTGCATTGCACGGGTTATATACTAGTATATAAATAGAGAGCTAGAGGATGCAGGGGTTCCACACTATATTCATTTCACCCATAATAATAATAATAATAATAATAATAATAATAATAATAATAATAATAATAATACTAATAATAATAATACTAATAATAATAATAATAATAATACTCTGATCCGCAATAATAATAATAACAACAATCATAAAAATAATAAAAATAATATAAATCACTCTAAATAGGACTAAAACATAGAAAAAAGTACTAAAATAGGACTTTCATGTTTTTTTTCCCGAAATAGGACTTTGCACTGTGGTAACGTGGCACTGTACATGTGCACATTACTATACTTTTTTGGTAATTTACATGACCATGTTTGGTAATATAAGTCTTATTTCGAGAATAAAAACATGGAAGTCATATTTTGGTGTATTTTCAATGTTTTAATCCTACCTTGGTCTTTCTCTCAAATAATAATAGCAATAAAGTATTTTTATTATGTATATATTTATTATTTATTGTAGTTGTTCTTCGATAGAAGCACTCCATTTGCAAAAGATACTTTAGTACAGTTAATTGGCAATTTGATAATTAAAAAAACCTTACTAGGGGTAGACCTGTGCAAACAAGGGTCGGCCTGTCTGGCCCGCCCAGCCCACCCTTTAAAAAGGACGGATATGGACAACCTTTAATACTCACATGGGAGGATCTGGAAGTTACTTTTAGCCCATCTAGGCCAACAGGCCCGCCCATATTCATCAAAAATATTCACTTTATTATTACGGAGTAATTATCTAGCCAATATAATTTTGAAAAATTGTTATAGTTCATGTATAATGGTCCAATTCACTCACCTCTCTTAAACAAAAATCAATATTCTTTCAATGAATTTGTATGATGGGTTTATTAACTATGCAACAATACCTCTGTTATGCTTTCTATGTAAATTTGGTGAGTGGTAATTTTATTTTAAACATTGAAAAAAGAGTTCAATGTTTTTTTTTGGATTTTTTGTGCAAACAAAGTTTTCTTGGTGTTTTATCCGGGCCGGGCGGCCCGGTGGGTAGTTCGGCCCGCTAAGGAGGGCGGATATGGGTAAAGAGTTTAGCCCATCAAATTTGGGTCGGGCTAGACCCGCCCATGTAAATGGGCTAATAATTTGTATTCAGCCCGATCCAGATCCAGCCCGGATCCTTATTTGCACAGGTCTACTAGGGAGAAAGAAATAGGTTCAATCATATTTATTAGAATGAAATGACTCCAAAATACATTTCTTTTGAACACATAACTCTATTACTTCCTATATTAGCTAAAATAATTCTTTTTTTTGTTTGGGCTCAATATGTTTTTAGTCCCGGTAAAATAGGTTATTTTCATTTTTGGTCCTTGTAATATTTCTTTGTAAAGTCATCCTCATAAATTTTTTATTTTGAAAATGGTCCTAACACATAATTTTTACTTCTCATTTTTTGAGATATCACATTTATTTCGTATTCAGCATCTCAATTTTGTATTTGTAATTACATCACACACAATTCATATGACATAGGTTGTCTTCTTCATCAAATTACATCCTCAATTTCCAAATTTTATTATACTGCATTCAATTCCTAAAAAATTAGAAATTTGAGATGTAATATATACTCCGTAAATAACAAGGAAAATGATGTCTGTACACCAAAATTTGTACCCCGAAGGCATGTACCAACATTTAGTGCTTGTGTGATACTTTACAATGACACAAAAATGTCAGTGCAATTTTTTGATTGAACTAACATTTTGTACCATTTAAAGTGATGGTGCATCCCTTTGGGGTACACTTCTAGGTGTAGCCTTAACATGGTTGAAATAAGAATGATATCAGAGGTAGTAAAAATTAGAAATGCAAGACTATGATGTTTAGTACGAAATAAATGTACTATCTCAACAAATTAGAAGTGAAAATTATGTTTAAGTCTCATTTTTAAAAACAAATTATAAGGATGACTTAACAAAAACACACTTTTCAGGGACCAAAAAACAAAATTTGCATATTTTACAAGGAAAAAAACATATTTAATCCCTTCTGTTTTAACTAATACGCTTTCACTTTTTGCAAAAAAAGACTAATATATCAAAATATAGTCGTTGTAATATACTTCAATTCATTCTATTTACTATACATTGATATATAAGTTATTTAAATTATATATCATTCTTTTTTTCTTCGACATTAAAGACCTAATTAGACAGATAAATTATGAAAATAAATTAAGCAAAATTAAAAATAGGAGATCTTTCATTTGGGAGAGTCATAGCGTTGCTATTGGACTACATACAAGGTCCTTAGCGACTCCAAAATAAAATTAGTAACTCCTCTACTGAGCTTAAGGCTAGACAAGATTGGGGTTATCTTCTCGAAGTACCACAACAACCGGAGGGCAAAGTGTGGATATTATACGATGTGATTTGTGTGGCTCATCGTCTCTTTGTGTGCTTGGTCTTCGATACCGTTATCTGACGTAAATAGTTTTATTGTGTTCGTGTAACTACATAGTTTTTCTTCTTTATGATTATTTTGGATTTATCGTTGTGTGTCTTCATTCTTGCTATAGGTGTTTTATTCTATCGCGCCATACACAAAAGCCAAATTGGATGAGACCTGATAGACTTGATCAAACAACGGGCTGGGTCGGGTTTCGGGCCGGGCCATGACGCTAGATAACATGCTTTTTTTCGGCCCGAGCCTGGCCCGGAATACGGGCCTATTATTTAAATCCAAGCCCAGACCATAGGAAAGTCAACGGGCTTCGGCCCGGCCTGGCCTGCTAAATTAATAATATACTAATTTTAATAATTATTTCATAAAATGAATAAAGAGCAATAACGTACTAATATGTAAAAACTCAAAAGTCAAAAGCATCATAATATTACAGTAACAAAGTGACTAGGGACATATGATCAAATCCATATCCACAATAAAAATTATTGAGATTTGACCAATTTCAATTCTCATATTAGGTCTGGATCCACTTTCTAACCAAAAGCTTAAACAAATTGGTAGTGTTTCATCTTTTTTATATGATACTGTCATTTTTAGTAGATGTTCGATGTTGGGAATGAACAGACTACCAACACCCCTCCTCAAGTGGTTGCAAGGCTGGTCTAATTACTACTTGAATGAATGAATCTAGTTTTCAAGCTCGCTTTCTTAGAAGAGGACAATTTGTAAAACAATTTTTTGACTCATTCAGTATAGTTTTCTGTCTACTAGTGGTGGATTCTTTTTTATACAGTTTTGTGTCTGTTGGTGGTGATTTTTTTGTTTAGGTCCACATACTTTTTAGAAATAATTCACACGAATATTGCAAGAAATTTGTAGATTGTACATTAGTACTCCAAAAATTAATAATTCACGTCATTGCTCCCAAAAATTGTTCAATTTTATATCAATACTCCGAGCTGCCAACTAAGCACATTACGTGATATTTTTAATGATGACTGTAAATTGTTAGGTGTGTTAATAACTACAAAGTGATAAAAAAATAAGGAAAATAACGTTTCGGATAAAATAAAGGATTTTCAAATACTTATTTCATAGTCAAATTTATATTTGTTGGAAAGATCTTTAAAATATGATTCTTTGACTATATTAACTTTAAACTTTTCTAATTTTATATTTGAAATACTATTCATAATTTATCTGATTAAAATATAAATACTTTATTTTTCAGTTTTAACACTTTTTTATTTTAAATCGACATGAAGAGGGTAATTATAATACATTGTTTTTTTATTTTTGTAATTAAGTACCAACATATACTTAATAATTATCTAGTCACATTTAAAATGTCACGTATTCATCTAAGTTGACAACTTGGAGTATTGATTTAAAATTGAATAACTTTTGGGAACAATGATGTCAATTATTCAATTTCAAAGTATATACATGAAATCAATGATTTCTTGGGGTATTCATATAATTTTTTTTTGAGTAAATTCCATAATTGGTCCTTTATAACAGGGAGGTTTCCATATTTAGTCCTCTATTATCAAATATTATCCCCATAGTCCTTTTTTTAAGGGTGCCTTTCCACAAATGGTCCTATTTTTGATCTTCTGCCGTGTTGCTGTTAATTTAAAGGCTAAAAATATAATTTGACGTCAAGATTATGTCTAGTGACGTGTTCTGATATTGGTTAAGCGGATAACACAAAATAATGACTATGATTGTGGTCTAGAATTCTGACGAAAGATCACATTTGTAGATTATAGTTGTCGTAAAAAGCGACTGTAATTCACAAACGACGCAAACGGAACAGCCTTTGGAATTGTGTATGATAAAAAAGATATATTATCATTGTGAAATTATATTTTTAGCCCTTAAATTAACACCAACATGATAGAAGATCAAAAAAAGGACTATTTGTGGAAATGTACCCATAAAAGAAGGACTACTTGGATAATATTTGATAATAGAGGACTAAATAGGGAAACCCCTTGTTATAAAGGATCAATTATAGAATTTACTCATTTTTTTTTTTACTTTTTATTATTCCTAATATCCTTCCTCTTCCGTTCAACCAAGAAGGTAAAGAAACCAAAAAAGGAAAAAAAGAAAAATGCTAGGGGTACACCAATGGTGTACCCTATTTGTCCCCCACCCCCTCTTCCACTACATAAATGGGCAAATACTTTTTTAAAAAATTAAATAAACAAAAATTAAATAAGAATGAGTGGTGGAGAAGAGGGTGGGGGACAAATGAGATACACCTTTGGTGTACCCCTAGCATTGCTCCAAAAAAACATCGTCCTTTGGTCACCAAACCCTGACCCCATGGCCGTTCCGTACCCTAAACTGCGAATAAATTTTAAGCTGTCAGTGATACATCGATAACATCTTCACCCAACCTTTTGGGCCCGACCCCAGTGGGGGGACCCATTCATTTCCACGTTTTCCCCAGCTCTTCAACTGACACCATAATTCTTCTCTCTAATTAATTTCCCATATAAATAAGCTTATAAATTGGTAACTCCACAAAGAAATAGAGAGAGAGAGAGAGAACAATCTAATTAAACAAGGAGACGCAAGTCTCAGCTGTGCTCTGCTAACTGAATATATACACAAACCCAAAAAAAAAAAGAAGAAAGTTTCCCATCAATAATATGTATATATATTCAGCCATGCGAGACATTGCTGAGATCCTGTGCGGTTGGGTCTTTTGTCTCTTAGTGTTTTACTTGGTATACGTTAAGGTTGTCCCCTCTAAGCGGGGCATGCCGAGGTCGTACCCGCTCACCGGCCACCTCTTTTCCATGCTCAAACACCGCAACACCATCCTCGACTGGACGGCCGATGTCCTCCGCATGTCACCCACGTCAACGTTCACCCTCCGCTTCCCCTTCGGCCGCGCCAGGCTCTTGACCGCCAACCCCAAGAACATTCAGCACATCATGAAGGTCAAGTTCAAGGACTACCCGAAGTCGCGAAACTTCGAGGACTCCTTCCTCGACCTCTTCGGCGGGAGCATTTTTCTCGCCGACGGGGAGAACTGGAAGAGGCAGAGGATGCTTAACGGCGCCGAGTTCCACGCGAAGGGTTTCCTCACCTTCATCAAGTCCATCACCCAGGAGGAGCTCTCAGAGAGGATGTTCCCACTCCTCTCTGGCGCGGCCCAGGGTGACAGGGTGTTGGACTTTCAAGATGTCATGCGCCGGTTCACCTTCGACGTGGTGGCGAGGCTCGCCCTCGGACACGACCTCGCCTACCTCTTGCCGTCGTTCCCGGAGACGGAATTCGGGGACGCGTTCGACGACGCCATCGAAATATGCTGGAAGCGGTGCCTCTCTCCGTTCATGACCGTTTGGCGCACCCAGAAGCTTCTTGACTTGGGGTCCGAGTGGCGGCTCCAACGGGCCGTGGCTGTGGTTCGAAGACTCATCCGTAAGCTAATCAGAGAAAGGAAGGAGTTCGGAGACGACTTCTTGTCGAGGTAGTCTTAAGTTGGAACTTCTTGCTTTAACTTCAAACACAAAGTACTCCATAGTTTTCAAAAAAAGTCTCTACATTTTGACCAATAAGTCAATAAAATTTAAGGAATACAATTTAGGAAGGTGCAGGATGCGTTGTTAGGGCTGGGTACCAAATGGTTACCGGATAAGAAGCACCATATATAGCTACCGAATTCCATATTATGATATCAAAATCTAATGTAAAAAGAATCCCTAAATAGGATTAAAACATAATGACTTTTTTCAATATAGGATCATATTCTTTATGTTTTTATTTTTCAATGTAGGACCATTGGTCATTATCCATTAATACTCATTATTAAGTAAATGTCCATCATCACTGAACATTATTAAGTACTCCTTCCGTTCTAAAAAACACTTCCTCTTTTATTTTTTCCACTTCCATCAAAACACTTCTATTTTCTATTAAAAAAATCATTTTTACTCTTACTTTTTCATACCCTGCCTATCACATCATGCTTTTTCTCTAATAATCTATCCATCACATCTTATTTTTATCATCACATTAAGGACAAAATTGAAATTCATTTACAATTTAACACTTCCTTATTTTTACACTAGGTCAAAATGGGAACTCTTTTTTAAGAATGGAGACAAATTTTTCTCTCTTAATTTTATACTAGCTGCATATGAATGTTTTTTACATTAACAGGCTGATGAGCAAGAATATAACAGACGAGACGTTCCTGATTGACACCGCCATTGCGATCGTTCTAGGCGGCGTTGACACCATGGTCTCCGCCTTCACGTGGCTGTTCTGGATCATCGCCCGCCACCCCGAGGCAGAAGCGAAGATTCTCAAAGAGATAGAAGATTACGACGCCGGGAAAATCGAAGAGCTGGTATACACTCACGCCGCCGTCGCCGAGAGTATGAGGCTCAACCCGCCGGTGCCACTGGAGGGAAAACAGGCTAGAGTTGACGATGTGTGGCCCGACGGGACAAGGGTGCAGAAAGGGATGGGAATCATATGCCACACCTACGCGGTGGGCCGGTCGGCGGCGGTGTGGGGACCCGACTGGGCGGAGTTCAAGCCGGAGAGATGGTTGAAGAAAGTCGACGGCGCCGGCCCCGGGGAGGAGCGGTGGAGTTTCGCGGCGAGGGATGCTTTCACTTACCCCGTGTTTCAGGCCGGGCCGAGGATATGTTTAGGGAAAGACATCGCGTTCATTCAGCTGAAGATGGTGGCCGCAGCTGTCTTGCGGCGTTTCCGGGTGGTGGACGCCGCCGGCGGCTTGCCGCTCTGTGAATCCTATATCAGCTGCAGGATGAAAGATGGGTTTCCCGTACGCATTGTGGAGCGTAGCACAGCCGATAAAAATGGAGGGTTTGCATAACTTCAAACTTCAAACCATATTCGTAAAAATTATAAAAGTTCTTCTATAATTATTATCTCGTTATTGTGTTTCTTTAAAATGTGTTCATGTGTTTAAAATATAGTTGCACTGTTCGAAAAATTTCAGTTTTTATATTATCCACGGGTACTACTTGTTGGAATAAATCCTTTTATACGTATCGAATAAATGTTGTTTCAAAGACGTGATTAAAGAAGAGAAAGATTAAAACATAATGACTTTCCCAATATAGGATCATATGTTTTTATTTCCCAATGTAGAACTTTTGGTCATTATCAAGTAGTCATTATTCAAGTAAATGTTCATCATTACTGGACATTATTCCTCCCACTAGGTCATTATTAAGTCCTATTTAGGGAATAAAAAAGTTTAAGTCCTACATTGGGAAAGTTATTATGTTTTAGTCCTATTTAGTGCAAATTTTACATTAAAGAAAGCTAATTTACCTAAATAGGACTAAAACATAATAATGCCTTTCTCAATATAGAACCATATGTTTTTATTTTTTAATGTAGGACCATTGATCATTATCTATTAGTCATTATTCAACTAAATATCCAGGACATTATTCTTCTCACTAGTCATTATTAAGTCCTATTTATGGAATAAAAAAACTTAAATCCTACATTATTTATCACGTGTAGTATCAGAATACCATAATTGCTTTTAGAAAAAAAGAATTCACCATAACTATGAAACTGTTGTAAACTCAGTAATTCATTCATCACATACGGGGGTATTTATACATACACGAGACGAGGTATAGTCTAGGTCAATAAGGAAACAAGATATTCTGAATAGAATTAAAAATATATCTGCCATATTTAACACTCCCCCTCAGATATATCATCATGCATTATACACTAATAACATTATGCTACTGGATAATGTTGGCTAGGTTCTTCAGGACCTATATTAACTGATACTGCAGGATCAGTTATGTTGCCTCATTAAAAACCTTACTAAGAAAACCCAATGGGACAAAACTTAGGTAAGGGAAAAAGAGTACAGCGTGTATAATATTTTCCCTCAAAATAAAATTATACTCCCCCTCAAAACAAATTTTTCTCTTTCAGCCTGCGAAGTCCAATCTTCTTTATGAGTTGCTCGAATTTGTGCCTAGGCAGAGATTTCGTGAATAAGTCTGCCAAATTTTCGCTTGATTTAACTTGAAGAACATTGATCTCTCCTTCTTTCTGCAGATCAGATGTTGAGAAAAACTTTGGTGAGATGTGCTTCGTTCTGTCTCCCTTGATATACCCTTCCTTGATCTGAGCTATGCATGCTGCATTGTCTTCATATATAATTGTAGAATTCTTCTTGATTTCTTCCAAACCACATGCGGCTCCTTGTATATGATCAATCATCGATCTCAACCAAACGCACTCCCGACCAGCTTCATAAAGTGCTACCAATTCAGCTTGATTTGATGATGTTGCTGTTAGAGTTTGTTTTGTTGACTTCCAGGAAATTGTTGTAGCACCGTATGTGAACACATAACCTGTTTGAGAACGTGCATTGTGTGGATCTGATAAATACCCAGCATCAGCATACCCTACAAGTTGGGACTTTTCATCTTTCTGGTAGAAGAGACCTAAGTCTCGTGTCCCACAAATATATCGAAATATTTGCTTTATCCCATTCCAATGTCTACGTGCTGGGTTTGAACTGAATCTTGCTAATAGATGTACTGAGAATGCAATATCGGGCCTTGTATTATTTGCAAGATACATGAGTGCACCGATCGCGCTTAAATATGGTACTTCTGGACCAAGTACTTCTTCACCCTCTTCTTGGGGGCGATAAGGATCTTTATGTATATCTAAGGATCGGACAACCATGGGTATGCTCAACGGATGTGCCTTGTCCATATTAAAACGTACTAACATCTTCTGGATATAGTTTGACTGATGGACGAATATGCCATGGTGCAAATGTTCGAATTGCAAACTAAGACATAATTTTGTTGTGCCAAGGTCTTTCATCTCAAATTCTCTCTTTAAGAGCTCAGTAGTTTTTTCTATCTCTTCAGGAGATCCAATGATGTTTATATCATCAACATAAACTGCTACAATTGTGAATTTAGAGAGTGATCTTTTTATAAAAACACATGGGCTAATTACATCAGATTTAAAATTATGCTTTTCAAGGTATTCGCTAAGTCGATTGTACCACATACGACCAGATTGCTTGAGACCATATAAAGATCTTTTGAGTTGTATAGCACACATGTCTCGAGGTACTGATTTTAATGCTTCTGGCATTTTGAATCCTTTAGGGATTTTCATGTAGATGTTATTCTCAAGTGTCCCATATAAGTATGCGGTGACAACATCCATAAGTTTCATCTGAAGTCCTTCTGAGATTGTGAGGCCGATTAAGAATCTAAGGGTTATCGCATCCACTACAGGGGAGTACGTTTCCTCATAATCAACTCCTGGGATTTGGGAAAACCCTTGTGCTACAAGTCGTGCCTTATATCGCATAATCTCAT
>OOIL02002469.1:47964-70144 GCA_900332095.2 Cuscuta campestris
CAAGTCGTGCCTTATATCGCATAATCTCATTCTTTTCATTTCTTTTTATTGCAAACACCCATTTATAACCCACTGGTTTGACGTCTATGGGTGTTCGGACTACAGGTCCGAAAACATTTCGTTTGTGAAGTGAATCAAGTTCAGCGTTCACGGCCTCTTTCCATTTTGGCCAATCATTTCTGTGCATGCACTCTTCTAGAGTTTTAGGTACGTAATCATTCTCATTGAGTACATCCATTGCTATAGCATATGCAAAAATTTCATCAACACGTGTTTCATGTCGGTTCCATATTGTACTGTCTTGTACATAATTAATAGAGATCTCATTTTCATTTGGTACCGGTCCTTCTTCCGGAATATCATTTTCCTCTGGAAATGTATTAGTCTCTTCTGGGACATTAACCTCTACAGGGGTATCTTTCATAATCTTCTCTGTGGTTTCACCAACTGCACAATTTTGCTCCTTTCGTTTTCGTGGGTTCTTATCTTTGGAACCGATTGGTCTCCCACGCTTTCTTTGTATGGTAATCACTTCTGGGATTACTTCAATACGAGCAGGTGCATTAGATGCTGGTATATGTGACTTTGTCACTCTATTTGTATCTATGAATGCATCTGGTAATTCATTTGCTATGCGCTGCAAATGTATTATCTTTTGGACTTCAGAATCACATTGACCACTTCGGGGGTCGAGTATCGATAGTGATGATGCATTCCATATTACTTCTTGTGTTACCAGTCTTTCTTTATTCTTGTCTCCCCCTAAGACTCGGAATACTGTCTCATTTAATTGACAGTCAGCATACCGTGCTGTAAACATATCTCCTGTCAATGGTTCTAAATATTTAATGATAGACGCAGAGTTAAAACCAATATAAATGCCCAGTCTTCTCTGGGGTCCCATTTTGGTACGATGTGGTGGCGGTATTGGGACGTAAACTGCGCAACCAAATATTTTTAAATGGGACAAATTTGGTTCTCTTCCAGAGACCAGTTGAAGTGGGGAGTATTCTTGATTAGCAGTTGGTCTTAGTTTGATCAGTGCAGCAGCATGTAAAATAGCGTGCCCCCATGCCAAAGATGGCAATTTACTTCTCATCAGAAGCGGTCTAGCAATTAACTGTAATCTTTTAATTAATGATTCAGCTAGACCATTTTGTGTATGAACATGAGCTACTGGATGTTCAACATTTATCCCAATTGACATGCAATAATCATCAAAAGCTTGGGATGTAAATTCTCCTGCATTATCCATGCGAATATTTTTAATTTGATTTTCTAGGAAATGCGCTCTTAATTGTATGATTTGGGCTAAAAGTCGCGCAAACGCTACATTTCTAGTAGCTAGAAGACTCACATGTGACCATCGTGAGGAAGCATCAATCAACACTAAAAAATAGCGGAAAGGTCCACATGAAGGATGTATGGGCCCACAGATGTCCCCTTGGATTCTTTCCAAAAAGGAAGGATTTTCATGTATCAATTTTATTTGGGAGGGCCGTGTTATAAATTTTCCCATAGAGCATGCTGCACATGATAAATCTTGCGGCAGTAAGATTTTATTATTTTTAAGCGGATGCCCATTCGCATTTTTTATTATGCGTCTCATCATGGTACTGCCAGGGTGACCTAGTCGGTCATGCCATATGGTAAAAGTGTCTCTATCTAGTAACTTCTGGTTACTTACCATATATGACTCAATAGGATTAATAGTAGTGCAATATAATCCAGAGGATAAAGCTTCTAGCTTTTCTAAAGTGTCCTCATTGGAAATAATTTGTAGGTATTCTCTACTATTTTCGGATGTGGTTTTGAGGTGGTAACCATTTTGTCTTATATATTTGAAACTAAGTAAATTTCTTCTAGATTTACTGGAGTATAATGCATCATTTATGATTAATTTGGTACCCGAGGGTAATATGATGCATGCTCTTCCGGAGCCTTCAATTAGGTCACTAGCACCCGAGATAGTACCAACAAGTATTTTGATTGGAAATAATTCAGAGAAATATTCCTTATGTTTTAGGATTGTGTTGGTGCTACCACTATCTACCAAACATTCATCACCAATAAGAGCTCTACTGGAGCTTGTGTTCATATTTCTTCAAGAAATAAAATAATGATTATTATTCATTCATTTAATAAATCACCTCATAAAGCTTTGAATAAGAATAATAGGCATAATAGAGAGCATAGGAAAAACATCAAACAAGTTCAAAACAAAAGATCCAAATGAATGAACACATTGTCTAGAACATAGTCGTAAAGATAGGGAAAGAAAGGAAAAAAACTACGCAGTATGGTTTAATGGTCCTCAATGGTTTAATGGTCCTCAATGAAATCAGATGCATCTAGATGAGTATTTGTGAGCATAGTGGTGGTGTCAACGAGATTTGTCTCAACGTGTTTTCCCTTTTCATTCTCTTTCACCATTCGTTGATATGCCTCCACGAGATGTTTAGGGGTGCGACATGTTCGAGACCAGTGGTTGGTCATGCCACACTTGAAACAGGTACTTTCTTGGCCTCCTTTAGCTTTACCCTTCTGGGGTCGTCCCCCATCATTCTGCTTCAGTTTACCCTTTCCATGTGATGGGCCGATATCCAGCGGGCGGCCCAAATGAACCATTTACACAACTTCGGGTCAGACACTCGGAAGATACTCAGGTCTGGGCCGGCCCATGGAGCCGGGCCCGGTTGACTTTAGACCAAAAGTAGCTGGAGAAGGAGACGGAGCAAATTGGCCGTTACAGAGCCGGAAAAAGGGGATCGCGCCCTTAACGGGATAGACTCCATCGATTATGCGTTACCTTAATTGCATATAGCTCACGTATAAATAGATGAGACCCAAAAGGGGGGAAGGGAAGAAAAATCAAGCTAATAAGACATACCCAATTCTCGAATTCTCGTTCTTAATTTTGTTCTTACGATCCGCTCTGTGAATCGGATCATTTGGTGGATTTATTGTCCATCAAATTGGTGCTTTCATTGAGAGCTCGAGAATCATACTCAGAGGGAATCCTCCATAGAGACGATGGTGCAAACGCGCCGTAACGCCAATGTAGGTACCGGAGTTCCCCAACAGGGGGAGAACAGCACCACTGGAGGTCGGAACCCTCCCATCACCACAGGGGAGGCTGAGGCCCTCATTCAGAGGGTTGGAATCACGGCCGAACAATTCAAAGAGGTGCTGGCCGCACTTGCGCCCAACCGCGAGGTTGTGGTAGAAGATGTGGCTGGGGGACCCACAGGCGGGAAGGCTGGACCTACAGGCTCCCAAGGAAAAAAGAAAAACGTAAGGCGGTCCCAGAAGAAGAAGGCGACCAAGCCTAATGGGAAGGCTGTGATGGCTGATGCGCTTTCCAGACTGGAAGAAGAGGATGACTCGTCCTCCTTCGAGCGGATGTCTGCCTTTGACCGTTTGGGAGACCCCAAGTCAAAGAAGCCTCGGACCTCTGCGTTCGAACGGCTGCAGGACACTCGGTCGGCCCGAAAAGGCGACCTGAGAGACACACTCAAGGAGAAGAGAGGGGAGTCCACAACGACCTCCAAGGTCGGTTCTGAGGAGCGACGGACGACCGTCGGGGATAAGGGCGCAGCTGAGCTGTGGAAAATGTACGAGCAGCTGGAGAAGCGGCTGGACGCCCAAAACCCCTATCGCCAGGCGGTCTTCAGTGAGGTAACGCCCTTCTCCAGAAGGGTAATGTCCTGCCCTCTCCCAGATAATTTCAAGACCCCCCAGATCAAGGCGTACAACGGGACGACCGATCCCCAAGACCACCTCGCTCGCTTCGGGGCAAACGTGGTCATGTATGCGTACCCAGAAGAAATCAAATGTCGATGTTTCCTGGCCACATTGGAAGGGTAGGCTTGTGAATGGTTCCACAAGTTACCCAAGGGGTCGATAGATAAGTGGAGCGACCTGGCCCACAAGTTCTTGGAGCACTTCGCATCCAGCCGGAGACAGAAGCTCCCCTTCTCGCATCTGCTCAATGTGAAGATCCGGAAGGGGGAACAGCTCCGGGAATTCATTAATAGGTGGGAGAAGGAGGCTAGGGACGTCTAAGGGGCGGACGACCAGGCCCTGATCGCCATGCTCCAAGCTGCACTCCCCCAAGGGGATGTGCGCAAAGAGCTGCGGCGGAATCCTCTCTCAACCTATCAAGAGATGTTGGCCCGGGCGAAGTACTTGGCATTGGAAGAAGAAGATGATGAGCCACCAGTCCGGAAGGAGAAGAAAAGTGGGCCACCGGTGGCAGAAGGGAAGAAGAGGAAGGACTATGGTAAGGGGCCAAACCCCACCGGGTATCATGTGAACAGGCATCCTGTTCATGCGGTAAAATCGTTGCCTGCTCCTCCTCACAGTCGGGAAAGCTATGGTGTGCAGGATGCACCCAAATACTGTGAGTACCACCGTAACAGCACCCACAATACGTCGGAGTGCGTCACGTTGAAGAAGGAGATGGATCAGCTGATTGCTAGAGGGCCGCCTCCTCGGACGGAACGACCATCCTCAGGTAACCGGACCTGGAGGAGGCCTCCAGCCCCCACAGCAGCGATCACAGCAGGAGAGGGGCAAGAAGATGGACGGCGGCACCTAGGACGAGATTGTGACGATCTAGATGAAGAGGAAAGGCAAGGTCGCCGACACCTGGGGTGTCGGTTCATTATGGGAGGAAACACGGGAGGAGATTCGGTATCCTCCCGGAAGAGGTGGAAGAACATGGTGTACCTGGCTGAGGTGCAAAGGCCGCCGCTGCCTAATCGGAAGAAGAAGGAACCTCTAATCTTCACAGATGAGGATTATCCCCCAGTCCTCAGCCCCCACAGGGACGCTCTGGTGATAAAGGTAGAGATCAATAATGTGGTCGTCCACCGCACTTTGGTCGATACGGGCAGCTCGGTCAACGTAATGTACAGCAACACCTTTAAGGAGTTGGGGTTGTCCCGAGGTGCCCTGAAACCAATCCATACGCCGCTATCGGGGTTTACAGGGGATACGATCGAAGCTGAAGGCACTATCACGGTGAAGGCCGGGGTAGGAGATGGCACCCACCGACTCTGGGTCGACATGGAATTTATGGTAGTGCAGCTCGACTGTGCACACCATTTGATCCTGGGGCGACCAGGGTTGGAGGATCTGGAGTGCGTAATCTCCCCCGTCCACCTATGCTTAAAGTTCAATACTCCTACGGGAGTGGGGATAGCAAGGGGAAACCAAAGCCTGTCACGTTCGTGTTACGTCAAGGCGACCAAGAGCCAAGCCCGGGTCGACGAGAATGTGAGTACGATCTGCGCCGCAATCCAGAAGGAGGAGGGGCGACCACGAGCTGAGCCGGTGGAGGAGGTCGAAGAAGTTTCCTTGGACCCGGCCGAACCACAGCGGAAGGTGAAGGTAGGTAGAACCTTACCGCTTGAATTAAAGGAGCAATTATTAGAGGTCCTCCGAGCATTCAAAGTTCTATTCGCTCGGGGACCAGAGGATATGCCAGGGGTCGACCCAAAAATCATCTGCCATAGATTGGCAGTGGATCCGACCCACAGGCCGGTCAAACAAAAGAAGCGTTTCCTTTCCTTCGAACGGAGGGAGTTCATCACCAAGCAAGTGACGACCCTAGAATCCATCGGGCACATCCGGGAGGTTCGATACCCGGAATGGTTGGCCAATGTAGTCCTCGCACCCAAAGGGAGTACCTGGCGGATGTGCGTCGATTACACTGATCTGAATAAAGCTTGCCCGATGGATCCTTTCCCTCTCCCCAACATTGATCAGTTGGTTGATGAGACGGCTGGGTGTGAGCTGATGAGTTTCATGGACGCATTCAGTGGGTACCACCAGATCAAGAAGGCTGTGGCGGATGAAGAGAAGACCGCTTTCATCACCCCCAATGGGGTATATTGTTACAAGGTGATGCCTTTTGGCTTGAAAAATGCTGGGGCGACCTATGCACGGATGGTGAACAAGTTGTTCGCGCCAGTGCTGGGGGGATGCATGGAAGCATATGTGGACGACATGATCGTCAAGTCCAAACGGGTTGAGTCCCATGCCGGCGACCTGGAGAGAGTGTTCAAGATCATGAAGAAGTTCCAGCTTCGCCTTAACCCTAAGAAGTGTACATTTGGGGTTCAGGGGGGCAAGTTCTTAGGACACATGGTCAGCCGGAGAGGAATTGAGCCTAATCCAGAGAAAGTGAAAGCAATCTTAGAAATGGAACCTCCGAGGAATGTAAAGGAGGTCCAGCAATTGACCGGCAAGATTGCTGCTCTCAGTCGCTTCTTGTCAAAGATAGCTGATCGAGCGGCTCCTTTCTTTCAGACAATTAAGAAGAGCAGAGGGTTTGTCTGGACCGAAGAATGTCAACGGTCCTTTGAAGGGTTGAAAGCATACCTCCTCTCCCCACTGGTACTTTCGAAGCCAGAGCCCGGAGAGACCCTATTTCTGTACTTGGGAATCTCTCCTCGAGCTGTGAGCTCGGTGCTTGTGAGGGAGGAGGAGGGCGTACAGCGACCTGTGTACTATGTGGCCCGGGTGTTGCGAGGGGCGGAGCAAAGGTACACAAACATGGAGAAAACCATCTTTGCGGTGGTATGTACGGTGAAGAAGCTCACCCCATATTTTCAAGCCCACCCGTTCCATGTATTATCACAAATTCCTATCGGAACACTTCTTCGAAGTCCGAATGCCCCATCACGGGTCAGCAAGTGGGGAGTGTTCTTGGGATCTTTTCAGATAGAGTTTAAGCCACGACCGGCGATAAAGGGGCAGGCGTTAGCAGATTTCGTGGTAGAATGCACTGCGAGAGAGGTAGAGTCTAGTGGTGAAGAACCCGAAGGGAACTGGTGGACCGTGTACACCGATGGGTCGTCCGCGACTGATGCTTCGGGGGGAGGTGTCGTGGCGATATCGCCAGAAGGATTCAAAGCGTACTACTCTGTGAGGTTCCGGTTTAAAGTCTCGAACAATTAGCCTGAATACGAGGCACTACTTTGCGGCTTGAGGTTGGCAGCCTCATTAAAAGCCGAGCGGATCCAAGTCCGGTGTGATTCCAAGCTAGTGGTAGGCCACGTCACTGGAGAGTTCGAGGCCAAGGATGAACGAATGAAGAAGTATAGAGACACTGCCCTGGAGTTGCTTAAAGCATTTGGGGCGTACCGGATAGAGCAGGTCCCTCGGGAAGAGAACGCTGAGGCAGATATCTTGTCGAAGCTTGGTCCGGATTCCCCGGATCATATTAAGGCAATGACCCAATAAGAAGAGTTGCTCGAGTCAAGCATCAGTCCCGGACAAGTGCTGATCATCACACTCAAAGAGGAGCCGGATTGGATTGATGAGATTACCATGTACATCCTTGACGGGTCGCTACCTGCCGACCCAATTGCGGCAAAGGTGGTGAAGCGACGTGCACCCAGCTACACGCTGGAGTGCGGTCGTCTGTACAAGCGATCGTATAATGGTACATTGTTGAGGTGCTTAAGAGCGGGCGAGGCTCAAAAGTTAATGGAGGAAATCCATGAGGGAATATGCTCAGCGCATCAGGGAGCCTTCACAATGTCCAGGAAGATAACCCTACAAGGATACTTTTGGCCAACAATTATCAGAGATTGCGCAGAGTACGTGCGCAAATGCAAGGTTTGCCAGGAATTCCAGAGGGTACCGGGGCGACCGGCGACAAATTATACCCCGATCAGTACGGCAATTCCCTTTGCCCGGTGGGGCATCGATCTGGTGGGCATTTTGCCTCGAGGGACAGGGAACAACACATACCTGGTGGTCGCGATCGACTACTTCACCAAGTGGGTCGAGGCCGCCCCCGTGCCAACCATCACTGCAGAGCAGATGACGAAGTTCGTTTCCAAGCAAATCTTGTGCCGATTTGGGGTGCCTCAGCAGATCATCACTGACAACGGAACCCAATTCGAGGCCGGAGGGTTCAATGAGTTTCTACAGAGCTGGAGCATAAAACACAGCTATGCAGCGGTCGGGTACCCTCAAACCAATGGACAGGTCGAGAACACCAATCGCACCATCGTGGACGGTCTCAAGAAGAAAATAATGGAATGCAAAAGTGCCTGGGTGGAGGAATTGCCCTACATTTTGTGGACCTACAGAACCACCCCAAGGAAGGCCACAGGTGAAACCCCTTTCTCGCTCACATATGGATTTGAAGCAAGGGCTCCAGCGGAGACCTCGTTGTTAAGTTATAGAGTAGAGACGTTTGATGCTCAAGAAAATGAAGAGAACTTGAGGGCAGAGCTGCACCTCATTGATGAGCGAAGGGAAAGGGCATACATGCGAGCAGAAAATTACCGCCGACAGGTCAAGTCATATCATGACCAGCGGGTGCGACCAAGGAAGTTCAAGATGGGCGACTGGGTCCTTCGGAAAAGGGAAGTCAGTCGGCCGACCGATGGAGGGAAGTTTGCTAAAAGCTTCGAAGGGCCATATATCATAAAGGAGGTGTTGGCTGATGGGACATTTAGATTGCAGACTCCAGCCGGTGGCGACGTTCCGCGGGTATGGAATGCCGCCAACCTTATCAAATTTTATCAATAGATTGTACTCCAACAATGTCTCTTTCGTGAAGTTTAATAAAACCAGTTTTCTGGCACATATTGTCTTCAATTCTCGAAAAAAAAGGGGGGAAGTGACCACAAGGGATCGCTAAGCCTAAACGTCATGGTGATTCGTGCTAAGATACCCAGTGTTGGGTGAAGCGCCGAACCCTGACAAGCGACCGAGGTGGAGGGCTGTTAGGCGACGCGACTAATCAGAGGACGACGCCGTGGCAAGAAAGCCCGAGAAAACGGCTAAGTCTGGAACAAAAGATCTACCGATCGCAGGAGCGACCAGGGGTCAATGGCGACGCCATAAGGGTAAAGTAACCCGGAAGTGGCTAAGTCAAAATAGGCGGGGTATTCTCTGATCAGGGTCTGAGGGAACCTGAACGCTTAAAATGAGATGCGGAAGAGAAGAAGATAGAACTTGTAAGTAAACAGGTGACATCAAAATACATTCATGAAAATGTTCATTACATTTCAAGGATAATCTCTTGCATCCACCACAATACAATTGAAAACAGTCTCTATATCTTCAAAAGGAGGGATACTTTTCCATACTTTTCCTACAGTAAAAAAGAACAATCTAAAACTTTGCGAGCAAAAGGCCTAGGGGGGACAGGCAGGTTTGAAGGGTAGTTCTGCAGCTGCATAGGCCGGCGGAACTCCGATCACGCGGAACAGGATCGGTCGCCCCCCAGCCTTGGCAAAAACCCATCGTCCTTCAAATACCAAGGAAGGACGGAGGGTGGTTCACTTCTTTCAGAACCCCAACCAGCATCACCTAGATGAGGATGGAGATCCTGAAGCCAACCGAGCTACTCCAGGTCGCCTACGGGTTTTCCGGGGAGTTGAGCGGTCGGTGGGGCGAGGTGGGCTGGAACCCAGTTCTTCCCCCAACACAACCTCCTCCTTAGGCCTCACCGGCGAGTTGGTGCGACTTTCGCTAGTCCATTGTTCAAGACTGGCGTAGTACGCGCACTCATGCTCCAGGAGGGGTAAGTGTTCATCCTGAAAGCTCTCCCAGGCCATGCATTGCAGGGAATGGAGGGGGCATGGAGCGTCCCAGTCGATCCTTCCGTCAGGTAGGCGGTTGGCGGAGAGGGCCTTGTATGCTTCACTGGAGTCATCATAAGGGTTTGGTGGTAGTGGCAGCGGTTTCACCGATGGCCACTGCCGGCGAGGCAATCGGCGGCAGAATTCGTAAGGGTCCAGCCCTCCCCAGTCATTGGAATTGACTGATTTGGGGGAGGAGGCAGGCTCCGGCGAAGAAGGAGCTGGCCCGTCAGAAAGATTCAAAGATACAGGAATTCCTTCAGACATGGCAGTGATGAAGAAAGGGAAAGTATTCGGTGAGGGAGCAAAATGAAGGTTAGGGGGCTTATAAATAAGCCCGGCGAAGGAACCGAAGAGACGGTCAAGTCTCATGGCAGCTGAACCGATAAAGCAGCTTTGAGCCGCGCGAAGGTCCAATCAGAGACTGTGAAGGGCATTGGGTCAGTTGGGCGGCACGCTGGCCAATCCAGAGATTGGGCCTGGACAGGTAGACGGGCCGGGACTAGGAGTTGGGGCCCAAACTAAAAACATATGTGTAAATCAGCTACACTAAAGAATAAAATGCCGAAGTAAGACGCTGGAAAAGAAAAGCACATGGTAAATCCGGCAAGTCAAATAACATGGGAACATTGTATCAAAACAACACGCTGTTTCAAATAAAAATTACAAGTGTCCAACAAAGCCGAAAGAGGACGGCAAGAAAGGTTAGACGCTCGAGCTAGGGTTGTCACCCGCCTTGGATGTGGCTAAGCTAGCCCCCGGATTTTGATCGCCTGGGCCGTCTTCTTCTCCTCCTTCTTCCTCCTCTTCAGACGCGCTTGAGCTCCCTTCGTCCAAATAAGGGCGGGGGTCGAACTCGGCCAAGGAGCGGCAAGGAGGGGGAAAGCCGAGGTCGGGGAGAGAGAATCCTTTGGGGAGCTGAGCCAGTCTGTCATGGAAGATCTGCTGGGCGCGGAAGAGTCCACAATTAAAGGACTTGGTGCCCTCCTTGACCATCCATTGAGCCCCAGGTTCAGTTTCGAGCCAAGCAGCCGTTAGCTCTTCCATCCGCTCCATCGCGACCACCGTGAAGTCGGGAGATGACTTGAAGGATTCTACCGTTTCCTCAGCATGACGGACCCGGTCGCTCCTCTCCACTTCCAACTGCTGGATCAGATCAGTTTTCTCCCCCTCCAGCTCGAGCACGCGGGCAGAAACAGATTCTATCTCCAAGGACAAGGAGGCCTTGTCTGCTTCAAGGGCGGCACAACGGTTCTCCTGGGAAGTTTTCTCCACAGCAAGCGTCGCGCAGCGATTCTCTTTCTCCTCCAACTCCCTTTTGAGTCGGGCGACCTCTTCCTGCAGCTCCTTCTGCTTGGCCTCGGCTGCTTTCATCGCCTCGTCTGCGGCGGCCTGGCGACCCCGTCTCCTGCCAACCACCTCAATCATCCCCAGCGTGGCCTACGCCAAGGCAGGGGGGTTAAGAATGTACAAAAAAAAGGGGAAAGGAGTGTAGATGGAATCAGTGCAAGTACCTGGCTTAGCCTCAAAAGGACCATGTTATCAAGGTCGTCCTTAGAACCGGCCGAGATGCGAGCTTGATCCTTCGCGGGCAAAGTGATCAGGGTTTCCAGTTGCACGTCCCCTAGGCTTTGGGGCAGAGGAGGAATGCAAAGCCTCGTCGAGCGACCCCCGGTCGCCACCTCGTAGGTCACTGCGGGAGGCGAAGGAGGTCGCTCCGAGGCAATGCCTAGTGACGACCCAGCGAGGTCGCCACCCGGCTTCACAAAGTGGGGGGGGGGGGGGAATGACCAGTCACTGTACCCGTTTCCAGGGTAGCATCATCCTGGTCCTCCACTACAATTACAGCCGGCTCTTGGGAGGGACCCTCCCCTTGGTGGGACGAAGAGCGTTTGCCCTGGCCTTTCGTCTCTCTCTTCCTCTTCCTCCCTGCAGTGAAGCGACTGAGCAGGAGATCGCCGTCCATCTCTTCTCTTGAATCTTGTAATTCCACTGGAAACAAAGGAAAGGGTTATCCTTAAAAAAATAATAAACTAAACATCTGGGCAAACATGGAAAGGTCAATTACCAATTGGACCACAGTCAAGACCTTCCTCAGGAATGTCCTTCAGCTGGACGGGCTGATGCCCCCCAGGAATGTCCCTCAGTAGGTCAGGTTGGTGGCGAAGCTCATCCTGAACAAACTCAAACCCCAACCCGGCAAGGGTTTCCTCTGTCACCACCTCTTTGATGTTCATAACTCCCTTGTTGCAAAGTTGGCGAGTAATTGACAAAAGGGTGGCATCAGATGGGGGGCATGGGATGCGGCGGAAGGAAGGGCGCCCTGAACCTGTGAAAGGAGATTCGGGCCCCGTCGAGACAAAGACGAAGTAGGGTTTCCAGTCTTTGGTCGACCCCTTCTTGTCGCTAACAAAGAGCTTACTGGACCTCTGGGAAAGGCTGGCATAGGACGCCCAATCCTTATGGCCCTTGGTCAGCTTAAAGGTGAATAGGAAATGGTCCAAAGTCGGTTTCACCCCTACAGCCTTGCACCGGACCAAATAACCGGAGATGTACCGGTGAGAGTTGGGGACCAACTGACACGGAAGAAGGTCCACCACATTGAGGAATTCGATCAAAAGCGGGTGGAGTGGGAAGCGCAGCCCCTTCTTCAAAGACGCCAGATGGACCGTAAAGAACCCAGAAGGGGCGTCCAGGGCGGTTTGGGTGCTGGTAGGTTTCATGACTTCAATGGAAGGTCCGACCATGTCAGTAGCATCGGCGAACCCCCGGTCAGTAATCTGGCAATGGCACAGCGCCATGATATTTTTGTCCAATCCAACCCTCGAGCCCTCGTCTACCGGGGTTGAGGAAGGGAATTGCTTCCTCAATCGACGCCGTTTATGGCCAGACACGGCCGACGGTGACGAGAAAAGGAACTGACCTGGAAAGGAAGAAGAACGGGTCGGGTAGCAGCGGAATTACAGACGAATGATGGTGAAGAAAGCGGAAGGAAGAAATGGCGTCTTGCGGCGGTTTTTAACTGACAATAGGAAGGCGAACCGGCAGGCCATGATTACCTATTTGTGGAGATCGTGCCCAGACGTCACACGGAACCCAAGAAACGGCCCGGATCCCCGCTGGAGCGCCCACGTGGACTTTGCAAACTCCCCATTCTTCCACTTGGCCCAGTTGAAGAATGAGGAGTTGGGGGGCTTATGATGGGCCGATATCCAGTGGGCGGCCCAAATGAACCATTTACACAACTTCGGGTCAGACACTCGGAAGATACTCAGGTCTGGGCCGGCCCATGGAGCCGGGCCCGGTT
Source organism: Cuscuta campestris (assembly GCA_900332095.2). Classification (NCBI taxonomy): domain Eukaryota; kingdom Viridiplantae; phylum Streptophyta; class Magnoliopsida; order Solanales; family Convolvulaceae; genus Cuscuta; species Cuscuta campestris. Next base: position 60,883 of record OOIL02002469.1, read on the forward strand.
GACTTTAGACCAAAAGTAGCTGGAGAAGGAGACGGAGCAGATTGGCCGTTACAGAGCCGGAAAAAGGGGATCGCGCCCTTAACGGGATAGACTCCATCGATTATGCGTTACCTTAATTGCATATAGCTCACGTATAAATAGATGAGACCCAAAAGGGGGGAAGGGAAGAAAAATCAAGCTAATAAGACATACCCAATTCTCGAATTCTCGTTCTTAATTTTGTACTTACGATCCGCTCTGTGAATCGGATCATTTGGTGGATTTATTGTCCATCACCATGCTTAGGATTATAAGAATCTCGATGCCATGTATTGCTTCGTCCACGACCACGACCTCTGCTGGGGCCGTGGCCTCTTCCTCTCCCTCGTCCACTCTGAGTAGTTGCCACATTCACTTCAGGGAATGGGCTCGCACCAATTGGTCGTGCTTGATTATTTCTCACGAGTAGCTCTTTGTTTTGTTCTGCTACCAACAGACATGATATCAAATCATAGTACTTAGTGAATTTACGTTCTCTGTATTGCTCCGACAGATTAATATTAGATGTATGGAACGTAGAAAAAGTCTTTTCAAGCATCTCTTTATCAGTTATTGGTTCTCCGCATAACTTCAGGACGGAGGTGATGTTGAAAAGTGCATAATTGTACTCAGAGACTGAGTTTTTTTCTGCGATGCACCACGGAGAACGGCGGAAAACAGGAGAGGCTAAAAAATTAGGGTTTGAGTCTCTCGTGCTGATAACGTGTTGTAAACTCAGTAATTCATTCATCACATACGGGGGTATTTATACATACACGAGACGAGGTATAGTCTAGGTCAATAAGGAAACAAGATATTCTGAATAGAATTAGAAATATATCTGCCATATTTAACAGAAACCAGCTTTACTTAGCTATCTATAAATTATGTCATAATTATATTTTATAATATTATTACCTTGCATCGCATTGGGAGTATTTTATTCAACTCATCCTCTAGACTCGATCGATGGTGTGAATGACCATAACCATTAAGAGTCTGTTCTTTAGGGTTTGAACTCTTAACTTTTAGTTTATTCTAATTTTTTTCAGTTCCATCGAGTTTTTTATCGTTCTTTCTAGTTTTTTCTAGTTTCTTACAGTTCTTCTAGTTCTTTCCAGTTTCTTCTAGTTTTTTCCAGTTTCTGCCTACTATTTTTATTTTCTTTAAACTCTTCCCACTTCTCGATCAATTACTCTAAAAAAAGATGTATTATTATTATTATTATTAATGGGTATATCCTTATACCCGACCCGAATTTCCGAAAGTGACAGGTCAAAAAGTTGACCGGTCAAAATGAGTCAATTCTAAAATGAGACACACTCTTCGGAAAAGATGGGTCGAAAGTTGACCGGTCACTTACCTTAAAAAGTGACCGGTCACATTTTGGGCGATAGCCAAAATGTCACTTAATGTTGTGAAGGATGCTGCGAAAGACCAAAAGGTAGTCCATAGCTCAGGGAATGACCGGGTAACCTTTGAGGAAAGGCGACCGGTCATATCATTCTACTTGGCCAACATTTGTCCAATCTCCTAAGCATGGCAATCCACAACAAAGATCAGGGGACCACCCCGCCGTTCATCCTTCACGAGGCAAACAGTGGAAGGAATATTTGTCATGATTGATTGGATGGAGATATTTTCTTAAAGTCATTAGTTGAATAGTGTGTTTTGGTTGTATTCATGAAGAGTCCATGATTGAATAGTAATTCCATTATGTACAGTGACCTTCCCACGAGCTTCCTATTTTGTCCATGGATGAACATGGGAAGGTCACGTTTCCTCCTCTATAAATATGTTAATTATGGATAGATGAGGGGATCTAATCTTTATCTCACTAAAACTAAACTTTTGAGACAGAGTAAGAAATATAATTCAGACTGAGGAGTTTTACCCGGTCTAGGTTATACTTTGTGTTCTGATTGTGTGAATTTACTACGAGTAGAGTTTGTGTCAAGGTCAAGGTCAGACCCGGTCAACCTACCTGGTTATATTTACACCATCATTTATTATTATTATTATTATTCTAATAAATTTTTTAATTAGCATTTTGATTTTATGTTAATTTTATGAATTTTATGACGTGTAGCGTAGCCACAATAACTTTTAAATACTTAATATTTTGATATTTATGCTAATTTTATATTCTAATTAAAATTTTTTGCAAAAGCAGTTTTTTTGTATGAAAAATAACAATTTTTTTATCTTAAAAGCATTTATTAAGATAACGTGATAACAATTCCAACAACAACAACAACAACAACAACAACAACAATAATAATAATAATAATAATAATAACATTAATAATTTATATTATAACAACCAGAATTAGAATGAGAATAATATAAAAATACACAAAAAAAAAATTTAAAGTTTTTTTTAGATTTTCCTATTTTTCTACTCCGTAATTTTTTCTAGTTTCTTCCAGTTCTTCCAGTTTTTTCCAGTTTTTTTAGTTTCTTCCAACATCCATATCTTTTTTCCATTTCCTAAAGAATGTGCTCTATGTTGAAAATAGGTTGAAAGTTGTAATGGAAACTTGTGTTGGAATTTTTAGTTAAATTGGACATTTTTCAGACTTAAATTCGGTAGGGTCCACAAAATTATTTTCTAAAATAATTATGCACGTTTAATCTCGTAAGTGAGATAAGTGTTTTGACATACATTACACGCCAAAAATGGTGCTTGGGTGAATGAGAAATTAATTCACAAAGTCGAACACGTGGAAAGAGTAAAAAAACCCTGGTCCCACATCGGATCTTGAACCTTTCGTATTCCCATATTTAAACTTAAGCATTTAATTGAGCTTATGAAAAGAAAAGAAAGGACTTCTCGCGCGCCGCCGCCGCCTCTGTCCGTCCCGGCACGACACGACACGCGCGTCGCGGTGGGGTGGGGTGGGGCGAGGCTGTTAAGCTCAAAATTAAAAAATCAATCATATTATAATTGGAGATCTTTTTCTATGTTTTATTCTTATTTAGATAATTTCTTTAACGTTTATTATACATATTATTTACATGAAATTCTTCTAAATAATTGTAAATAATCTAAAGCGTTTAGTTTCAAATTTATAAAATTATAGTTATAATTTTTAGTATTATATTCTCATCCTATAAAATTTAAAATATTTTACCACAATAAATGTATTTTTATTTCCAAAATGAACCCATTTGAAAAAACACCCTATTAGAAAGTAGCATTTTGGAAAAATAGTACTCCCTCCGTCCGGAAATGTTCTTCACATTTGACTTTTCTTGGTCAAAGTTTATAAACTTTGACTACAATTTGGGGAAAAAACACATTGTATTATGATGTAAATTTAATATCAATATATTCATAAGGAAACGTAGTTTTCAAATATCAATTTTTTATTAAATATATCTATGTACAAATATAGATATTAAAAACGTATACACGGGGATCTAAGAACTGTCGTTCCGAAGGGGACAGGGATCTCACCCACCCAACGAGGAACTCCCGAGTTGGTTTGAGCTTGGCCTTCGTTCCGAAGGGGAAGGTCATGACTCCATAGGCAAGTCAAATACAGTTAAGCTTTAACCTAGCATAGGTTAAGAGCCAAGTACGATAAAGAAAGTAAAGTAAACTAAATAGGAAAGTTCCTAATACTTATATCCTTGTTGTTTGTATCTTATGAACTATTGTGACGTTGACTATGCATGTTATACCTTGTATTCCGTATGATTGTTGCCAAGCATGTTGTGTGCATGATATCATGTGATAATTATGAATTAGTGGATTCGCCTATGCGTATGTTCGAACTGTTAGATATTTCTCACTCAGCTTCATTGCTGAGCGTGTAGCGCCTTTTTCCCCTTTGTTACACGTAGGTGGTTTTGGTTGATTGATTCTGGAATCCATCCCGGAGAGCAGCATGACGGAGGAGATGCACGGATGTAGGAATTAAGTAAACTTTATGTTTTGGTTAAATGACAAGGCTTCCGCACTGTTTGTATAAACTCCGATATGTATTTAAATTATTTTAAGTTGTTTGAGTTTTAAATTAAATGTTTTAACTTTGTTGAAAAATATTGTATGTGTGTACCAATCTAGTGGCAACCCGGTTCGCTAATCTATTTATTCGAGTTATGCGGGTTGGGGTGTTACATACATGCAGGGCCCACATCTGTGTAATATCCCCCCACTAAATCACTAGATGCAAGTTACACTGGTACATAACAACATGATGAGACACACTTATCTGAATTGTTATTATAAAACTTCTAATCTAGGATTTCTAACCCATACCCTGTACAGATCCGCTTCGGCTATCACATCGCCACCGAGATCACGAGGACAAACGTGTTGGCAGCCCACTCGATGAGCTCTAGTTCATCTCTTGGACATCACGATCTGTTCGGCGTTGAAGATCTCCTCCTTCATGTAGATCGTAACCTTCTTCACGCATGGAACGCTCCGGGACACGACGTGAATGCTCTACATCAGCGTATATTCTTTGTTTTCCCTCTCGATCGCTCTAAGAAATTCTCAGGGATCTGCTGTGTTTTTATAGGCTTCTCTTGACACAATCCTAGTAGGAATAGGTTAGTAGAAGTTGGCTTGAATTCAACTTCCTTAATCTTGATCCACAAGTAGTCTAAAGAGTTGGGAGTGCTTAACACGTACAGCTAGAGTTATTATCATGTAATCACAATCCCAATAGGTCTCTGATTCAGATTGTAGCTTAAAATCCTGTGCTCAGACTTCTGATCCGGAATAGTGTGTTGCAACATCGTGTTGTAGCATCTTTTGTGTCAACCTTGAAAACTATAACTTCAGAAGTCTAAATAAAATAAACCTCCCCTAACAAATAAAAGTTTTTACCTAGTAAAACACCTAACGACTATAGGATTCTATTTTGCCAAATAATTAGCCAACACCATGGAACTAACACAAACAACCGTGAGAGACGGTGGAGGCAGGCCGGTTGAACAACCTCCGGCTTGGCAACGGTGGGGGAAGAAACCCTAGGGTTTCGGGTTACTTGGGGAGCAAGAGAAAAATAAGAAAAGAGGTTTAGGAAATTGAGATAACTTTGTTTGGCTAATGACTTTTTCACTTGGATATTTGATGTGAAAAGCCAAAATCTGAAAAGCTCAATAAAGAGAGTAAATTTTGGACTTGGCTATTAGGAAAATTAATTTTTTTATCGTTTTTCTTGAAAGATATTCAATAATATATGTAAATAAAGTTTTTAAAAAATTAAAAAAAATTTAAAAAAAATTAAAAAAATTAAAAAAAGATATAAATGAAATGAGAAAATGAAAAGCAAAAATCATTAAAAAGTTGTGTTTTATTATTATCTTTTGAATTACTCTCTCCGTCCCACAAAATCTTTCTCCATTCCTTTTTCATCCATCCCAAAAAACATTCCTCATTTATATTAAAAAATCTTTTTTACTCTTAATAATTCTTAACTTACCTATCATATCATAATTTTTTACTACTAATCTATTCATCGAATCTACTTTTACATATCACATCCAAAGGTATTTTTGGAAAGTTAACACCAAAATACACTGCTCTTAAATCTCTTAAAATCTAAAAGAAGAAATATTTTGTAGGATGGAGGGAGTATATGAAAGTGAAATAAACTTAGAGGAATTTACGGAAATAGCACTAAAACATAATGTCATGTGATAGGTGGTAAGGTATGAAAAAATAAGGGTAAAAGTGATTTTTTAATAAAAGTGGAAGTGTTTTAGGGAATTAAAAAAACGAAAGAGGAAGGGTTTTGTGGAACGGAGGGAGTATGTTTTAGTGCTATTTAGTGCAAATATTTCATAAACTTAATGCACCATATATTAAAGATTTGATTTTTACATGTACTCCCTCCGTTCCCTTAAAAGGTTCTTGTTTTGACTTTTAGCCAAATTAAGGAAAATGTAATTTTGGTTGACTTTCCAATTTTGCCCCTATTGTGATGGGTAAAAGTAAGATGTGATAGTTTGTTTTTTTTGTGGAAAATGTAAATAGAAAGAGAATAGGAATATACAAATAGAACGGGCATACCCGAGCTAGGAATGGGAGCAACCCTTCCACTACATCAAGCACCTCAACGGGACACCCTCATACATAAAAGGGGAAAACCAACCCCAAAACCAAGGCACGCAGGCTAACCCAAACTAAAAAGTAAGATGAACATTTGGCCACACACGGCCTAAAACACAATAAACCATAGTTTTGATATTACAAATCACACCATCAATATTAAGAGGCTTGCGCTCAAAATGGAAGGCATTACGCTGTTTCCAGATGAGGAATATGGTGCATGCCAACCCTATCCTCCGTGCCTTCTTCAGGATAGGATCTCCTCGTCTAGCCGTCCTCAACCACCTGATGGCTCTGTCCAAGGTTGTCAGTTGGGCATCAATCCGTAGCCAATGCCTAATGGCTCCCCAGATTTGCTTTGACACACAGCATCCAAAGAAGAGGTGGCTAATGTCCTCGACTCCATCTCCACAAAGCTCACACTCCATAGGAAGACCAAGGAATTCCAAATTGGTCTTGGTAGGAAGTCTCCCCCTAAGCGCCAGCCACATCGTAAAGGAGCACTTAAGAGGAATTAGAGAATGCCATATGAAAGCCATCCAAGGCTTGGGATTGGACTTGTCCCTAAGAAAATCATAAACCTTACTCGAACAGAGATTATCGCCAATACAAAACTGTTGCATAGCCACTTCCAAGGAGGAGTTATGGTCACCAAGCTTTTGTACCAAAAGCTCTCCACATAGGCAAGCCTTTTAAAGAAGACAGAGTGTCTCTTCCTGGGCTGCCATACCCACACACATTCATTGCGCAGATAAACAGTGTGAACCCAAATCACCCAAAGTGAATCCTTTTTCGCAGCAATTTTCCATAAGGCTTTACACACAAGAGCATTATTCCAGGTTTCAGCATCCCTCAAGCCCAGACCCCCTTCATTTCTGGGTTTACAAATGTCAGCCCATGCCACTTTAGCAAACTTGCTGCCCCACAGGAAGTCTCTGCATAGAGTAGTAATATGGTTAAGCACAGTCTTCTAAACTGGGAAGGCTTGGAGCCAAAATGATTCCACCCCCTGAATCACTGCTCTAATCAGCTCCAGTTTGCTAGCATAAGAAATTTTTAAGGTACTCCATTTCCCAAGGAACATGTCAATTTTCATGAAGAGTGGTGCATAATCAAATCCTGAAATACGATGGGAGGATAAGGGCAGCCCGAGATACCTGACAGGAAGTTCACCTCTAGGGAAGTTAGCCAATTGGAGGATATCCTGACTAGCATCCCTATACTTTCCAGCAACAAAAATATTAGATTTGGTTGGGTTGAGGCATAGTCCAGACACCTTGGAGAAATGATCTAGGGCATCCATCATAACCTTAACAGAAGAGAAATCACCTCTAGCAAATAAAATGTCATCTGCAAAAGCCAAATGGGATATACCCAACTCTGAGCAATTCTTATGGAAATGAAAGGATCCCTCCTTGGTTTTGGTGTTGAGCAACCTGGACAGGTACTCAATGCAGAAAATGAACAGAGTGGGAGCCATAGGGTCACCCTGCCGAAGGCCACGCCTGCTCTTAAAGAACCCATGTGTGTTCCCATTAACAGAGATAGAGGATGAAGCTGAGGTGATGCATTCCATGATGAGGCCAACAAATTTGAGAGGAAAGCCAAGTCCAAGCATAACTGCCTGTAGTAAGTTTCAAGATACAGTATCATAAGCTTTGGAGATGTCCAACTTGATCATACAACTAGGGGTGACCTCTTCATGGCATAGTCTCTAATGAGATGCTGGGCAAGTAAAACATTGTCAATAAGGGATCTTCCTTCAACAAAGGCCCCTTGAGCCTTGTCAATAAGATCTGGAAGCAAGGGAGCCATCCTTCTAGCCAGAATCTTGGTTATGATTTTGTAGAGCACATTGAGGCAGGAGATAGGCCTGAAGTCCCTAACACTCGGATCATGGGTAGTCTTAGGGATAAGCACTACTATGTGATAGTTTGTTTATTAGTGAAAAATTATGATGTGATAGGTAAGGTATGAAAAAATAGGGGTAAAAGTGGTTTTTTAATAGAAAAAGGAAGTGTTTTAGGGAATTGAAAAAAAATGAAAGAAGAAGCTAAGGGTCTTAAAGAACGGAGGGAGTACAAAAAAGAAAAACATATATTGTGCGTGTGTATACATACAGATACATACATACATACATACATACATATATATATATATATTTACATATATATATATATATAAAACTTTCTCGATGCTTCCGTCTCCAACCGGAGAGGTGGTTTCCGGCGGATCCATCGGCGGATCCACCTCCTACGCTGCCGCCGTCAAGAATTCTTCCTCAACCCACGCTCCGCTGCAACAATCTCAATCTCCAGTGATTCAATCGAAGCAGATAACTAGATTTAAGGGATTGCCCTCAATCATATTCACGCAGGAAGAGGTTGACCTCCTATCCTCCAAGTTTCAATTCGCGCTTGTGGGAGTATTCAATGATGGAAGACCATCTTTCCTCACAGTTAAAGCTACCCTGGAATCAATTGGATTCGAAGATCAATTTCAGGTGGGATTCCTTGATGAAAGATGCGTGCTCATTAACTTTGCCAAAGAAAGGGATTATAATCGACTTTTCATGAGAAGGTATTGGAATATAAAGGGTTTTGTGATGAAGATCTTTAAATGGACTCATGATTTTGATCCATCTAATCTCCCCCCTATTGTGCCAACCTGGATTTCACTCCCTGGTTTGCCAATCCATTTGCATCATAAATCAGCTCTGTTCTCAATTGCAAAAATGATAGGTATGCCTATGACCATAGACACTGCAACAACTGCCTTCAATAGGCCCTCACTGGCTCGGGTTTGTGTAGAACTTGATCTGTCCAAAGAGAATCCAAGAAAGATCCACATTCTGGATGGAGACAGGCATGTATTCCAGGAGGTTATTTATGAAGATCTTAAGGCATTTTGCTCCAAGTGCAAGAAAACAGGTCACTCCCTGAGCGAATGTAAGGTTTCATTGAACAAAAAAGTGACAGGAAAGAACACTTGGGAGAGGACAGCTGCTAATCACAAAGAGAATGCCAAGGAGGAATGGCAGGTTGTGAAGAGAAAAGGAACTAAATTGGGCACTAGTGGTGGAGAAAACTCAAAGGCAGGACCCTCAAACTCACAGGGTGATAAACCATCACCTGAAACTGAGGAGGAGAGGGCCATAAATCAAGCTTCCAAGCT
>OOIL02002469.1:73929-122985 GCA_900332095.2 Cuscuta campestris
GAATGCTCTTTGCCTTTCTGGGATGTCAATATCACATATCTCCATGTTGACGCCTCAATTATGAATGGTAAAGCAGCTAGGGGAGCGATCCTTAGGAATGGCAAAGGTACTTTCATGGCTAGCATTACAACCAATCTGAACTCTACAGACATCTTCGCAGCTGAGCTTGAAAACATTATCAATGCAATCCAGTGGGCTCAGAACAAGGTTACTACTCCTCTCATTCTCCATACCGATTGCAAAGCAATTACTGAGGCATTATACACGGACAGAGCTTGCATTAGCCCAACTCTCAAAAAGTTCAAGGATCTGGTTCAGGAGACGAATCTTATTGTTAAGCACGTTCAAAGAGATTTCAATCAAGCGTCACACCATCTCGCTAGATTTGCTATTATGTATTCCCACTTTGTTGAAACTCTACATTTTTGTTGTTTGCCTAGAGTGGTTAGAGGCTGTATTAAACTGGATGTATCAACTCCCGTGATTATCAATAAATAAAGCTTTATTTTATATATATATATATTAGTTCTGGTGAGAATGCGATCTTAGGAGAGAAATGAGAATGAATCTGGTGCGGTAGATTATGAGATCTAAGGGTCAAGATTTCATCAAAACCAAATGCACCAAAATGGTTTAAAAATGCATCACGTCGAAATGCATCAAAATCCTTTGAAAATGCACTATCTCAAAATCTGAGCACAGGATTCAATCTAAGCCGCACGATGCATCAGATCCAACGATTAGATTTTATTCTCATTTCTCTCCACAAGGTGCATTCTCACAGGAACCGGGCCCTATATATATATATATATATATATATATATATATATATATATATATATATATATATATATATATATATATATATATATATATATATATATATAGACACACACACACACACACTAATATACACACACATATACTGTTAGAGATAGAAGATGGAAGAAGCAAAGTGTTAGAGACAGAAGAAGGAAGCGGGATTGAAGAAAGAAACTGAATCCCTTTGGGATTAGGTTTAGTATCTTTCCTAGTTGGATTAGGTTTAGTATTTAGTATATTTCCTAGTTTGTTTAATTCTTATTTTAGTAGGAATAGAAATTTCCTTGTTTACTTTACCCTCTTCCTATATATAAAGAGGGTTAGATCTTTGTATTTAGAATAAGTTTCACAAGCCAATTCGGTATACAGAAATATTTTCTCTCTCATTTTCTACATATACACATATATACACATATACACATATATACATATAGATATATGCATGTGTGTGTCTATATATATATATATATATATATATAGGGGCTGGTTCAAGTGAGAATGCACCTTGGTGAAAGAAATAAGAATGAAATCTAGCCTTTGGATCTGATGCATCGTGCGGCTCAGATTGCATTCAGCACTCAAATTTCGAGATAGTGCATTTTTAAAGGATTATGGTGCATCTCGACATGATGCATTTTCAAACCATCTTAGTGCACCTAATTTTGATGCAATCCTAACCCTTAGATCTCTTAATCTAATGCACTAGATTCATTCTTATTTCTTTCATTAGATTGCATTCTCACCTAAACCAATATATATATATATATATGTGTGTGTGTGTGTGTGTGTGTGTGTGTGTGTATATGTGTGTGTGTGTGTGTGTATATATATATATATATATAGAGTTTGGTTCCGGTGAGAAAGAAATCTTATGAAAGAAATAAGAATGTCTCTCCACCGTTAGATCTGATCACGCATGCATTTACTTGCGCCTAGTCTTCAAGGGCTTTTTTGGGTTTACACGTCTCACACCCACCGATCTCATTCTCTCTCCTATATGCTTCCGGGATTTTCTCGCTATCTATGGATCCGTCTTGCTCTTTCTCTCTCATTTTAACGCATCAATTTCTCTGCTTCCAATCTCAAACCTCCCCGTCTCTTCTATCATAATAATCCTCACTTTCACTCTGTCACTTTAAATCTACACATCTAGCCGATGCGCAGACCTAGGGTTCAACCAAAGCATGAATTCTGACAAGGGCGTGCACAGTGGTGATGGCGCACAAGGGCTAGACAAAGGATGATTCCGGCGAGAAGAAATTACAGGTTTGGTTTCGCGCTGGTCTATCCTAACGAAAAAGAAAATACTACAAGGAGACTTTTTTTAGCTTTTTAATTCAATTTTTTCAATAAGGATTATAAAAGCAATAATTACTTAGATTCAATTTTCTTTTTTTAATTTTCTTAATTTTAATTATTGAAAATTATCATGATATACAAGATCAATATATGTTTAGTTCATACATCCTTTTTTAATTTTTGCACACAAGCTGTTTGTAAAATTGCCTTATAGGCAAACAGGTGCAATTTGAAACTTTAACAGTAGTTGAATGAAAGATTATTTCATGTTTAAATGCATGACATACACTCTTGATAAGCATGCTTAAATGATGTGCGAGTAGAGTATAAACATACAACATACTATGTGAGTTTATGCTATATACAAATTATTGACTAGTTCATGATTTTCTCATTCAGTTTTTAACTTTGATTTCTAAGTATTTCATAAACCCATAGTGTTGATTTCATAGTGTTTTAGGAATGTTATTTCGAAATTCTGAAGTGTGTTTATGCATCACTTCGACCTTTGAAGCATTGTTTACGACTTTATGTTATTGTGCATTATTGGAATCAAGGTAATGCATTTTCATATCACACTCTTGCATTGAGAATAAATTTGATGGTTATTCCAATTGATTATTCAATGTGTTCTTGCTGATTAAAATGGCATTGTGCTACTTCCTATCATCATATTTCTACAATTGGTGTGTGTTGTGTTTCATTCACATGAGCCCTCCCACTTTGGTATTCTTCATTTTCTCTCTTTTTTTTTTAAATCTGTTCTTGTGTGTTGGTATGGGTGTTATAAAAAGGGGTGGATGCTCTTCAACTTGAAGCATCATTCTTAAAATAATATGCATCATGTATCACTAATTTATGCATCATTGTTAAAATTATATTCTTTCAACAATATATGCATTGTTGACCTTTTTAAATGAAAGAAAAAAACTTGCAGGAGTAAGCTGGACAATTTTATGGATGTTTATCTTATTCATGTTCTAGAATTTCTAAATGGTTTGATTAATCGAATCATAGTGCGTGGCAAATGATTAGTAGTTATTCTCTCTTAGTAAGAATGAACTGATTCACTCTAGTTTCTTGTCACTTGTGAGCAATTACATGTGTTTAGATCTGTTTTAGATCAGAATTATTTTTCTCTCTCATTTCATATTTTTTATAGGATCTTCAAAAGAATTTGGTTTGGATTTTATGTTAAACAGGGAGTAGTCCAATTTTATGTATATTTTTGTTATTGCTCTTCTCCACGTGATTTTGGTGTTAAATCATGTTGGCATTAGATTCTTTTGCATACATCATACTTTGAGTTTGCTGCACTCTTTGTTGTTTGTTTTACATACCACCACACACTCTGTGGTTAGTTCTGCAAATTCCCTGAACCTTTTGGAAACTATGTACATCACATTGTTGCTTTTAATTTCTTTCTTTTTTTACTTTTTGTTTGCTTTTATTTGTTATATTATTAAAAAATGTTGACCTTGACAATGTTGTTGAACAAGTTTGTCTTCAATGGAGGTGTACATTGGTGCTTTTATTTTGTTTCTTATTTTTTACATTTCTTATTTAATAGGTCCAAGTGCAAGTTGAGATTCTCTTTGAAAAAAATAAATCGTTGCCTATTAGCTCAAATGGTAGAGCGGTATGTACTACGGATGTGGGTTCGAATCCCGCATAGGCTAACTATTTCTCCATTTTGTATTACCTTGGTTTTGAATATATAATGCATTCTCATGCTTTCTTATCAGATACAAAGTCATTCAAGAGTCATTATTCATTAATTTACAAGTTAATATAATAAAATTTAAATTGAATCTAATGAACAAATCTCAATGCATATATAGATTATTACAGTGCATTCGTTATTAGTTGTGCCTACATACTTTAGATGTAAATTTTGCATTCTTTAGAATAGACACTGCATCAAGACAAAAATATCAAGATGTCACCAGATTTTTTTATTTAATCACCCTAAACAATTAAATAAATAAAAAAACTCATACTGCCTCATATTCCAAGTCTTTTGTTATTTCTATTGACAATGAATTTGTAAAAAGAAAAAAAAGAAACATGGAAATAATGTATGGAGTTCTAATGTGGTGGTATGCGTGGAAAAAGAGATAGTGGATGATTCCACCGTTTAAAAAAAGCAACCTAAGATTACAATAATACCCTTCTCAACCGTTTCCCCCTAATTACATGCACTAAAATATAGGCTTTCCATATGAAGCCACTTTTAAAAGAAAAAATAACGCACACATCATGACCGTGCGATTTTCCTCATCCCGCGGTAATCTTCCATTCTTATTTTTTTCACCAAACACCTTTCTCACAAGAACCGGCCCCTATATATATATATATATATATATATATATATATATATATATATATATATATATATATATATATATATATATATATATATAAATTTTGGTTCAAATAAGAATAGGATCTAATGAAAGAAATAAGAATTTGTCGCAATCTCAATCCATTCACCGATCCGATAAACCTGCACAAGATGGCCTTTCTCCTCGCTTGCCCTTTTCCTTCAATAACTTGTTCAATTAAAATTGGCTTCTAATTTGATCATTTTTCTTATAGAGTTTATATATAAAAACAACATGTAAGTCTTCTTCTCTGTACAAGAATTCTTTCTCTGTTTTTCGTGAGAAACCATATCTGATTGAAGTTAGACAGGTTTGATTTTTCAATTCATTTCTTTTTCTGTTCAATTTAATCGTGTATGTTCAATCTTTGATATTCACTTATTTGTTTTGACATAAATTGGGTTAATTCCCATATTCATTTGTTCATCCCTTCAATCTCTGTTGTTCGATTATTATTTATTTTGCCTTGCCTTAACTTAGTTGTTCGGTGCAAGGAAAAAGTAAACAACACTGTCTAAAACTAGAGAAAAAGACTAATAAATCAGAAAGCATGAGGAGACCAACAAATTACATATGTATGTAAAGATGTTTCTTGGTTCAATCGTGCATAATTTCAAAAATTTGTGGTTCTTTTCAAATATAGTATTTGTGCATCGTGTAGTTGTAATAGTACATGAAATTCAATTTAGAGTGCATTATCTACAATGTTAGAACGATTTTAGAACTAATTAGAACAGCACACTTTAGATACCTATTGTTATTTACTTGGGTATAATTTTGTGGTGTAATATTTCATTTTTCTTATTTTTTTGAAATATAATTGTACTCACTAATTTAGAGTTGTAATCTATAACTCTCATTTCTTTTCAAATATATTTTTTTCTGAAAAAAAAATTTCAGAAAAGCATTTGTTACTCTGCATTCTGCTTATGTTTGATTTTGCACTATCAGGGATTTTGCACTGATTCTGCTTATTTTTTATTTTGCCATGATGTTATTTATGTTTTATTTTCCCATGATTTTTCTTATATATGTTTATTGATATGCAACATGACAGATTTGAAATTTGAAAGTGGTTGTTTTGAAATGCAATATGAGTTCTTTTATTGTGATGCGATTATAGTCTAGGATACAGTATCGTTACATGAGGTAAAAAAAGATGTTACAATTGTATAAGATGAGGATTCTTACAAACAAGAAGACAATGCATTATTAATTTATGTGCAACAACTCCATTTAACTAGTGTTGTGGAACTGCCATTTTTATTAATCTTTATGATGCCACTGCCAATTTTTTCTAGTCATTACGAACCCCATAATTGATGGCATGATGTAGATGCTTTTTTACTTCTTGTTCATAGTACAAGTTACACACACTTAAATATCATGTAAATACATCAAATTTTTCACACATGATAGCTTAAAAGGTAAGAATTTGAGATTTGATATAGATTGCAGTAAAGAATGTGCATGATGCATTGTAAGAGAATTGTATTGAAACAAATGATGGATAGTGATGGTGATCTTAAACACAGTAGTTATGCATCCATGATTTTATCTGGTGCATTTTGACTAAGGTATATAGAGTAAAAATTTAGATCTTTAAGCTAATTTCAAGACATTGTAATTACATAATGTTATTTATTGAGTGTGCTATTGGTTATAGCCAGTAATGAATACATTGAATAAGTGAATTTTATGGATGTGTATAAATGTGTGGTAAACTTTCAACCGAAGCTTGATTTAATTGCAAATTTTCATTTGCTAAAAAGAAATGGCATGACTTTTAATTCTAGTTAAAATTTGTTAAAGTTTAATGAACAAAGTATACATAGTTTATGTTATTGTGCATTATTAAAGTCAACATGATGCATTTACATGAGAAGACATGCATTGTAAAAATGTTAAAGGATAAAAAGCATTTGTTACTCTGCATTCTCAAAATCAAGGTGAAAGTTTTTGAAATTGATGATGCATTTAAAATGTTATGTGTTTTAAAACTCTACGATACACTTTTGGTTGCTTTTTTATAAGTAATATGTGATAGTCTACATCACGTCTCTCTGCAGTGTTCTTCAATAATTTTATGATGCATTTGTATTATGTAACAAGTATAGATTTATAAGTGTTTATAGCTGAGGGGCTGAGGATGAAGCTGAGGCACATCCATATGAGCAAGAAGCTGATCCATACGTAATTGTAAGTAAATACGAAGATGATGCAATTATACAAGGTGAAGATGCGTAAAGCCGTGAATCCGATGCAATATTAACTTATAGGGCCTTGAAACATATTGTTATCATAATTTAGCCAAGTGAGTGAAGTGTTGAGTGCATCTCAAGTAGTTTTGTGATGGTTTATTTTTTTTGTGAGTTATGAGAGTCGGTGGATAATTGATTTTGTTATTGTGTTGGAGACTTTTTTGTTGATATGGTTGAATCTAAGCAGTATATTACTTTTTGGAAATTACATATTTTTTTTATTCAATACTCCCTCCGTCCTAAAATGTTTTCCCGTTTCTGTTTATGAGGTTTGACTAACTTTATTTTAAAATCAATTTATTTGATTGTAGGTGTAAAATTAAAAAATAAAATTTATCAAAAGTTCTCTAAAACAAGAAGTGACAATACTATATTATTTTATCAAAAAAAAGTAATTAAAGTTTTACCGTGTAATTAATAATTCGGATGAACATTTTAGGACGCAGAGAGTATAAGTAATATATAATTTTTAGAACATAATTTTTTACCTTGCTAATGAGTTTGGTATAATTTTCATATATTTTTATTGAATTTTATTAGTTGTTATCTAAGCTCTCTTAGTGATTCTCAAAACAAAATTTTGAGAATGGTATGGTTTTTTTTATGGAAAAGGATTTTTATTAATGAAAATAGAAAAGATACAAAAATGAGGGACTATCCAAAAGTGATAGTTGAAACAAGAAAAAGGAGAGAACTAAAATAGGGACGTAGCCCCAAAGAACAAAAAAGGAGAATGGTATGGCATTACTTATGCAATGCATTAGTGCATCTGACATGGGCATATATGCAGCACGTGTGGATTAAACAATAATCTATAGTGCATTCAGCATTTTGGTGATCTGAAGGAGCAGAGGTTTAAACCTAAAATCTCTCATTCTCGTGTGTAGATTGTAGATTAAGTTGTAAGAAATAGTTGCATTGAATGATGTTGTAACATGTGGTGAATAATTTAAACATAAAAGTGATGCATCGAGACACTATTTATGATCCATTGTGATGAGCAAGTTAAACTTTTAGGATTATATGTGATTTTAGTCGTGAATTTGCATAACAAACTGATCTCTTAGACTACCAAACTCTTTTGTTCCAAGAGGCGTGTAGACAAAATTAGTGCGTAGTAAAACAATCATTTTAAACATAATTTATTTTAAAACTCTTTTCTGTGTGAATCAATGATCAAACTAAATTCTTCATGTATTTCTAAAATAAATGCACAAGCTCTATTTACAAAAACATCGATAAGAGAAAAATATGAAATCAACCAAACTAATTACATTTCTAAATATTATAAGATACTTATGACTACAAACACATCATATAAGATTTAAAATTGTCACAATGGCTTTGTCACAGTGGCGGAGCCAGGACCCAACGCCAGTGAGTGCAAGGTAGGTCCATCCCTCTAGTAGCGGCAAGAGACATAAAAATACAACTTGGTCTCATTGGTATTTTGTCAGACACATAGGGTGCAAGAAAGTTTGACAAATGTTGAATATCGTTTGCATCATTATTTTCGAGAATTGCAGGTCAATTTTCTTTTTGTTCAAACAAGAATAAAAATTTCAGACTCCAGAGCAGTTTTGAAATCAAAACCCACACGTACATCTTCAATAATTGAACTCTTGCAAAGCTATATATGTATGTATATATACACTAATACACAAAGTAGAGTGACTCCAATTGCATTCAGTTGCACTAATGTGGCTCCGCCACTGCTTTGTCATGGTGCAGCATCCACTTCTCAAATATTAAGGAAAATATGTTCGATGTCTCACGTCTTGCTTTTTTTCATCAAAATGTTTCTTGCATGACCAGTCCTACAAATTAGCTCGAAAATCATTTTTTCGTCTTACCCCAGCAACATCTTTGTCTTGATCATCCATCTCTCTATCAAGAAATGGTACATCTACCACACCTTGGTGCTTCAAGTCATAGACAAAGAAAAAAGTATTAAAAGTCACACTCCTTATGGCCTTAATGTATCATGTTTAAACAGAGGATACACTACAGATATGCATGGCATTTAGTATGCATATATGTTGCACATAGTGGATCTAGATGTCAAACCTTTAATCAGAGAGATAAAACTACATGATAATCCATATTACTAACCATAACATGATATAGGTAACTACACAATGCAGTGTGCTCACACCCGAATGCAGCGTGGTAAACCAGGAAGCACTAAAAATGGTTTACAATTTAACTTGTGTTTTTTAGACAACAAGTAAAATTAAAATACATATCACTTAAAAAAGAGTAGGATTGCATTCACAAACACCATATTGTACACAAATTTCATTCTTAATAATCCCTAGTAATATACCTTGAATACTATGCACCAACATTCCACACAAATATTATATACTCGTCTCACAACACATGTTTTCAAACAAATACATTCAAAGTATGCAGTGAGACTATATACACAGTGCATTATTGTTTCTATACAATGCACAATAACTTTACGCAAACAGATATGAAAAACACCAAGCAAAATTGTGCATACATTGTTAGATGAATGAAGAAACAAGAAAACCCTTGTTTTAAGATGCAATATCTCTATAGAATCTGAAACACTTTTGCCAATAAAACATTAACACATTCAAATTGCATCCGAGACAATTCTTTTCACACCATATTAGGCACATCATATTGCTAAGAACATGCACAATAGAAAACCCCATAAAGTTAAAGAAACTAATATACCAAAAGAGGATGATGAAGAAATTCTCGCAACTGCAGTTTCCGGCCGCTCCCACGTGTTTCGAATTTTTTTTACACCGTGACGACTATGAAATTTGATGAGCGACGAGGATGATGAAGTTCTTTGTGATTTTCTTGATTGCAAGGAAAGTTATGGTGTTGGTCTGTTGGAAACGAAAGATATCTAAATTAATCGAGATTCATTGCGGAAGAGGTGGGATATTAATATCCCTTTCTGTTACGATGCATTTTCAATTCCCAAAAAGCCCTTGGAATCCATCGTGTCCCTACTTTTTCTCAATGCAATAATCACTTTCCATGTTAGAAATACAATTTACTCTCATTTTTTCGAATGATATCAATGGTGAGATTCTTTAGATCTATGGCTTATATTTATTCTTATTTCTTTCATTGTGAGTCATTCTTACTTGAACCAACCCTATATATATATATATATATATATATATACTTTAAAAAGAGAGAGAGTATTTGATTGTTATTGGAAGAGGGTTACTAGTTACAATATCCTCATCACCCAACCTTCCCGGACCAACTCTAATAGGGGACCCAATCATTTCCACGTTTTCCCCTATTCCTGCAACTGACAACATATTTTCGATCTACTCTTTAATTAATTAATTTCCCGTATAAATAAGCTTAACTAGTAAGTGGTAATAAGTAATAACTCCCCACACATCAGAGAGAGAAGCCGACAATGGAAACAAACTAAACTAAAGAACGAGACGAAAGTCTCAGCTCTGCCCTGCCAACTGAATATATATATATAAACTAAACCAATAAAGAAGAAAGCTTTGGATCAATAATATGCATATATATTCAGCCATGCAAGACATTGCTGGGATCCTATGTGGTTGGGTTTTATGTCTTTTGGTGCTCTACTTGGTATACGTTAAGGTTATTACTGTCCCCTGCTCCAAAAAGGGCGCCCTGCCCAGATCCTACCCCTTCGCTGGCCACCTCTTTTCCATGCTCCGCCACCGGAACACCATCCTCGACTGGACCGCCGACCTCCTCCGCAAGTCCCCCACCTCAACCTTCACCCTCCGCTTCCCCTTCGGCCGCGCCCGAATCCTGACCGCCAACCCCAAGAACGTCCAGCACATCATGAAGGTCAGGTTCAAGGACTACCCCAAGTCGCGAAACTTCGAGGACTCCTTCCTCGACCTCTTCGGCCGGAGCCTCTTTCTCGCCGACGGGGACAGCTGGAAGCGGCAGAGGATGCTCTACGGCGCCGAGTTCCACGCGAGGAGTTTTCTGACCTTCATCGAGTCCATCACCCATGAGGAGCTGTCCGGGAGGATGTTCCCGCTCCTCTGTGACGCGGCCCGGGGCGGGAAGGTGCTGGACTTCCAAGAAGTCATGCGGCGGTTCACTTTCGACGTGGTGGCGCGGCTCGGCCTCGGCCACGACCTCGCATACCTCTCCCCGTCGTTCCCGGAGACGGAGTTCGGGGACGCGTTCGACGAGGCCATCGAGATATGCTGGAAGCGGTGCCTCTCCCCGTTCATGGCCGCTTGGCGGCTGCAGAAACTTCTCGACTTGGGGTCCGAGTGGCGGCTCCGCCGGGCGGTGGGGGTGCTCCGGAGACTCATCAGAAAGTTAATCAGAGAAAGGAAGGAGTTTGGAGACGACTTCTTGTCGAGGTACTATATATTAACACGGAACTCCTTAGATTAATTTTATATTTAACCTCTAGAAAATACTTTTAGGAAAACTCATTATATTATAGTGCTATTTAAATAAATTTCTCTTTTTTTCAATGTAGCACTTTTAGTCATTATTCATTAGTCATTATTCAAGTAAATGTTCGTCATTACTAGGCATTATTCCTTCGTCTGGACATTATTAAGTACTCCATCTGTCCCACAAAATCCTTCTCCTTTCTTTTTTCATCCGTCCCCAACAACACTTCTCTTTTCTTATTAAAAAGTCACTTTTTCCCCTATTAATTCTTAACCTACCTATCGCATTACCCTTTTTTCTATTAATCTACCCATCACATCATACTTTATCAATCACGTCAAAAGGAAATTTTGGAAAGTCAACACCAAAATACACTCCCTTTAAATCCTTTAAAATTCAAAATGGGAAGATTAGGAAAATGACTTACGTTTTAGTGATTTTTAGTGCAAATATTTCATTTAAAAAATTATATAGTGCTCCGTATTTGAACAAAACTCAAATAAGTAAACAATTTTTCAAAAACATAAAAGGAACTCCTTTTTAGCACAAACAAAAAAGAAATATGACACTTTTTTTAGGAAGAGTCAGAGTAATAAGTTCATATTTTTGTAGAAAGCTTGAATTTTAAAATAAAAAATTGCTAATAGCACATAGTAAAAAACAAAATTGTTAGCCATATGCATGGTCTAATGTGGACCTTCTTATATTTTTTTATTATGGGCTCGTAAGTAGATTCCTTTTTTTTTCTTTTTTCTGCAAAAGACCTTATTCTTTTGCAATATCAATGCACTAACGTCAATAAAACGAGCTTCGACTTTAGAACTACGAAAGTATTTTCTAATAAAACATAATGAATTTCTTTATGAGAAATTTACCTAAATAGGACTAAAACATAATGACTTTTCCAATATAGGACCATATGTTTTTATTTCCCAATTTAGGATTTTTGGTCATTAACAAGTAGTCATTATTCAAGTTAATGTCCATCATTACTGGACATTATTCTTCCCACTAGGTCATTATTAAGTCCTATTTAGGGAATAAAAAAGTTTAAGTCCTACATTGGGAAAGTCATTATGTTTTAGTCCTATTTAGTGCAAATTTTACTTTCTTTATTGGTTTCCCATCATCTCCGATGGAAGAAAAAATTCATTATTTTTTGACTTTGGGGTGTGATGGAATTAAAAAAATGGATCTCGAAACTATCTGCACTTCTTTAATTAAAGAAGTACTAGTTATTGGTCAATCAATGCAATTTTCAACGCTAAGCCGAGAGTGTACTTGGAAATAGCTTTTCAGATCTACTTTTGAATAGGGCAGCACGTGTACACACTCTCCCTAAACCCTACTCTTGTGAGATTCAAATGAGTTATTATTGTCATTGTTGTTGAAGTTCTTTTTGGTTTGAGTGGTAAGAAATTGATTCTAATAAATTAATGAACACTTAGAATTTAAATTCATGAACACCTAGAATTCAAGCTAAGCTAGAGGCAAATGTATTGGATCATTATGTTGGAGCACTGAAAAACATTACTATTATTGAGAAAGATACATCATTATATATTATTGTTAGACAATAATAATATTAGAAATATTTGCACTAAATAGCACTAAAACTTAAGTCATTTCTCTAAATAGCACTTAAATTGTTTTATTCTCTAAATAGCATTTAATAATGTTCATAATGACCTGTGATGACAAACATTTACTTGAATAATGACTAATGGATAATGACTAAAAGTGCTACATTGAGAAAAAAACACATGTAGTGCTATTTAGGGAAAGTCATTATGTTTTAGTGCTATTTACGGAAATTCCTCATAATATTATTACTATTACAGAGTACTACTTATGATATTACTCTCTCTCTCTTAAAAGAGTTCCTCTTTCATTTTCTTTCGTTTTCCCTAAAACATTTCCAGTTTTGTAAAAAATGACTAATACATCTAAATTAAGTCGTTGCAATATATTTATTCAATTTGCATTGATATAGTAAGTTCTTTAAATGATTTGTCTATCATTTTTTCTTCGATGATAATGATATATACTCAGTAGATCAAACTATGAAAATAAATCTTTTCCAAGTCAAAACAAGAATCGTTGTAAGAAACGAAGGAAGTACTTCGTATTAGTTATAGTAGTGTATGTTTATAAGAAATCTACTTGGATGGGAGGATCCGAGTAAAAAGGTATGAAAATACTAAAATAGGAGTCATAATTCTTTTAAGATCAAAATAGGAATATAATGGCAGTGTGGTGTAAATGTACGCGGTGCCAGTAGGATGGAAAAGTGATGACAGTAATATTTGAGTGTGTTAGCCAATCGTTGGTAATCCGTAGCGGCACTCTGGTGGCCGGTGGCGAAGAATGGCCGTGTGGCGGTGATAACAAGGGGTATATAACTTCTAACTTATAAATTCTACTTTTCTATATTCATAGTTTTTTATTCCTATCTAGAGAGTTCTGTGTATGAGCTTCTATTATTGATTTGATTCCTACCTGTGGTAGAAATGTTTTCTGTATACCCAAGGCCGTAGTCCTCCGCCTGCAATCATCGTTTCTTTTGGCCTACGACAAGTTTCAATCACAAAGTTATCCTAGTGCGTGTAGCAAATCTGGTTTAGATCCCAATTCCCAACGCATACAAGAGATGTCTATGTCTCTGGATGGGATACCCATAGTACGAACTTGGGGTACAAAGGTTGGATATCCCCAGCACACCTAAAAAAAAATTCATGTTTTTTGTACTAGGTATTTAATTAAGAAAGAAATATTTGCACTAAATAGCATTAAAACTTAAGTTATTTGCACTAATTTGCATTAAATAGGACTAAAACATAATGACTTTCCTAATGTAGGACTTAAACTTTTTTATTTCCTAAATAGGAGTTAATAATGACCTAGTGAGAGGAATAATGTCCAGTAATATAATGATGGACATTTACTTGAATAATGACTACTTGATAATGACCAAAAGTCCTTATGGTTTTATATTAGGAAAGTCATTATGTTTCAGTCCTATTTAGGTAGATTTCTCTTTTCTTAAATAGTAGTTAAACTTTTTTTCCCTAAATAACACCTCATAATGTCCATGACGAACATTTTTTTCTCCTAAATGGTATCACTTAAATTATGAACATTTTTCCGTCCCGTCACTAATTCGGAGTAGATGAATTTCATTTTCAGGTTGATGAGCAAGAAGATAACAGACGAGAAGTTCCTTATCGACGCCGCCATTGCGATCGTTCTTGGCGGCGTCGACACGATGGTCTCCGCCTTCACTTGGCTCTTCTGGATCGTCGCCCGCCACCCCGAGGTGGAGGCGAAGATTCTCAAAGAGATCGAGGACTACGACGCCGGGAAGATCAAAGAGCTAGTGTACATCCACGCCGCCGTCGCCGAGAGCATGAGGCTCAACCCGCCGGTGCCGCTTGAGGGAAAACAGGCGAGAGCCGACGACGTGTGGCCCGACGGGACAAGGGTGCAGAAGGGGATGGGAGTGATCTGCCACACCTACGCGGTGGGCCGGTCTGCGGCGGTGTGGGGACCCGACTGGATGGAGTTCAAGCCGGAGAGATGGTTGAAGAAAGAAGACGGCGCCGGCGCCGGGGAGGAGCGGTGGAGTTTCGCGGCGAAGGATGCCTTCACTTATCCAGTGTTTCAAGCCGGGCCGAGGATATGCTTGGGGAAGGACATCGCGTTCATCCAGCTGAAGATGGTGGCTGCCGCGGTGTTGCGGCGTTTCCGGGTGGTGGACGCCGCCGCGAACGGCGGCGGCCTGCCGCTCTGTGAATCCTATATCAGCTGCAGGATGAAAGATGGGTTTCCCGTACGCATTGTGGAGCGTGGTAGCATGCAGCAAAGTCCATAAAAATGGAGGGGACGTTGCATGAATTCAAACCATATATTATTATGAAAATAATTCGTTTTTAATTATTATTGTTATTATGTTTTTATAAATGTCTTTATGTCAATAAGTTCCCTCCATTTCCCCGTTTTAGGCAATTGCGCCATTGAACATTTCATATTTTCATTTTAATATGATGCACGGGTAATGGTTGTTGGAATAAATGATTTTTGGTACACAAAAAATAGATGTTTTAAAAGAGTTGGTTAACCAATTCCATGTTTTTGAAAAGTGTGCATTTATTTTTGAATAAATTCCATAAATGATCCCTAATTATATGTAGTTTTCCATACTTAATTTCAAATTATAAAATATTCCAGAAACAGCCCTCATTTTTTGAAAAGTACTCTACAAATAGTCAAATAGTCCTTTTCACCAGATATGACAAAATGTTTTGAGTAAATTCTCAAAATAGTGCTTTTTAATAAGGTTTTTTTCCGAAATAATTCTTAATAAGAAAATTTTTTTACATAGTCTTTTATAATTGAGATGCATTTCCTAAATAATCTTTTATAAAAAATGCCTATTAAATGATAGTTAAATACAAGGTATTCTGATGTTCATTATTTTTTATATTATGAATAAGTCTTTAAAATAAGTTTTTTTAATTAAGTGGAAGGCTAGTAGGAGAAGGGATCAAACCCGAGTTGGCTCATGGACTCCATTTCGAAAAAAATATTTACTTAAACTATATCGGTTTGAAAAAAAATACTTAATTATCAATAAACATTTCGAGAACATACTTTAAGCGCCGAGAATAAAAAATATCAAAATATCTTCTAATTGACTGATATTTAATAGACATTTTAGTCAAAAGATCATTTAGGAAATAAATCTAAATTTTAAAGGACCACGTTTGTAATTGTTGTTTATTAGTAGCCTCACACTTAATTTAAAAAAATATTTTGAAGACTTATTCATAGTTTAGATAATAAAGAGCATCCAAATACTCTCTATTTAACTAAGATTTAATAGGCATTTTTTTATAAAGGACTGTTCAGGAAACACATCTCAGTTATAAAGAACCAAATTAGTAATTTTTGCTTATTGAGGATTACTTTGGGAAAAATCTTATTAAAAGGACAATTCTTAGAATTTAGTAAAAATATTTTGTCATATTTGGTGAAAAAGACTATTTGTGGAATTCTTTTCAAAAATTGAGGACTGTTTATAGAAAATCTTATAATAGGAGACTAAATATAAAAAAACTACATATAATTGGGGACTATTAATGAAATTTACTCTTTATTTTTTATAAATACTCACGGCGTGCACATTATAAAATTAGTACTCTTTTCGTCATAAACAAATGTCACCATTTACTATTTAAAAATCGCAAGAACTTTTGTTTATTTGTACGTTTTCATCGATTATTTGATAAAATAAAATATTTTTGTCACCTCTTATTTTGAAAATTTTTGACGTAATCTTTAAGTATGTAATTTTTTCTACATCAATCTCTAAATAAAATGAATTTAAAAACTTTAAATTTTGTTTGGAAAACTTTTATATACTCGAGTACTATACTTAGGTCATATTCTCTTCAACTTATGTCATGTTCTCTTCAACTTATTCTTTACACTTACTCAATCTGTCCCACAAAATGTTTCTGGTTTTGACTATTAAAGGATTTAAAAGGAGTGTATCTTAGAGTTGACTTTTTAAAAATATATTTGGATGTGATTTGTAAAAGTACGATGTAGTGTGTAGATTAATAAAGAGAAAGTATGATGTAATAGGTAGGTTAATAGTTAGGAGTAAAAATTACTTTTTAATATAAATGAGAAAGGTTTTTGGGGCTGGATGAAAAAAGAAAGGAGAAAGGTTTTTTGGGGCAGAGGAATTACTTTTCCTTATTAGAATCGGATCATACCAGATCAGACCATATCAGAAATAGCTTTAAATATACCTATATCCAGATCAGACCAGATCAGAATAGAACTTATTCCAATCATATCAGAACCATTCAGATCAGGAGAAGAGAACATGACCTTATTCTTATTACTTACTCCCTCCGTCCCTAATTCTAAGCAACATTTCAAAAGTAAAAATTACATCGTTCAAAAGTAAATAAAAAATTCTACAAAACAAGATGCGACAAGAATATTTTATTTTATCAAATCGTCAACCAAAACAAATAAACAAACAAAAGTTATCAAGAAGTCGAAATAGTAAACATAGCTTACATTTTGGGACGGATGGAGTATTACTCTTCTTATTGAAATTAGATCAGAAATAGTTTTGAATATAACTATGTTCATATCAGGCCAGATCTGATCGGAACTTAATTATTTCAATCAGATCAAAATCATTCAGATCAGGTGAAGAGAACATGGCTTTATTCTTATTCTTTATTACTTTTACTTATTGATACCAGATCAGATCAGAAATAAGTTTAAATATAATTATATTAAGATCAGATCAAAACTTATTCCAATCAATCAAAACTATTCAGATTAGGAGCAGAAAATATGGTCTTATTGGATGTACATAAACGATGGTATATTGGGTTGTGTCGAAGGAATAATTTGTCTCAAATAGTTAAGTGTTCAAAGAACCTCTAATATACGGAGTAGCTTAATTGATTTAAACTTTTTTCTGTGTTCATTTATTTAGTTTTGGCACTCTAGTTTTGCAATCGGATCCATAAGTCACTCCAAAATAACCAAAGTGACTCTATAAACCCTTTATAAACATTTTAACTAGAAGAAAAGATTGTTATCCTTCAAAATAAGTGGAGTTATAAGCACATTTTATTTAAGCTCATTCATCTCTGATGGATTATTATTAATAATTGTGAAATATAACCAATTATAAACAATACTAGTTTTCTACCCCGTGCTTCGCACGGGCTTTGGATGTGTTCACGTGTCTATTAATTAACATTATCATTCTCAGACTTTTTTGGTAAAACTATGTAATGTTGGAAATTTTAAGTAAATTGGACATTTTTCGGACATTAATTCAGTTGGGTCCACAAAATTATTTTTCGAAATAATTATGGACGTTTAATCTCGGCAGTAAGACGAATGTCTTGACATATGACACGCCATAAACGGTGCTCGGGTGAATGAAAAATTAATTCTCAAAGTTGAATACGAGGGTAGAGTAAATACTCTTATCCAACACCGGTTTTTGAACCTTTCATATTCCCATATTTAAATTTAGGCCTTTAATTGAGCTTATGAAAGGAACAAGAAGAGGACTCCTCGCGCGCCGCCGCCGCCGTCCGGCTCGGCACGACACACAGGCGGGGTGGGGCTAACTTTTTACGAGACCGAATCGAACACGTGTGGACATTTCGTGATTAACGAAGTGTCGTCCAAGGGTTGAAGCATGCATGCATAAACGGACGAAGAGTCACTCGACTCTTCGTAATGTCCGACGGTCCAGCGAAGGGCCAACTTCCTCGGCCATAAAAGAAGGGGTTGGCCGCAGAGATGAACACACCAGTACACACTCGAAAATATCTCTGCGTTCTAAAGGTTCCGACAACTCCCCAACTCCGATCATCTTCTTCGGCGATAGCTCTCCGTCATTCTCGTTCGCCGGTGCTCTGTTCTACCGCTCTAGACTTAGCATGCTGCGGTTTTATCCTGGGAGGAGATTCCCCAAGTTTGCCAGTGCGGGAGGCGGGCAATACTACCTTAAGAAAAGCTCCGGCGACTCCGCTTTCCTTACCCTTCTTCCAAGAAACTGTTCCGGCTACGCTCCTACTGGCGTAGCTTTTTCGTCTTCCCGTTCCGTCCGTTTGAATTCCGCTCCCGAAGAACTCCAACTTTTCTTTTCTTTATTTTGTTGTAAAATCTGAACGTTTTTTTTAAGTTCGGATTATTATTTTAATTTTATTCCCGCTGTAATATTTAACAATCTTAAGGTAGTAGCCTCGATGGAGTTCGGATTCGGCATTGTAGGTTCCTCCGGCAACGGGAGGAGTTCCGAAATCCCGGTGGAAACCTCTTCGGTTGCCATGGTTGTGCCGTCCTCACCACTGCCCTTCGGGTCAAGTGTGGGGGCCGCAACCATGACGTCTTTCTCGATGCCGAGCTCGATCTTCGGGTCGGCCCCTCGACCCATTCCCGGGCTCGAAACCACGAGGGACTACCCCGTTGGTAATTCGAACCCATTTCTTGGACCGACTGTGGCTTCGGCCTCGACGGTCAACTTTGGACCGAACGCTGGTTTCCCCGCACCGGTCAATCCATTCGTTGGACCTCATTGGGCGACCAACAGGCCTTTCCTCCACACGCCCAACGCAGTTGGGGCGATTTCGGTGCCGGCTAGTTCGGTCCAAAGGCCACCGAAGTTCAATGGCACGAACTCCAAAATGTGGCAACAAAAGATGACGTTCTTCTTGACCGTCCTAGGATTTGCTGAGTACCTGCAGCAAGATCCTCCCCAGCCCAACGAAGCCAACGACCCCCTCGTGGCGATGGTGAACCAAGCATGGTACCACAACAACTATCTCGTCATCAACATTATCCTTGAGGGGTTGGGAGATACGCTGTACCCCGTCTACGCCGGTGCAAAGCTTGCCAAGGAGCTTTGGAACAGCTTGAACAAAAAGTATCAAGCTGAAGATGCCGGCACAAAGAAGTTCATCGTCGGGAAAATGCTGGACTACAAGATGTTCGACAGAAAATCTGTTGTCGCCCAGGCTGAGGAGCTTACGGTAATCTTCAACAAATGCAATGAAGAAAAAGTAGGCGTCAGCGAGGCCTTCCAAGTGGCGGCCATCATCCACAAACTTCCCCGGTCGTGGGAAGACTTCCAAGCCGACCTCAAGCTCAAAAGAACGGAGCTGAACTTGGAGCAACTGCTCACGCGGTTGAGGATTCGAGAGGAAGGGCTTGCCAGAAGAGGTGGAGGGGCAAAGGCGAATGTGGTAGAACATCCGTCGGGCTCCTCACATGGCGGGAAGGACAAAAAGAAAATAGGTCCTAAGGGTGGCGTTTCTAAATTCGCAGGAAAATGCTACAATTGTGGCATCACCGGGCATCGTTCCTCCGACTGTAGGAAAAAGAAGCCACAGAAGAACAAGAAGAAAACCACAAAAGCCATGTGCACAGAGCTCGACAACTTGGACCTCTGCGCAGTCGTCACTGAGGTGAATCTCGTCGGGTCAAACCCGAGGGAATGGTTTGTGGACACAGGGGCCACACGCCATTTTTTCTCAAACAGGAGCATGTTTCACGACTTCCAAGAGACCTCTGGTGACAAGGTCTGGATGGGCAATTCGGCCCAGTCAGAGGTTCAAGGCGTGGGCAAGATTAAGCTCAAAATGACCTCAAGCAAAGAGTTAACGCTTAACGACGTGCTCTATGTGCCAGATATTCGCAAGAATTTAGTGTCAGGGTCATTGCTGATCAAACACGGCTTTCGGATGGTGTTTGAATCAGACAAGCTAATTTTGTTTAAGAAAGGGATTTTTATTGGGAAAGGTTATATTTCTGATGGGCTAGTCAAGCTCAATGTAATGACTGTGCATGAAAAGATCAATAAAAATCCTATTGCTTATGTGTGTGAGTCCTCTAGTTTATGGCATGGTAGACTAGGACATGTTAATTATGCATCTCTTCGGAAACTAATTAACATGGAACACATACCTAAGTTTAGTATTGACTTAACTCACAAGTGTGAAACTTGTGTTGAGGCAAAGTCAACTCGAAGTTCGTTTCAAACAATCAAACGAAACACTCAACCTCTAGAGTTGGTTCACACCGACTTATGTGATTTTCGAACAACGCCTTCAAGAGGAGGTAATAAGTACTTTATTAACTTCTTCGATGATAGCACGAAATATTGCTATATCTATTTACTAAAAAGTAAAGATGAAGCGTTAGACAATTTTATTCGATATAAGAATGAAGTGGAAAATCAACTCAATCGCAAAATCAAAGCATTGAGAAGCGATAGAGGTGGTGAGTATGATGCTCCACTTAATAAGTTTTGTGAACAACATGGAATAGTGCATCAAGTAACCCCACCGTATACACCACAGTCTAACGGTGTAGCGGAGCGGAAAAATCGCACTCTGAAAGACATGATGAATGCGATGCTACTTAGTTCTGGATTATCCCAGAACATGTGGGGGGAGGCTGTTTTATCAAGTAATTATTTACTAAATAAAATACCTCATAAGAAACTTGACAAAACTCCGTATGAACTTTGGCATAATAGGAAACCTTCCTATAAGTATCTCAAAGTGTGGGGGTGTCTCGCGAAAGTACTTGCACCACCACTAAAGAAGATGAAGATCGGTCCAAAAACAGTTGATGGAATCTTCTCGGGTACAATAGTACGTCATACCGGTTCTTGGTGTACAAATCAGATAATCCTGAAATTCACAAGAACACAATCATTGAGTCACGGAATGCAACGTTTTTCGAGCACATTTTTCCGTGCAAGTCAAGAGACGAAGCCAGTTCGTCCAAACATTCTCATACTGAGATGATGGATAACGATGATCCAAATCAGTTGAATTCCGATGACGATGATGAAGTCGAACATGAGACTGAACTGAGACGAAGTAAAAGAATACGAACTGAAAAGACGTTCGGTTCTGACTTCATAACATATCTGATAGAATTTGACAAAGGAACTTTGTCATTTCTAATGGAAAATGAACCCGATATTCTAACCTGTTTGGTAGAAAAGGAACCACGAACCTATCACGAGGCCGTAACCTCAACTGAAGGACCTCAGTGGAGAGAAGCCATAAAAAGTGAAGTTGATTCTATTCTTCAGAATCACACGTGGGAATTGGTTGATCTCCCTTCGGGGTGTAAACCATTAGGTTCTAAATGGGTCTTTCGGATGAAAATGAAGCCTGACGGCTCCATTGACAAGTACAAAGCTAGACTTGTGATCAAGGGGTATAGCCAACGCGAGGGCTATGACTACTTTGATACCTACGCGCTTGTGACTAGGATAGATTCTATCAGAATGATCATCGCATTTGCATCCTTACGAAACCTGAATGTTTACCAAATGGATGTAAAGACTGCTTTTCTAAATGGCGAACTAGATGAAGAAATCTATATGGAACAACCCGAGGGGTTTAAGGTTCCGGGCCAAGAAAGGAAGGTGTGCAAACTCGTGAAATCATTATATGGTCTTGGAATCAAAATACTGAGAAGACCAGATGGTCTAAGCTTGAGCCAATCCCACTACATTGACAAAATCCTTGAAAAATTCAACAAGGATTATACAAAGATAGCTAAGACGCCGATAGACGTAAATGTTCATCTTGGTAAACACCGAGGAAGTAGCGATTCTCAGACAGAATACGCTAGAGTTATCGGAAGTCTGATGTATCTGATGAGCTGCACTCGGCCAGATTTAGCTTGCGCTATTAGCAAACTAAGTAGGTATACTAGCAATCCGAGTGTTGAGCACTCGAAGGCCATAGTCCGAGTAATGAGATACCTTCGGTATACTCGAGATTATAGCCTATGCTATGGCAGGTATCCAC
This sequence comes from Cuscuta campestris, assembly GCA_900332095.2. Lineage (NCBI taxonomy): Eukaryota > Viridiplantae > Streptophyta > Magnoliopsida > Solanales > Convolvulaceae > Cuscuta > Cuscuta campestris. The sequence continues at coordinate 96,487 of OOIL02002469.1, forward strand.
CCGTGCTGGAAGGGTACACTGATGCCAATTGGATTGCGGATAATAAGGATTCAAAATCCAGAAGCGGATTTATCTTTATGTTAGCCGGTGCAGCTGTATCGTGGAAATCCTCAAAACAAACGTTAATTGCCAGATCCACCATGGAGTCTGAATTCATAACACTAGATAAGTGCGCAGAACATGGCGAGTGGCTTCGGAATTTACTTGAGGATATTCCAAATTGGGAAAAACCAGTTCCTCCTATTTGCATTTATTGTGACTGTCAGTCAGCAATAGGACGAGCTCGGAACAAATTGTATAATGGTAAGTCTAGGCACATTCGCCGTAGACACAAAATCATTAGGCAACTTCTCAATACGGGTATTATCTCGATTGACTATGTCAAGTCAAAGGATAATTTAGCGGATCCATTAACCAAAGGGTTAACCAATGAGCAACATGAGAAGTTAGTAGTAGGAATGGGTCTGAAAGCCCTACCCTGTGCTGGGAACTTTCTATGAAGGAAAACCCAACCTAGGTGGTACCTGGGTTCAATGGGACAACCTACTTGTGGAACGAAGCACGGTGACTGTGGGGGAAAGTCGGATCACCAACTAACACCCCTCCGTTCCTACTGAGATATAGTGACTCCCGAAAACAATGAGGATAGCATGACGCTTTAATGATTCTTGAACTATGGACAAAAAGGTCCAAGTGGAGTAATCGGGATACTCTTAGAAGAATCACCTATGTAAGAGTGAAGTGCGGTCGCTTCAACAGAAGGATTTCGGGCTAATCCTATCTGACACTCTCGCAGAACCAGAAGCGTGTTCCACGACCATAATGGGCACACCCATGAGAACGGAATGATGGTTGGTTGAAACTTGTGTATTGTATATCGTCGTTTACATAAACGGTAGTACAGTTCAAAGACATCACGTTCTACTGAACAGCCAGTAGAGAAGGTATACTTTACAAGGAGTAGGTTCAAAGGCATAAAACCTACCTACTCTTGCAAGTTTCAACTTCAGAGTTATTGCCAGTTACATGAATTAATTTTCATTCATGTGGGGGATTGTTGGAAATTTTAAGTAAATTGGACATTTTTCGGACATTAATTCAGTTGGGTCCACAAAATTATTTTTCGAAATAATTATGGACGTTTAATCTCGAAAGTAAGACGAACGTCTTCACATATGACACGCCATAAACGGTGCTCGGGTAAATGAGAAATTAATTCTCAAAGTTGAATACGAGGGTAGAGTAAATACTTTTGTCCCACACCGGTTTTTGAACCTTTCATATTCCCATATTTAAGCTTAGGCCTTTAATTGAGCTTATGAAAGGAACAAGAAGAGGACTCCTCGCGCGCCGCCGCAGTCTGTCACGCGCGCGCGCCGCGGCGGGGCGAGGCGTGGCTAACTTTTTACGAGACCGAATCAAACACGCGTGGACACTTCGTGATTAACGAAGTGTCGTCCAAGGGTTGAAGCATGCATGCATAAACAGACGAAGAGTCACTCGACTCTTCGTAATGTCCGACGGTCCAGCGAAGGGCCAACTTCCTCTCCCATAAAAGGAGGGGTTGGCCGCAGAGATGAACACACCAGTACACACTCGAAAATATCTCTGCGTTCTAAAGGTTCCGACAACTCCCCAACTCCGATCATCTTCTTCGGCGATAGCTCTCCGTCATTCTCGTTCGACGGTGCTCTGTTCTACCGCTTTAGACTTAGCACGCTGCGGTTTTATCCTGGGAGGAGATTGCCCACGTTTGCCAGTGCGGGAGGCGGGCAATACTACCTTAAGGAAAGCTCCGACGACTCCGCTTTCCTTACCCTTCTTCCAAGAAACTGTCCCGGCGACGCTCCTACCGGCGTAGCTTTTTCGTCTTCCCGTTCCGTCCGTTCGCGTTCCGCTCTCGAAGAACTCCAACTTTTCTTTTCTTTATTTTGTTGTAAAATCCGAACGTTTTTTTAAGTTCGGATTATTATTTTAATTTTATTCCCGCTGTAATATTAAACATGTAAAATTTTGATTACAAATTCAATACAGTTTTAAATAATTAAATATCATAAAATTCTGATTAATGAAAATAGTATTTTAAATGGACACAATTTTTATAAATTTACACACTTTTCTGTTAAAGTATAGAGCAACTTGACTAAAAATATCAAATTCTTATTAAATGATATACTAATGAAAATTGATTTAACTAATGAAAAAATAAAATAAAAATGCCAAATAAATTAAGGTAATGATAAATCATTGAAAAATACATATGCGGTATATGGCCTATATGCCATGTGTTATACTTCAAGAAAAACAAATTAATTTAATTTAATTTGTTGAAATGATATATAGCAAATTAAATAGTGTTACAGATAAAACATTTTGAAATAAAATACAGTATATAGTTAGTAAATATATAGTTAATCAAATATAGTTATTTGGTAAAATAACAATATAAAATAAATGGTGGATTGTTATATACATATACATACATACATACATACATACATACATACATACATACATATATATATATATATATATAATATTATCTATTTTAATTCTTTAATATGATATATGATGTTTATAAAAACCTAATAAAAAAATATGCATTTATGACATAACTTGTGGTATCGCATGTGGCATGGTGTGGACACGTGATGTGAAAAATTTTATACAAACTAAATGATCACTGGAAAAACTAATGAAGAAATAATTTTTAATTAAAAAATTATAATAACAAATTTCAAATGAATCAATTAAGTAAATGATCACTGGAAAAACTAATGAAGAAATAATTTTTAATTAAAAAATTATAATAACAAATTTCAACTCTAACTTTGTTTTGTTTAGTTTGTTGAAAGAAATATACACCATATACTAAGAGCATTGGGTATACATGTAACGTCGACCGGCGTTAGGGACGTTTTAACGCCCGGGGAGCGTTAAACACCGTCCCCCGGCGGCGTTACTCGGGCGTGAGACGGCCTGCGTCAAAGGAATGACGCTTAGTCATTCTCTTCCCCTCCCCCCTTTAACGGCTTTAATAGCCGTTGGACCCAAAAAAAAAGTTTTCCTTATAAATTCAAACCCCCCCCCTCCCAATCTCTCACACCTTCCCTCTTCACTCTTCTTCAATCTTCTTCTTCCCATAATTTCGAAATCACCCCCTCTCTTTTCAACATGAATCCTTCCAGCTCCGGCTTCTTTCCCGATGATCTCCCGCCGAGCGACGCCGCGATATGGTTTTACCAAGAGTAGGGCGATCGACCGCCGATCTACGAGACGCAACAATCGGGGTACGTCGAGCGAGATTCGTTTCCGGAGACTCAACCGGAACCGACCGGGTTGAAAAAAAGTACACGCCGGAAAAGCCACAAAGCCAAAGCCACGATGACCGAGGCGGAACGATCAATCTAAAAGTGGACGCCGGAGGAGGAGTGCTTATTAGCGTCGGCCTGGGTTGACGTCTCCGAGCATCCTATCATTGGTAAAAAATTTATTTTTTCTAATATATTTATGTTTTTATTTATATATATATTATATTTAATCGTGTCTAAAAAAGATTGTGTTATACTTTTTTAATGGTCCGGAGCAAACGAAAGATGCGATGTGGGATCGTATCGAGGAGAAGTTCTTCACGGCGATGAACAAGGACGCCTCCTACCGAACCTGGGACCAACTCACTTCCAAATGGAGCCACATCAACCGTAAAGTCTGAAAGTTTATCGGAGTTTACGAGGAATGCTCCCGGTCCCGGAGGAGCGGGACGAACGACGCCGATGTTCTCCGGCTTGCCACGGCCCGGTATCAAGACGACGGGCACCAAGGCAAGGTGCCCGTCGATCTTTTGAGGATTTTGAGCAGTTCCCCGAAGTGGCAACAACTCAACAATCCCGACAGCGGATCGTTCCGGAAAAGATCCTCCGTCGACGCAGAGGTTGAGGTCGACGAGACTATCGGTTCGACCGATCAAATCCCTCCCTTCAACATTGCGGATTCCGATGACGAGGACCCCATTCCACGGTCGATCGGAAGGAAGAAGGCAAAATCCATTGCCTCGGGTTCGGGAGGGTCCGGCTCTGTTTCCGTTTCTTCCCGCGACGAAATCGGCCGGGAAATGGTTGAACGACTTCGGGCGTTCAATCTCCGAGAACAAGAGAGGTTGAAGCTAAAGGAGAAGGAGTTGAAGCTAAAGGAGCAGGAGGCCGAGATGAAAGTCATGGAAACCGACCTTTCTACGTTGTCGGAGATTGGACGAATGCTCTACGAGCAAAGAATAAAAGAGATCAAGGAGAAATATAATTTTCCTTAGTTTTTTTATTAATGTATCTTTTTTTTATTATTGTCGCTTTTTTTTATTTAATGAATGTATTTTTTTATTTAATGAATGTATTTTTTTATTATTCGTGTTTCAATATAATTAAATAATAAATTAATTACATTTTATTAATTTAATTTTAGAAGATGTATATTTAAAAATGTAAAAAATGAAGGTTTGAAGCCCCGGGGCTTCAAACCCATTTCCAGTGAATGTTGGGTGTAAGTTAAAGCTGACGTGGCAGAGAGAGAAAGTTTGAAGTTTCGGTTTGAAGCCCCGGGGCTTCAAACGTATTTCCAATGCCCTAAAATATACTTCGAAGTATGTAATAGGACAAAAAGTTGAAATAATTTTGTATTTAATAAATATTTATATGTGATAAAAATGTTATAATACTGCTTTGAATATTTAATAACAATAAATGTTCTTTTTGCTCAATAATAATGGTTATTTAGTGCAAGAAAGTGAAGGGTTTATAAAAATATAATAAAAATAAAAGTTATTTAATGTACAAAAGTGAAGGTGTTTCGTGAAACTTTAATAATAATAAATATATACATGTGGCATGACACACCCCGAGGTGTAATGCACACGTGACCTAAAAATTTTATACAAATGTAATGGATATCAAATAAAATAATAATGAAAATTGTTTTAATTAATAAAAATTAATATAAAAATGTCAAATAAATCAATTAAGTAATGACACATCATTAGAGAATGCATATCTGTCATGTGCCACATGTAATCCATCAATTGAACTTTCACTTTGTTCACTTTGCTAAAAAATATATAATAAAATAAGACAAAAAATTGAAATATGTTATGAAGTTAATAAACATGCATGTGTGATAAAATTTATATATAATAGTTTCTTTTGAGATGCTGGATAATTTTAAAAATTATAAGAAACATTTTTTCTTAATTAATAAATTTTATATAATTTTTTTTTAATATTATAAAATTGTCACGCATATTTAAAAAAATATTTCTAAAATAGTTAGGAAGTGAAAATTTAATAAAAAAAAAGAATGAAAATAAGGGTTTTTTATTGTTGGAAAGTGAAGGGTTTATAAAATATAATAAAAATAATAATTTAATGCAAAGTTAAATATGCATGTGTGGAGTGACATGTGTCTTGAGATTTACATGTGGCATGACACATGTCAGTAGTATGTACGTGTGGCATGACACATGTCAGTAGTATGCACGTGTGGCATGACACGTGTCATCACCACAAGTGTTTAACTCTCTTTTACATATATATATATATATATATATATATATATATATAGAGGAAGGATTGGCAGGTAAACGAGCAAAAAGCTATGCCGCAACCCCTTTTGGAACTTCAATATTAATGGTGTGATTCTAAAATGGCACCGCGACCAATAATGACGTGTAGAAAATGGATTGAAAGTTGTAAAGGGAACTTCAACATACATTGGTGTGATTCAAATGGGAATGCCGTGAAAGTGATGAACTTGTTGCTCTACAGTTTCATTTGTATTAATTAGATGATCGTTAGAGCATCTATATTGTCCTAAGGAGTTGGTTAAGAGTTTATGTTCTACATGACATTGACACCTATTTTATTTGGTTTTCTTTTGTAATTTTGTGTACTAATACAAAAGAATTTTATGATTATATTAAATAACCATAAAAATTGTCACTTGAAACTGACATTTTGAGCAATGGTTTATTTAGGCCGTAGCGTCCAAGTTTAATTGTAGCTTATACGGAAATTAAATTTGACTGTCAACACTTAAAAATATTAACTTCCAACATGAAATGTTATCCAAATCTCTAACGGTAATTATCAATCGTTATTCCCAAATAAAAAACAAAACACAATCCGCAGATACAAGAGACGCCTATGGGAACAACAAATCAACAGTTTGACAAACCATAGTTACCAGCAAATTTAAATACGAAAAAACAATGTTACAAATGGGAACACACCAATGACTTGCATTTTAATGCATTCTCCACCAGGATTGTCATATCATATCAGGAGCAGCAGTACTATTCAACAAGACAAATAGTTTGTCATGTTTGTAAAGACATTGGTGTCAAACTTGGGGTCACGTTTGGAGTACCCCAGCAAGCATGACTCTTTTTGGTTAACCTTAGCCTGGGGAGGAATGGGTTTTATTTATTTATTTATTTATTTATTTATTTTTGCAAATTTTGAATCAATCATCACGTGTTTATTCATTTCATGGCGCCACTAGGGTTCTGAAGATGGATTCACATAAACGGGAATCAAAAATCATGAGATGCCCGGCATTAGGAACTTCATGGTACTGAATCCATGGGAGTTGCTCGGAGATATGGCTATTGATAACCGACGGGATGATTCGGTCCTCCTGGCCTTGCCAGATGTGGACGGAGCCCTCGTTATTGGGAAATGGATTGGGTAAATCCAATGGACTGAATTGCCAATCCCCAAAACCCATTATCATGTCCCTGTACAAAGATTCATGAAGTCCCTGTTGCCTTAGTCTTTCCTGCAAATGCAAAACAGAAGTTGATGAGCAATAACCGGGCCAACTGCGGGTATGACTAATGCATATTAAGCTATAATGTGCTCTGTTATGTTGTTGCCAATTGACTCACACACATGGCCAAAAACAGTGAGCTCTTCACTTTAGTATTACAGTGTAAGGGTAGGGTAGTAACTTAACATTCATTACCTAACCTATTAACGCTCCCTCTCCCTGCCCATACCATATAGTAGTGAAAAGCACATAAGTCTCGGGCTATTGCTTTTGATAGGTTGACTCTCAAATATTATGCCTTAAGCAGGTCAAATGCACGCAGAGAGAGAATGTATTCTTACAAAAAAGCAAATGAAGGAAAACAGGTGTAACATTATTTACCTGATTGTCATTAGGGGCTTCCATTAGCTGTTGTATAGTTTCAAGATCTTTGGGACAGAAAACAGCCATGTTGCCTTGCAACATACTTAATGAAGGAACCCATTTTTGATTCATCCACCAATGCAACAGCCATGGAGCATAATGTGCCACTCTAAATGTCCGTTGGTCTTGTAAAAGGTGTCTTTGCAAGCCTTCTTTCAGTATTTTTGCAGGAAAACGAGGCCACCAGTAGTGGACAAATGGAACGACAAGTGAAACTCCGGCCAACCTGCAAATTTTGTATAGATTATAGAATCCCAAGCACATATGAAGATGGGAAAAAGTAAATAAAACATATTCTTCTTAATTGAAAATATACCTATGGGGTATGTACTTTAGGCAGCTGTAAACAGCACATGCTCCCATTGACATGCCAAGCACATAGAATTTAGGTCCTAATTGCAACTTATCAGCCAGCTCTTGAATATCAAATGCTTCACTCTTTATAGTGCGTCTTGGATACGGGTCACTCTCACCATATCCTGCACGATCATATGACAGGAGGTATATCTGGAGCTCTTCTATGAGTTCCTGTCAATAAAAAAGAAAAATAAGAAAAACTACTCCCTCCGTCCCATATCTTTCTTCTCACTTTCCTTTTTGGGTCGTCCTATTTGATTCTTCTCATTTCGTAAAATGGAAAGAAAATACATCTGAGATTACTTTTTTACCCTTACTTTTTTTCCTCTCTCCCCCCTATTCTCATTACTCCCGTACTCCCCCCCAATCTCTCATCTCTTCTTCTTCTTTCTTCTTCTTCTTTTTTCTACGTCAGACTCCCTTCACCATCTCCTTCTTTCTCTTCTTATTTTCTTCTTCTTTTTTCTACATCAAACTTCCCCCACCATCTCCTTCTTTCTCTTCTTATTTTCTTCTTTCTCTTTGTATTTTCTTCGCCTCTTTTTCTCTATCTTCATTTTTTCAATGATTTCTTTTTCAATTTCTTTGAGGCATAATCCTAAATTTGACATTCCTAAGTTTGATGAGATCTATTTTTATTTTGTTACGTTGGGAGTATGAAGGAGGGCTGGGGGTAGGGTGGGTTTGAGGTTGAAGAAGATGTTTGGGTTTGATGTTAAAGATGAAGAAGAAAGTAGTGAGATTTGTTAATGGAGGGCAGGGTGGTGAGGGTGGTAGGTGGGGGGCGGTTGAGGTTGAAGTTGAAAAAAAAGGAATTGTTTGGGTAAGAGGAGGGCAGGTGGTCGGCAGGGGCTGGATGGGGAAATAGAGGGCAAAATTGGAAAGTCAGAGTAATTTTTATTTTACATTAAACGAGAAGTTTCAACTTGGACGGAGGGAGTAATATATACTAAACTCGATACTTTGACTTTATGGAGTTCAAGAAATGCGTTGAAAAGTGTGTGGTTGACATTTATTAGAAAGAAAAAGAAATAAAGTTGTCCACATATTCATTTCTTGAATGAGAAAGTGCGAGAGTGTGAAGTTCATTTTGAGATGGATTAAAAAAAAGTAAATTTCATTTGAAGACGAGGGCTAAGTTGCACCGACAAGGGTGTGGTGCTTATTTGTGTACGAGGTCGGATACGTCAAACCACCAACCTTTTCAAATTGATAAAGGATTTGGGTGTTAGAGCATCCCCATGTATCCAAGCAGACACATTTCGGGCTTTCAAGGATGATAAACGATACTTATTTGAAGAATTCGTGCAAAATAGATGGAGGGAGTTTGTTTTGCAATTGAATATTTCCTTCTTTTATGGTGTTGTTACTATGGATAACAAAAGGCCATGCTAGATATAATACATTCCCAAGTAGAATAAGAATGAATGGAGGTAGCCCCTACCTAGCAACAAGATAAGAAGCTCAGTCTCAGGAGTAAAGCTTAGCAAAAAGGGGCTAGAAAGGTACGAAGTGACTCAACCAACGAGAGAGGGAAGAGCCCATAAGGGGATCTATGTCTAAGTGGTTGAAACTTGAAAGAGTCGGTCTTCAAAACCAAGTATTGATAGGAATACTGGGGCTCTATTCGTGCGGTCATAAGTGATCTACTACGTTAACTATAGATAAGGGAGAAAGACCAAAGTAGGACTAAAACATTGAAAATATACCAAAATAGGACGTCCATGTTTTTATTCCCGAAATAGGACTTACATTACCAAACATGGTCATATACATTACCAAAAAAATATAGTAATGTGCACATGTACACTACCACATTACCACAGTGCAAAGTCACATTACAACAATACAAAGTCCTATTTCGGGAAAAGAAACATGAAAGTCCTATTTTGGTACTTTTCTCTATGTTTTGGTCCTATTTAGGGTGATTTCTATATAGATAAGAATGGAGTAAATTCCATAAATGGTCCCTAGTTAAAGGTGATTTTCTATATTTAGTCCTCAATTCTAACATATTACATAAATGGTCCTCAATTTTTGAAATTATACCATAATCAGTCCTTAAAGAGACTATTTGCGGAAAAAATACTTTGTCATATTTGGCCTAAAGGACTATTTATGGATTAGTTTTCAAAAATTAAAGACCATTTATATAATATCTTATAATTGGGAACTAAATATGTAAAATCACCTGTAGAGACCATTAATGGAATTTACTCATAAGAACGTATCAGATTGACTTCTGCTGATATGATAGAAAGGTACGCATTTAACTAATATGTAACTCGGTGAATGAGTTTCACAATCTTTAACAAAATTATAGTAGATGTATACATTCTCAAGCTTATGGAGAACAGTGCAAAAAGTCACAATAAATAGGGGGGGGGGGCATTACTATGCAAAAAGTCATTTCTATCTTGAATTCTTTTGCATGACTCACAATAAATTCGGTATACGGATAAGACTCTCTCTATCCCATAGAAGAGTTCCACATTTCTTTTTTCATTTGTCTTGAAAAAGATTCCTCATTTGTTTTGAGGAAGTAATTGTATGCGTAGTTCACACTACTTCTCTCTCCTCTCCTCGAAGCTCAACTATACACTTTCTTTTATTATTAAGAGCACGTGTCAAACAAAAAAGTGGTCATTAACAATATTACTCCCTTCGTACCATAATCTTTTTCCTAGTTTGACTTGGCATGATATTTAATAATGTAGAATGTGTGTAGTTATGGTTTGTGTAGAGGGGCTAAAGGATTATACACCAAGCACATAAATCCTGTGACTGTACTATATCATTTTATGTAATCCTAAAAGTTTATTGTATACGGAGTATTTAAATGTGAATGGATAATAATGTCTAGCTTTCGATACTTTAAAGCCACAAGGGGCAAAGATACTACCCTTCCAAAACAAAGATTTATAGTTCAAATTTTTGCTAGTAAGGATAAGGAGAGCCTTGTAAAAGTCCTGATTTGAGAATGGGGAAGAGTGAAAGACCAAGAACAACCTACCCAATGTGAGAGTGAAGAGTAACCAGACCTTACCCCTACCCAGGAAGGAGTACGAGTTGACTAAAAGGGGTATAACCTTACCTCTACCTATAAAAAAATGACCAAAAATTCTCTTGATACTTCTCCTTTGTACTTCAACCACAAAGTAGATGCGATTTGACGATAATGCAAGTTGCAAATTATAGGTCATTGAATTTACACAAGCAACGGTTTCCTTACAGGATTCAATCCCATCCATATAAAATAAAAAAACACAAAGAAGTGCGGATTTTAGAAATTCATACTTGTGAGATAGGCAACTCCAAATCTTTAGAGTTATCTAATCCATGGACAATGATGATCTTGTAGGTGGCCTTTTCTTTGGACACACCCCTCTCTCTGTAAGCCAAATGTCTCCCATCACTGAGTTTAATCCTGGGTGACGTCACTGGAGGACCACATGGTGACCCACAAACTTTGGGAGGGGGAGGCTTTATTAGAGCTACATAAGCCCACCCCAGGGCACCAACTGCAGCAGCAACTGCTATTTTCATCATAATAACTGAAATGATGTGAACAAGAGAGTGTGAGGAATATGAGCTAAAAGCAGTAGCAAAATGAGAAATATCTTTAACCCACAGCAGTTATTACGAAATTAAAATATCACAAAGTGTAAGAAAATGGAAAATCACACTTATGGATCGTTTCAAAGAGTGATCCCTCAATTCTTAATTTAGCTTTCATTATCTCACATTGCTCGGTGCTTACTACACCGTTTGCTCCCATTTTTGTTCTACACAGACTATATTGAAACAATTAAGCGACCACATTATCCAATTAGGAATTAAAAGGTTTCTAAAACAGACAACCATTTAGAATCAAAAGCGCATTTTCCCCAGCAGAAGAACTTAAAATTCACATACTAGACTAGGTAGAAATGCTTGAGTTCTCCATATGCAGCAACTCATGAGGTCTCGATCTCCATCTTCAAGGATTCATTTCAAAACGTGATCCCTTATATTTTAACATAGCTTTCTTTTTCCACATGAATTTCGCAGTGGCCGGTGAGAAGCAAACAGTTTTCTCTAGTAGTTAAGTAGTTGGGCTAGATCGTAAACAATTAAGCATTATCCATTCAAGAACTGAAAATTTCTAAATGCAGGTAAGAATATAGAGTAAAAAGTGCAATTTCACCGGTATAAAAAGTTGAATTGCACACAACAGACAAAGTAGAAATGCTTGATTTCTCCATATTCATTGACTCTTCTGCAAGTTCAACCATTCCTTCGGGAAAGGTGTGAAACCAGTAGGAGAAAAAGGGATGGATCAAAATTATTTTTTAATACACAAACATTTTAATTGTACAGTATGAATCGTGATCAGATCTTCTACACGAGTGCTTATAATCAAAATCTTACATCAACCGCAGTCATCAGGGAGTATGAATTTGGGTTAAATAAAAACCTAAGCATCGATGAATCGAGAAAGCAAAATCATCGAATAATACGGAAAGTGAAAAGAAAATCAGCACTGATAAAAGACGGGAGAGAATGATGAAGTCACCACTTGGTGTTTGGTGGAAAGTTGAATCTGAGCTCAGTTTCAGTGCCTAACCAGCAGAAGAACAAACTGAGGAGTCAACAGACAAACCCAGCCTCCAAATTCGCTTTGACTCGGAGAAATTAATTAGTCAGAGGGAAGTATTTTTGCTTCAAATTCCTAGTTGAAAAGAACAGTATCTCAAATACCCATTTATTTATTTTTATTTTTTGTACTTTTTGGATTTTAAAATCTCGATTATTAAAATTAATATAAATAATTTCAGTATTATACATGAGAGGTTAAAGAACGGTATCTCAAATATTCTTTTTATTTTTATTTTATTTTTTTTTTGGATTTTAGAATCCTGATTATTTTAAATAATTAAGTAATTACAAATTTTGCATGGGATGTGCGTCACAAATAATCTATTAATATAAACATTTCAAATCTAAAAAACGGAAGAAAAATTAAACATTTTGATAAACAAAAAAATTATGAAAGAAATATTTTACTCCCTCCGTCCCGCAAAAAACTTCCCATTTTAACTTTCAAAAGATTTAAGGAGAGTGTATTTTGATGTTGACTTTCCAAAAATGCCCTTTGATGTGATGGATAAAGTAGGATGTGATGGGTAGATTAATAGAGAAAAAATGTGATGTGATAGATAGGTTAAGAATTAACAGGGTTAAAAGTGACTTTTTAATAGAAAAGATGAAGGTTTTTTGGGATGGATGAAAAAAGAAAGGAAAAAGGTTTTGTGGAATGGTGGGAGTATTAAACAATTAAGATACATCCAACAAAAAGATCAATAAAGTTACATTTATTGTGCTAGATGCATACATTCATCCTCCTCTAGTCGCTCTTGGGTCCATCTCGCCAACGTATTGGTTAAGCTTATGCCTTCCGAGTTCCTAAACATGGAATCTCTCCCTCTGGCCTTATTGGCGAATTGACACGGGGTTGAAAAATAACTGGTTGAATCACTCCACTATAACACTGTAGATAATTTTGAACAGAGTATATCGGTGGGATGAGACTTTCAGCAACTTGACGCTTAGAGTGAAAAATAGCATGAACATGAACACATGTGACTGCATCGGAACATCATCCGCCACAAGTGCAAATTAAACTCTATTCTCGAGATCCACCATGTAGCTGTAGATAGATTATGGATCTGTTCGAGAAGCATGACTACTAACATATTGGTCGTTGCCGTAGTTTGCAACAGCCCACTTTTGTTTCCTTCGCTCACGACTTCGTAAGATGTTCATAATTTGTGGAGTGATACGAAAGTTTTTTTGTTGCCAATCAAGAGTAGTCTTGTACCGTTTTGTAAACAATTCAACCATTTTGCTATAAGACATACTCAAAATGGCAATTACCAATAACATCCGACAACCTTTAAACATATTACACTACTACAAAAACAACTAAATAGACTGCCTCAATTGCATCGGTTTTTTAGAAAACCGATGCAAAAAGTCTAAAGCATCGGTTATTACAAAAAACCGATGCCTTTGCTATTTTAAAAAAAAAACAATTGAAAAAATAAAATGGGTATTTACATCGGTTATTTTAAACAACCAATGCCAATACTCATTTTATTTTTTTTTTTTGAATTTCATTTTTTAAAATAGCAAAGACATATGTTACACATTAGAAATAGGTTTTTCATCAGTTCTTCATTTCAATGGATGCCAATATCCAATACTCCTCTTTTCTTTCCTAGACTATTTTTTACTCCCTCCGTCCCTCAGTTTTTGTCCATTTTCATTTTTACACACCATCCAATGCACTTCTTTAATCCATTTTATCTTGTAATTTGTATATTAAAAAATTATAGAAATTATATATTAATAATCTATATGTTAAGACAAATCAAATAAGATCACACATGACTATATTTAGGCTTACACATTGAGAGAATTCGATGAGTCAAAGTGCTTAGATGAACAGTTCCAAAAGTCAAAAGTGGATAAAAACTGGGTGACTAAGGGAGTATAAGTTTGTCGACCAAATATCATACTCCCTCCGTCCGGGAATGATGTTCCCGTTCTACTTTTTTTTTCGTCCGAAAATGATGTTCCCACTCTACACTTTTCTCTCTATTCTTCCAAAATTACCCTCATCTTCCTTTCTTTCCTCTTTTTCTTCCTTTCTCTTTTTCCCTTCCTTTCTTTCCTTTCTTCTTTTGGCTCGGCCACTTTTTTTCTCTTCCTTTCTTCCTTCCTTTCCTTCTTTCTTTCCCAATTCCCTGCCCGTCACTTTATCTTCCATCTAATCCTCTTCCTCCTTCTCTTCACTTTCTCCCCCCTTGTCTTTCTTCTTCTTTATCCCCCCTTCTTCTTTCTCCTCCGCCTTTCTTCTAGATCTGCGCACGGCGGCGATGGTGGCGGTGACGGCGATGGTGACGATGGCGGTTGTGGCGATGGTGGCAGCGATGGCGATGGTAAATCTAGATAGATCTTCTCTTCTTCTTTTCTTTCCTCTTATTCTTTCTTTTAGATCTGTCTTTAAGATCTATGCCATGGTGGCGGCGATGGCGGGGCTGTGACGGCGGTGGTCGTGGTAGATCTGTCTCTTTAGCTTCTGTGGAGATCCTCCTCTTCCTTCCACTTCTTCTTTCTTTCTTTTCCTTTTCTCTTTCTCCCATATATGGCATTGTTTGCCACTGTGGGAGATGGTGGTGGGGGCTGGCAGAGTTGACGGGGCTGACGGCGGCGGTGGGAGGTGGGGTGGTGGTGGGGCTGATGGTGGTGGGTGTCTTTGGGCAGTGGTGAGGCTGGCGGTGGGGGGTTCTTGGAGGTGGGCTGTGGTGAGGCTGAGAGTTGCAAGGGTATTTTAGTCCTTTCAAGCCATTAGTCAAGCCATCATTCCCGGGAGGGAGGGAGTATCTTTCTTCTTCTTCTCTCATATTCTTTGATTTCAAGCACAGATTCTCCGTCATCGTTTTCATCACTGTCATTGCGGTGACCAAACCCTAGCCATCAAACATTTCTTAAAAAGGGAACCTAAGTTCTCTCATCCCCAGCTCTGAGTCGTGTCGATCTCCGCTTCTTCTTTCTCTCATCCCAAGATCTGAGTTTGGGCGACAATCGGCGTCTCAATTGCAGGTATTTTTCTTCACCCAACTTAACGATATTTCAAATTTCAATTAGATCGGGCCTCTCCACTGTCTTTTTATATGCTTTTAGCTTGATTTTCTTCTCTTGGATCTGTGAGTTTTTATAGCTGTGTTTTTTGTTAATCTGATGTCCTTTTTCTCGAGGTATGCTTTATCTATACGACATCGATTTGCATAGGGAATATGTTATTGAATCTGTAGATTAATATTTAGATATGTTAGAATTGGTTTAATTTTTGTGTTCTGATGATTCTATTTTTTGTAGCTTAAGCCTTAAGGTAATGATAGTTCATTTTCAATATTTCATTCAGTTGGCATGATATATGTTCATTTCTTTGATTTGATTAGTTTTTTTCGTTCACACTATGTTTGGTTCAAGGATTTTGGATGGGAAAAGAAAAGAAAATAGGAGGGAAATGTTATTTTATGTTTGGTTTGTGAGAAAAGGAAAGGAAAAGTGAGAGGAAAAGAAAAGTGGGGAGAAAATGAATTAAAAAAGGGCGAAATCATTTTCCTCCCGATTTTGGACGGAAAACAAGAGAATCCATCGCTCTCGTCTCTGAACCCTTCTGAAACCTTCTCATCCTAAACACTGCTTTGTCTTCTACCTCAGCCATCTCTGAACCTGATTGGCCTTTCCTACGACGTCTTTGCCTAGGACATACCCCTTTGCAAGCGTGCTGGTAATGGCATCCTCATCCTTTCTAAGGGCAGTTTCTGGTGCGCTTGTCTTTGCAGTTGGCTACAAATCATTTTTTGTCATTTCAAAATTAAATACTTACTGATTAAAGGGTAGGGGGCTGTGTGTCCTGGGCAGTGTGTGTAGGTCCTTGAGGGAGAAATGCATAAGTGACCATTTGTGGGGAAGACACTTGAAGCAGAAATGTGGGAAGGTCATTGGCCCTGCTGCCCACAGGGAATGGCAGTGCCATATCTCTTCTTCTTCCTCCAGGTTTTTCAACCAAGGCCATCCAGAAAATTGTCTTTGAATTTCATTGTGTTTGTGGTTTGCTGCAGAATGGGCATGTTTCAAATGGTGTGTGAAAATCAAATCTTCAAAGACCCCTCAAGTTGTTTGTAGTTAGTACTCAAAACTTCATTGAAAAAAGAAAAATGTATAGTTTTGATTTTGTCTGCTATTAATCTGAAATGAAAATTGTTTCAATTCCAGTTTAAATGGGTGGGTGAGGCATCATATTAATTAAATTGCAAGTTCTTTTTGTTCGGTTATATATTTTTGTTTATATTAATTAAATTGCATGATGATGAAGAAACACAAGATGTGTATTGGAGCAATTGAAGTGGCGTTGGAGTCATAAACATATTAGTCAATAAAATTTTTTGGGTTCAAATTTGGATTTACATTGTTTTCTCACCAAATTTCCTTCTAACCAAACAAAAAGAGCTTGAGAATACATTTTCTTCATCAATTTCCATCTTAACCAAACATAACTAGAATTTTGAGTTTCTTTCTTTTTCTTTCTTTTCCTTATCATTTTCCTTTCTTCCTCAATTCCTTGAACCAAACATAGTGTCAATGTATTTTTCGCAAATCAAAATCCATTCTCGTTCAATCTGAAAAGAATTAGAAAGTGCGGTGTTCATTTCCTGGATCTGATCGGCATATTTCCAAGCACATTCATGTATGCATCGTGCTTGTATTCTTAAATTCATCATTGATATTTTATGTATTTTGCAGAGTGTGAAGAAGAGCTTGAAATCTAAGTTCGACACGCTCGTGGAAGGTGCTGCCTTGTCTGAATTGCCAAAGAAATCTGCTGATTTCTCTCTTATTTTTGAGGTTGTTGATGACTTTCAATTTAGTGAATCCACTGGGGTAATTTCAAAATTCTATTCTCAATTTCATGTCAAAATTTATACATATTGCATTGTATAGGTCGTCTAGTAGTATTTTTGTATATATTGATTCAGAACGTTTACAGATGCAATTACTACTGGTAAATACAATATTGTTGTTGTTTCCACATGTCCGTTATAGCTTATGAATATTTCCATTTCAATTTTGTTGTTGCTATTTCAGATTGCATGTGACTTTGGAATGGGTATTTGGTGAGCTGTAAACACTCATACTCCCTCCGTCCCAATTTATTTGCAACACTTCGAACGACGTGCAAAATATCATCTCTTTTAAAATCACTTTAATTTCAAATTGGTAGAGTA
This sequence comes from Cuscuta campestris, assembly GCA_900332095.2. NCBI lineage: Eukaryota > Viridiplantae > Streptophyta > Magnoliopsida > Solanales > Convolvulaceae > Cuscuta > Cuscuta campestris. The sequence goes on from OOIL02002469.1 coordinate 113,919, forward strand.
ATAAAAAGTAAAAATTACACCATTCAAAAGTATATGAAAAGCTCTATAAAACAAGATGCGACAAGAATATTTTATTTTATCAAATGGTCAACCAAAACGAGTAAACAAACAAAAGTTATCGAGAGGCCAGAATAGTAAACGTGACATTCTTTCTAGGACGAAGGGAGTAATTTTTTTACAAATAATGAAGTCTGATATTCCAAGAGAAAAGAAGAACAACAAATAGTAAAGGAACTTGGTTCCTTAAGAATAACAAAGTGCAAATTTTTTTAAAAAAAATAGGCTTTGGCATTAGTTGTTTCCAAACAACCGATGCCAACGCCTTATTTTGTTTTAAAAATTAGACTTTTCTACCGGCTGTTTAGAAATAACTAATGCCAAAGCCTATCTTTTTAAAAAATAGGGCATTGGCATCGGATCGGTTGTTTAAAAACAACCGATGCCAAAGCCCTATTTAAAAAAAGGATTTGGCATCGGTTATTTCCAAACAACCAACGCTAAAGCCTAATCTTTTTAAAAATAAGGCTTTGGCATTGGTTGTTTAGAAACAATCGGTGCATGCCAAAGCCTTTTCTAAAAAATAGGCCATTGGCATCCGTTGTAAAACAACTGATGCAATTGCCCCAGAGCAATTCCATTGCTTGCATCTGCAATGGTAAAAAATTGATGCAAAATGTCCAAAACAACATATGCTAAAGCATGTTTTTGTAGTAGTGTTATTAAAACTCTCTAAACCGTTGGTGTTCGGGATCCCGCATCTAAAACCATCATCATAAGACAGAGCCCACACTTCACGTATGTAGAATTTTTGTGAAACACTGAATTGATTTCCATTGAGTATTCACAAGGTATATATACAAGCAAGTTTCCTAATACAAATATAGTAAGGATTACTTACAAGGAAATAAATAAATACAAGGAAATAAATAAATAAACAAATATATGCTAACACTCCCCCTCAAGTTGGAGCATGGAGATCACAAATGCCCAACTTGGAGAGTAAGAACGCAAAGAGTGGTCTGTTCAAGGCTTTGGTAAATAAATCAGCAATCTGTAAGCGAGTTGGAACATATGCAGTGGCGACCTCACCGCGCTGAACACATTCTCGGACAATATGACAATCGATATCAATGTGTTTCATGCACTCATGGAAGACAGGATTAGCAGCAATAAACAGAGCGGACTTATTATCGCAAAACAGACGAGGTGTCGTCGGTGGAGTAACGCCGAGTGCCCCAAGAAGACCACGAATCCACCGTACTTCTGCACATGCATTAGCCATAGCACGGTATTCGGCCTCTGCTGAAGATCGGGACACGGTGGTTTGTTTCTTCGTCTTCCAAGAAACCGGGGAACCACCAAGGAGAATAAAATNTATGACAATCGATATCAATGTGTTTCATGCGCTCATGGAAGACAGGATTAGCAGCAATAAACAGAGCGGACTTATTATCGCAAAACAGACGAGGTGTCGTCGGTGGAGTAACGCCGAGTGCCCCAAGAAGACCACGAATCCACCGTACTTCTGCACATGCATTAGCCATAGCACGGTATTCGGCCTCTGCTGAAGATCGGGACACGGTGGTTTGTTTCTTCGTCTTCCAAGAAACCGGGGAACCACCAAGGAGAATAAAATAGCCGCTAACAGAACGGCGAGTGAGGGGACACGTTGCCCAGTCGGAATCACTATAAGCTGATAACTGTAATGAACTGTCACTACGCAAAAGAATACCCTGACCAGGATGTCCCTTCAAGTAACAAAGGACTCGTTTGGCAGCTTCCATATGATCGAGTCGTGGCGCATGCATAAATTGAGACAGAACATGAACTGAATAAGTGAGATCTGGACGAGTGATAGTGAGGTAGATCAAGCAACCCACTAGTCGCCGATACTGGGCCGGGTCACGTAACTCTGCACTGGTCGACCGACCGAGTCCGTGAGTCGGCGTGATGGGCGTTTCGGCCGGTTTGCAACCCAAGAGACCGGCCTCATGAAGAATATCTAGTGCATATTTTTGCTGACATAGAACAATCCCCGCCTCAGATCGAGCACACTCAATGCCCAAAAAATATGATAAGGATCCCAAGTCTTTCAGATGGAAACACCGATCAAGATATACCTTAAAAGAAGCACATAGAGTGGGGTTGTTACCTGCAACCAAAATGTCATCAACGTAGACCAAGACAACCAGGATATCAGCCCCGCGACGATGAATAAAGAGAGTATGATCAGCATGAGCCTGGCGAAACCCGTACTGCCGGAGGGCACAAGTAAGTTTCCCGAACCAATTACGGGGGGATTGACGCAAACCATAAAGAGATTTACGCAATCGACAAACCTTGCCTGGGTACAAATGTGAAAGACCGGGTGGCAACCGCATGTAGACTTCCTCAATCAGATCACCATGAAGAAAAGCATTGTTCACATCAAGTTGGTGGACCTGCCACCCTTTTGCCGCGGCCACCGAGAGCAAAACTCGAACAGAACCCATTTTTGCTACCGGGGCAAAAGTGTCGGTGTAATCCACTCCCAAAGTCTGATGGTTTCCAAGGACCACTAGTCGGGCCTTGTCGCGTTCTTTAGTGCCATCTTAATTAAACTTGGTCTTAAAAACCCATTGACAGCCCAATGCTGTGCGATCTGGAGGCAAGTCTGAGATTTCCCAAGTGTTATTATTAATCAATGCCCGGAGCTCCGTGTCCATTGCCGCACGCCAATTGGCATGTGGTACTGCCTCAGAATAACTTTTTGGAACAAAATGAGGACTGATGGCGCCAAGGAATCCTCGATACCTGTCATGCAATTTATGATAACAAACAAAGTTGGCAATAGGATAACGTGTACCTGAAGACGATGACTGGGAAGGCGATGAGCACAATGGAGCGGGAGATTGAACAGAGTTGACGATGTAATCACTAAGATGAGATGGCTGACGACGCTGCCGTTGAGGACGGAGTGGAGGAGCGGCAGTTGTATGGGAGTGGGGCTGGTCTTCGGTGTGCTGCTCGGCGGCAGCCGTCGGCTGGACGGGCTGGCCGTCAGGTACGGCAGCCGGGAGGGGGTCGGGCTGGGGTAATTCGGGGAAATCGGCGTGTGGGGTGGAGGTAGAGGGTTCGGCTGGCGTGTGATGGGTGGCAAACGGGAACGTGCTCTCGTCAAAAGCGATGTCCCGAGTGTGAAAGAAACGATGAGTATCAAGGTCATACACACGCCAACCTTTTGTGCCAGAGGGGTACCCAACAAACATACACTTGGTGCTCTAGGAGAAAATTTATTGGAAGTCCTGATTCGTACAAAGCATAGACATCCAAAAATTCGGAGATGACTAAGATCGGGTGCTTTGTGAGTCAGAACTTCGAACGGAGACTTGCCACCAAGCAGTTTGTTGGGAGTACGGTTAATTAAATAAACAGCAGTACGAACACATTCCCCCCAGAATTCAATAGGTAAGTGAGCTTGAAACATAAGGGATCGGGCGACATTTAATATGTGTCTATGTTTTCGTTCTACCCAACCATTTTGTTGAGGAGTACCCACACAAGAAGTTTGAACAAGAACACCCAAAGTGGCATAATAGGACCTAAGGTCCTGATTGACAAATTCAGTCCCATTATCAGAACGAACAATTTTAATGGTTTCGTGAAATTGGGTCTGTATCATGGAAAAAAATTGTTTCAAACAACTAGTGACTTCAGATTTATCAATGATCAAATAGGCCCAAACTGCACGAGAGTGGTCATCCACAATAGTGAGAAAATAATGTGCACCAGTAGCTAAACAAGGGGTGTAGGGGCCCCATAAATCGCAATGAATTAGATCAAAAACACTGGTAGCTTTATTGGAACTAACAGGAAAAGAGCTACGAACTTGTTTGGATTGGAAACAAATTTCACAAGTTTGTAATAATTTAAGTTTAGAACTACTGGCAGAGGGAATAAAAGACGACAAAACTTGAACAGATGGATGTCCCAAGCGTTTATGGAGGAGAGAAGGATCCACTTGGGTAGCAAGTGCCGCAGAGCATGGACGAAACAGGAAAACTCCATTGTGTGCATCACCCCGTCCAATCTCCATCTTCGTGACACAGTCCTGTATGACACAACAGTTTTTGTTAAAAATAACAAGACAAGAGGTATCTCGAATAAGACAACCAACAGAAATAAGATTGCACTGTAGATGAGGAACAAGCAAAACACCCCGAAGCACCACTTCGGGCGAGAGCCGCACACGGCCACAACGAGTGGCTGTAGTCTGCGTGCCATTGGGCAACGTGATGACGCAGGGGGCCATGGGAACAACATCGGATAAAAAGGAGATATTACCAGTCATGTGATGAGAGGCGCCACTGTCAATAAGCCACTCACGAGATGCTGCATCTCCATTAGGCCCGGTATCCTTGTCGGAAGACGAAACATCGAGCATGGAAAGTAACCGGGTCATCTGATCAGGTGTGAGGCTCAAGGCGTTGGAGTTGGTGGCTGCATTTGCTCCCCCTGTCGCCGATCCTACCCCTCGGCCAGACCCACGACCAGGGGTGCCACTGCCGCCGGACGGCGCTCGGCCACCGCCGCGTCCCCCACGGCCAGAAGTAGTGCCGCGACCCCCACGCCCCTTCCCGGGCGGGTATCCATGCAATTGATAACACCGATCCACTGAATGTCCATCTTTTCCACAATGCGTGCATGAATAATGGGGGGGGTCTCCGCGACCCATGGTAGGAGCGGGACGTTGCATGGCAAAAGCGAGAGCATCCGTACGGTCATCTCGGCCACGGACCATGCTCTTGTGGCGTTCCTCTTGAACAATAAGAGCATAAGCTCGGTGTATGTCTGGAACAGGTTCAGTGGCAATAATCTGAGATCGGATGTGACCAAATTGTTCATCGTCGAGACCGAGCAAAAAATGATGAGTTTTCTCCTGTTCCTCATGTGCCCGAATCAGAGCCGCAGCCTCACATCGGCAACCACAAGTTGGATCAACCGATCCATACAGCTTGTTCCATAGAGTTACAAATTGATTGTAATAAACAACCACAGTTTGTCCTTTCTGACGCAAAGATTGAAATTCGGACTTCAATTGATGAATACGAGGTCCATTCGAACCCCCATATCTGGTCTTCAGATCTAACCATAATTCATGAGCAATTTTATGGGAGATAATGGAAGGTTGGATGTGTTCATCGACACTGTTACAGATCCAAGAACAAATAATGGAATTATTAGCTTTCCAAGCCGCCAATTCCTGTTCATCCGTGGGTTTAGGAAACCCGGAGGGGTGAAGAAAACCCGCTCTGCTGCGCCCTTCGAGAGCGTTCACAATGGTTTTCTCCCAAATATCATAATTATCACCTTTGAGAAGATGTTTTGTTAAAGAATTACCCGCGCTTTCAGACGGGTGAATGTAGTACATGGAGGTAGGGTCGTGGATGAGCCTGACCTTCTTTGTTCCTTCGGCTGCCATGGAGACGAAAAACGAAGCACCGACGTGAGGCGGTGGTTACACGACCGACGTGAGCCGGGGTTGAGTTGATAGCCGACGAGAGCCGGCGCTGCAAGGCTGGCGACCGACGTGAGTCGATCGGAGAAGGAGGACCGTCGTGAGGCGGTCGATGAAGCTACGGCGGCGGCACCGTGCGTGAGAGAGGGACGAGCCTAGGGTTTGAGAAAATCCCGGGAAATTGGCTCCGATACCATGTAGAATTTTTGTGAAACACTGAATTGATTTCCATTGAGTATTCACAAGGTATATATACAAGCAAGTTTCCTAATACAAATATAGTAAGGATTACTTACAAGGAAATAAATAAATACAAGGAAATAAATAAATACAAGGAAATAAATAAATAAACAAATATATGCTAACAACGTAGAATATCATTTAAGTAGAGATATGACTCTTTTTAAGTAGAGATATGCCTCTTCAATAATGTTCCGTATTTCTCCCATATGTCCTTGAAATTCTTAGATATTAGGTGTGCTCCCAGCGGACCAGACCAGACGTATGAGATCCGAGTTACAGAATTTTGACATGAAGTTTCTATGAATGTGACGTAGGCAAAAGCGCTTCATTATTCTCCTTGTTTGATGTTCAGGGAGATCTCTATCGACGTTGATAATTCCAACATGCCTATCTGAAATGATACATACTTGCAAAGAACGGATAACCCTTTGAACGAAAAAGCTGCACCGTGTTCTTCGGGAGTCATGGGTGGCGCACCAAGAATAGAAATCCCATCAACTGGCAAACTCATAAGACACTCTACATCTCGCAAAATTATACCTATTTCTCCAAATGGCAAATGAAATGCATGTACCTTCCGCCTCCAACGCTCCATCAATGCAGTGATGAAGTCATGATCTAATTTAATGGGATGAACTCGGTGCACCCCATGGAAGTCAGCTCTACGTAGATTAGCAATAACCTTCGGGTCTGTGAAATTTGTAGGATATGCCCATCATACCGACACGATTCTACTTATGCATCAATATATGTCAGGTCATCTAAAATACAGAGGGAACGATGAGCCGCTTGTAAATGTAATATTTCTAAACTTTTTGGTCCAACGAGATCTCTTTCCACTTCATCCATTACACTAATACATAATAATTAATTCATTTGTTAAATTAAAAAAATTACTAACTCTTTTTAATTCGTTTATTATTACCTCCGTCCCAAGACAAAACTTTGAGCTATAATTATTTTTAATTTGTGTTACATAATAGTATAATAAAATATGCTTTAAAAGTTTTTAATACGATAAATATATTAAAGTCATTTTTATGCTAAAATATATTACATTTTTATCTAACTAAGCTTAAAGTTTATTGAGTTTAACTTCAAAAATTCAAACTGGACAAAAACACTGGGACAGAAGAAGTAATTGATTGTAATTACTCCGTGATAAAAATGTTGAGTTGTAGGTCAAATAATCTAAATATAAGTTACTAAATAACCTATTATGCTTTTTTATTTCATTATAAATCAATTTTTTTCTTTATGTTTTACTCATATTGTAAACAAATTTTTGACAATTAATAAAAGAGAGAGAAAGTATGAAATAAATAATTACATATTTTATAATTAAATAGCCAATGAAACAATAAAATGGACAAGTAAAATATTACATACCTTCCAAAAGAAGAAGATTATTTAGACTCTTTTGGAATGTTAAATCTTGTAATCTAATAGAAGAATTTTTTCTTATACTCTTTTACATACGGAGTATATAAAATGTTATTGAAGAGAAGAGTATATAAAAGGTAATTGAGTCATGGAGTGGGGAGTTCGAATTCAATGCTGCACATTATATCGACCCCCCATAAAAGCATCCTGCAACCTTTCAGAAAAATTGGGATTTCAAATCCTGTTTTTCATAGGCCTTACTTTATTATTATTATTTGAGTAAATTCCATAAAAAATCCTCAGTTATAGGTCGTTTTACATATTTAGACCCTACATATCAAATATTACTAATTTAGTCCCCAATTATTAGATTAATTTTCACAAATGTGTTGGACACGATTTTATTATGTGGCATGAGTTATCATTTATCTAATTAATTGATCATTGACCTAATAAATACCCTACGTATTTATTTGGTAATTATTCGATGGACGTAATTACCCTTACGACCTAATTAGGGTTTCCCCTTGAGTGTATATATAGAGGTCATTAGGCAGAGATCAGAACACACCAATCTTACGCCTCCTCTCTGCCTCTCTATTCTCGTGAGTCTCATCCTCACCTTAGCCATCATAACGACACACCCTAAACGGGAACTCAATCTGCGTGAGAATCATGGCCTCATCCCTAACTGCGTTTACAGGATTATCAGGTACACATGATTAAATCCCTAATTTATATTTTATATTTGAGAATTGATCAACATGTGGTATCAGAGCAATTATGTTGGTTAATCAATTCGCTTTCTCTAAAAAAAATACTAGAATCTTTGTCGGAAAAAAAAGGGGATTATAAACCTTGTTTTAAGCTTTTGAATTTGCTCATTAAATCAATTCTTTAAAGTATGATGGAGTACGCTATTAATATCATAGCAAGAATAAGTTTTCTTTAGCTGATTTGTTCTGTTCTCCCCAAAACAAACTTACAATTTGTTCTTGAAATCTCCGCATACTGGTTTTTTCTCTCATAAATAATCGAGAACAATGTTTTCTGAAATTAAATCTTAAATATCCCTGTTTCCAATTAAATTTCATTGAGTATAATTCTGATAAATTGTTCACAGTGTTCATCCTTATTTTGATGAAATCTTCTAATTTTGGTATTTGATTTGGAATATAATTGTGTTTCCTTAAATTGTATGACATATCTCACTTTTGCATAATATATTCTGTTTCCTTATTTATTAATTTATTTTACTCAGAATAGCAAAACTAAATAAGGGATATGCTAAAATACCATTAAAAAGTTATCTTTTACTTGTTAGAAAATCTCTTGCCTTATATGTTTTTTGATTTTCTAATTAAATTAATCTTAATGGGTCCCCAATTTTTGTAGCCCCGCCCTGAACCGCTATAACTTTTGCGGTTAATTAATTATTAATATTAAACTTATAAATCATTTGACTAATCTTAAATAAAATTTATTTTATGATTAGTTAAATTGATTTATTTTGCTTGACTTGAATAATACCTTAGAATACACTTCTGCCCAAAGGTGATGTGTAACATTTGTGAAATTTATTTCAAGTCTTATTAAGCATTGTCATTTAGTGCATATCCTTAAATAGATATTTGCATGACACTCGCCTTAAATACATAATATTTCACTTCTGTCCAAAGATGATGTGTTATAATTATGTACTGCGAACTAAATATATATGTGCATTAAAATTTAAATGTTTCACTTCTGCCCAAAGGTGATGTGATACATTCAAATTGCACATCATTATTTTATTATTCATAATACTTAAATAAGTGGTCATAACCAAAGTGAAAGCCATTTGTTTAAGTAGAATTAAATTTAGTCTATTATTTTGGTGTTATAATAGACTCTTATCACAGCTTCATTACTATATAATGGTCCTTATCTTCGCCAGCCTTAGTT
>OOIL02002469.1:123483-163405 GCA_900332095.2 Cuscuta campestris
GATAAGAAGGATGTTTCTAAAGTCCAGAAACGTGATGCAAGTGCTTCTTCCAGCTCTAAGAACTCCAAAGGGAAGTCTTACTGTAAGTTCTGCTGCAAGGAAGGACATAGACAGAAAGACTGCCAAGACTTTAAGGAGTGGCTGACGAAGAAAGGTAATCATCTTTACATGATACTTGAGTCCTTTAATTTAAATGTTCCAACTAATACATGGTGGTTTGACTCTGGTTCTATGGTTCATGTAACCAACTCACTTCAGGGATTCCTTACAATCCAGAAGCTGGAAAGAAACCGAAGAACACTTAAGCTGGGGAATGGAACAGAACTAGCTGTCGAAGCCGTGGGAACCTTAGAATTAATAATGAAAACTGGTTTATGTATTAAACTTTATGATACCTTATATATTCCTGAGATTACTCGGAATTTAGTATCAGGACCAAAGTTAGACATAGACGGTTTTGATGTTTCTCATGGTCATGGCAGACTTACTATTAGTTTCAATTCTCAAGTGTTTGGTCATGGTTTTCTGGATGGTGGTCTCTATAAATTAGAACTAGATGATGATTTTTCCAAATCTTTGTTGTCATATAATATCAATCAGACACTAACAAAGAGAAAACGAAAACGAGACTTAGAAACTTCATCCATGTTGTGAGAACTCAATCCCTAACTGCGTTTACAGGATTATCAGGTACACATGATTAAATCCCTAATTTATATTTTATATTTGAGAATTGATCAACAGAATGGTCCTTTGTTAAAATTTTCGTTAAGAACGTGGATAAAATTGTATATGCATACTTCTCTCTCTCCTCAATTAAGCTTCCTCTTCCTCCTCTCGTACTCTTTCCCAAACTCGTCGCTGAGTTTGAAGCTCTAAACCCAAAACTGAAATGATGACTCCTCTCTTAATTATTAGTCTTCTTGGTGGAACCTAAAATCAAAACTAATAAGCTTTATGGATGAGCTTTATCGGTTAGTCTCAAGAAACTGCAAAGAAAATAAACATTAAAACTCATCAATGAAGGTTATTGGTTTCGAATTTGGGTTCCACCAGTTCGACAAACAATTGAGAGAAGAGTGATGATTTCGGTTTTGAGTTCAAAGCTTCAAACTCAGCGACGGGTTTGGGAAAGGAGTGCGAGGGAAGGGAGGAAGCTTAATTAAGGAGAAAAAGAAGTGTGAATTTACAATTTTATCCACATTCTTAATGAAAATGTTAACAAAGGACCATTCGTGGAAATGAATCTAACAATTGGGGACTAAATTAGTAATATTTGATATGTAGGGACTAAATATGTAAAACGACCTATAACTAGGGATCTTTTATGGAATTTACTCTTATTATTTGGTAATGCTTTGTATTATTTATTTATGATATTTATTTGTTTTCCAGATTCAAAATCTTGTTCTTCCTTCTCTAGAATTCAATCCTACATCTAGGAAATTATAGTCAAATGTCTTCCTCCGGTAGGAAACTGCCCCTTTGACTCTTTGTTGTCCAAATAGTGAATATGAAACTCTTGTTTTTGGTAGGACTGGGCACGGCTCGTGACGGTTTGGTATTTGTAAAAAACCTATACCGTATAGTTACTATATAAATGGTTCAGTACGGTTTCAGTTTTACGCCTAAATCCATTCGGTACCATGTCGTTCGGTAAAGGGGTGGTACCGTGCCATACTAATGCCAAATCATTCCATAATAATTTGACGTTTTGAAAATATTTTTATTTATAACAAACAACTAACGTAATTAAAAAGATTAGTGCACTAATAGTTTTATGCATTCTTAGCTTTTTACTCAATAAATGTATTGATTTAACAAATAATTATTTATCTGGTGAATTTTTGCGGGTCTTACTTTGGCATCATTTGCAAAGACATGTCCAACTAAACTCATGTGAAAGAAGGATTAACCCTATCAATGAAACTTTGAATTGTGGTTGGATTGGTTACGTGCTCAATTGGATGATTCCAATATAAGAAGTTTAATTCAAATCTCTGATCATTTAGGTGTAAAGAACATGCTCATACTTAATGGCAAGTACTCAATTCAAACCTCACCACCCATTGTCCATGAATGAAAAAACGACCTTGCAAAAAGAGAGGAATAATATTCATTTGGTATTTTTTATTTCTTAATCTCTATTCCAAATAAAAAAAACAGATTGCATAGAAGGCTGATTCTAAATTTGTGTGAGTGTGTGTGTGCAAACGTACATATAAAAACTTATCTACTATATTACTAAAAGCTGATGGAGAAATCCATCCCAAATAGGCGCTGAATTTTCCCGCCATATTTGTCAATCCAATGGCTGTAAATAATAGGTACACATGGCAGCAGCTCATTAAATCTCTGTGTATAAACTCATACAATCAATTATGGACAAAAGAAAACCATCCCCACAGCACAGTACATAGTCTTAAAAGAGTCTGTCCAAGCCAATAAGATTACTAATGTACAAACAAATAAGCTGCCAGTGCCAATAAGATTACTAATGTACAAACAAATAAGCTGCCAGTGCAATGAAAGTTGCAGATAATGTCCTGTTCCACAGAATGCCTCCTCCACAGAATCATCTTCCTTGAATCTTCCATGCCATTCCCACAAAATAGCCCAGGCTTAGGCAGTGTTCATGAAGCTCAGAGTTGGACACCAAAAAACTACATTGGACTACAGTTTATACAACTCCATTAATTGTAAAATTTTAAATTTCGAGGCTCAGAATATATTTCCCATTGCTACAGAGAAAACGATAAGATCGCCATGTCTGCAACCGCGGTGGCAAATTTACGGCTAGCCTCGCCAAGATACGAATCGTTTGATGAAATATTTGTTATCAGAAAATCACATAAAAATATCGTCACAGCCTCATTCAAATGTTGATTCAATGGCACCGGACCTTATAAATAAGTTTATATTATGTTTTCAAAAAGTAGAAATTTTCTTTGGGCTCGGAATTGTTTTCCATTGCTACACAAAAAGATACGATTGCCATAGCTGTAACCACGGCGTCAAATCTTTTGGATAAGCATTGGAAAATACATAACAATATCGTCACAGCCTCTTTAATCTCACGGAATCAGTTCATTAAAGCAATGTGTAATTTCCAGCAAATTGCCCATCACTACATGGGCTATAAAGAGTCTCAGACTATAAAATATATTTTTACTATCACAGCAAAGAGGATATTAAAACGCCATGGCTGCTTCTTGATGCCTACGAAGCCACGCCAAGATACGTCTTATCCCCTTTTTTCAGTACACAAAATCACAAAACATATAAAAAAGATCATCATAGCCTCTTTAGTCTCCGTAATCAGTTCATTAAAGCAATGTGTAATTTCCAGTAATTTGCCCATAACTACATGGGGTATAAAGAGGCTCAGAATTTAAAATATTTGTTTACTATCACAACGAAAAGGATATTAAAACTCCAGGGCTGCTTCTCGATGCCTACGAAGCCACGCCAAGATACGTCTTATTCCCTTAAGTTCATTAAACACAATATCACAAAACATATAAAAAAGATCATCACAGCCTCTTATTTATTAAAACCATTCCAGCCTCAGATATAGAAATATACCATTGCTGCAAAGAAGAAATGAAATCAATTAATCACATAACCTACCAGGAACATGGTCCCTCTAATACCTTACAAATATTCATGACAACTGGTAGATAACAAAACAGTCAGATCCCACCTGACCACCAGGCATGTATTATAGCATTCAACTCATAGGACTTAAAAAACATCTCTTCTTTGAAATTGGGGACTTTCAATTGTAACCCAATATATTCCTATGGGTGTATAAATACCCTCCTCCTGTTACACACTACACACCTTTCCACTTTACTTATATAGTATATATAGTATATATAGTATATATAGTATATAGTATAAAGTATATAGTATATAGTATATATAATATATATAGTATATTACCCTAAATTTCTTTTCTCCATTGTTTTCTAAGAATAAGCGTTATATTTTTCAAAAAATGCCTGCCCTTTGGACAAGGTTGATGGAACTAAAACCATCTTCATTTCGGGCCAATTTAAAACTAAGATTATTTCGTTCCTACGATCTCATGTCCTACAGGAATGATGGAGAAATTTATGCTCGGGAGTGTATTTTTCACGACAATGAGGTATTTTTCAATTGACTTTTGTTTATTATCCACTTTTCCCCAAAGATTTTAATTTTATGGAAAATTTTTTCAGGGGAACCACATCCTTGCAGTCTATCAAAAGGAGGAAATACCAGTCTTTGGAGCAACTCTAAAAGAAGGGAAGTTATATCGAATAAGTAATCCTGCAGTTCTATCAAATAACAAACCTACCATTGTTTCAAACAAATTTAAGCTTTCACTTGGTAAAAGGACAACTATTACTGAGATTGTGGATGACCTATTCCCTAAGCATGTATTCAATTTCAAGCCATTTGGGGAGATAAATGCCCTGCAAAATTTTGAAAAGGCTCCAATGTTTGGTAATTAGTTTGCTGATTTTCTCATACCATTAACTTCTTTAAACTCATGAGTCCATTTTAATTTTAGTAATAATATAAGATATTTTTACTTGAACAGATGTAATTGGGGCCCTGTTTGTTAGTGACCCAGCAATCACCAAACCAATAAATGGTAAAGAAACCCTCATCATGGATATTAGCTTGGAAGATTTGGAGTAAGTACTTTACCAAATTCATTATCCAACTTTGTTTTAATTTAAACATTTGACAAGTCTAATGTTTAAATAACATTACATATGTTTATAGGGGGGGGAAAGAGTTACTGCACTTTGTGGGGAAAATATGCATCAGATCTTATGAAATTTGTGGAAAAAGGAGCAGTGCAACCAGTCATAGTTATTATTCAGTTTTGCAAGGCAGGGAAATATAATGGTAAGCTTTCTTTGAAATAGAAATTAAAACACAACATTCCTGCCCTAAAAATTTACCCCAAATTAAAATACAGAACAATATTTCAATTAAATAGAAATATTAATCCTAAAAATTAAATAACTTACTTAAATTACTTCACATCATTTCTTTAAAATTTCTCCTGGAACAATTAAAAAATTAATCTCTAGGGTACATTACCTAACTTTGAAACTTTGATATAAAACTAAACATAATATAATGAAGTAATATCTAATTACTGAAAATATTTAATGAAATTATGAAACTGAAAATTTAAGTCCATTTAGCAAGGATGGTGAGATGCTGTTATGAATGATTTATTCAATCCTGAAAAATATTTCTCAAATACGAAAGGAAGGGATAAATTCAAAGGAACAGTCTAAATAGAAATTAAACATACAATCTGGTGGTATTGCAACAATTTCAAAGCTCAAGTTTGATTTCATTACTTTGGCGCGAGTTTTGAGTCCCAAAAAAGAATCTATGTCAGAGTTTAATTCCCAAAAATACATAGAATGTTTTGTAACACGAATCATGAAACTAATATGAAATCTAAGGAAGCCAAAGTGTATTTGAAGCTAATATGAAATTATAGTGTCAAGATCTATATACATTTTCAACAAAAAAATTCAGTGAGATCTATGAAGATATGTTCTAGAAATAAAAATCATGCATGTTAATTGAATCAATATTATACCTTTTCCGAGGCAAAACAAATGGTCATAGATCGGAGACCCCCTCTTTACAGACCTCAAAGGTCAAAATTTTGATCAAAATTGAAACTTTTCGGATCTAGATGCAGAGGTGTAGAAGAAGAGATAGAAGCACATGTCAAAAAGGAATTACCATCGGAAATGAGGAGCGAAGAAGAGATCAAAGCATATGTTGTGTGAGAGAAGTGGGCGGCGGAAATGTAGGGTAAGGAGGAGAGTATGTTAAGAGGCCAAATATATGGGCTTAGGCCTGAGCTTATTTGAAAATTGGAATTGGGCTTGATCCTGATTTTCTTTTAAATAATCTATTGTGTGAGGTTTGGGTTCAATGGCCTAATGTTTATTAATACACATTTCTAATGTTTCAATATTTCTACTTATAATTTTTAAAATATTTATAAAGTTATGTACTAATATTTAGTATTTCTTTTTTCTATACAAAAATTAAGATTTTTATAATAATAATATTTAGCGGTGAGCAAATTAACTAGACCAATCGCAAAAACAAAAACCGAATACCAAAATAACCGAAAATTCGGTTTTGATTTCGGTTTTCATGTAAAAAGTATTTTTGGTATTTCAGTCGGTTTTCGGTTTTTTGTAACAAAAAAACGAACCGACCGCACCGATGCTTTTATTTTAAATTTTTTTATTATTATTTAGAATAAGAAAATATTTGATTAACACACATTCTTTGTTCCTCTTTCATGAAAAACTTTAATGTTTGACTTTTAAAAAAAAATTATGTTAATGTTTTGAACATATTAATAAGAAAAGTAGAACTTTTATATGTTATGGATAGTGTATATTCAAATAAAAGTTAATCTACCTTACTAAATTAATGACAATAGAAAAGTCTTAATCTAAACTAATTTAATACATATCAATCTACCTCACCGAATTAGTTTCTTGAATTTATACTAAAAAGTGAAAATAAAAGTAATTAAAATTCGGTTTTTTGATCGGTTATTTGTTGTATGGGCGGTTTTCGGTTTCGGTTCGGTCGGTTTTAGTTTATGATCGGTTCGGTTCAGTCGGTTTTCAACCATGTTAAAAAAAATCAGGTTTTTGGGTTTCAAACCGAAACCGACCGTTGCACAGCCCTAATACGGAGTAATATTTATACAGGTAATGTGCAAATAATTGTATATGACTGTGGACTTCTCAAAGTATCTATCAATCAAGTTTATTGCACAAACGGATAGCATTACACATTTGTAAAGTTGTGATATTTCTACTTATAATTTTTAAAATATAATTTAATTTTTAAAAAAAAAATATATTACTAATTTTTAGCATTTTTCTTTACCATCTCTATTGACACCTCATAAAAGCTTACAAGATTTATTGTGTGGAGCCACTTGCAAGCATAATCATTTAAAAAAAATCGTGCCTGCAACTATATGTTTTGATTCACTTCAATGTGTGGAAAAAATGATCATTCCATGAATAACGGAGGAGGGCCACCTACTTACACTCTGAATGGACAGAACTACCATAAAATTGAGACATTCCTTCCACGAGAAGTGCAAAATTCATAAGTTGACATAGTGGTACATTTATGATACGTCAAACAAGGTCAACAAAACGATTAAATCAAACAGGTAGACGTGTAAATTAATGTATTTGTAATACATTTTTTAACAACTATTTACTATGTGTTGTATATACAAAATCAGGATTGATGATATCGTCTCGCAAGGGATTAAAAATAATGATATGTAATTATTAAATTAGTCTATCTAACACTATAATGAATGGAGTTTATAAAGAGGCCTTTGACAATGTATGATTGATGTTAATGTACACAATTTATTTTTCTTCAGATGCTGTGTATGTATTGAATATTGTACACTCTAAAACTCACTCTTTTATGTAAGTAATTTTATTTAAAATAAACGAACAATAAGATATATAAGCGGAAGACGGACATATCTATTATTTATTAAATAAGATCGAATTTCCATTTTTTTGTAATTAGAATAAGTTTTTCTGTTCCGTGCATCGCACGGGTGATGCACTAGTATAAGACAAAAAGAAGTAATGTAACCAAAATAATATAGAAAGATTTGAGACTTAAAAACTCAAAATATTCTATTTTGCCTGGCCTGTTGTGCGCCCTGAAGCTTCAAGCAGGATTTTCCCTATTGTAACCATTGTAAACAAACACTAGAAGAATAGAAAATGAGTTTTGGAAAATATATCTTTTTCTAGAAGTCATTTTCCAGAAATTATTTCCCTTTTTCTCCCTTTCAAACGGACCCTTACACTATGTTTGGCTCAAGGGTTTTGGAAGGAAAAGAAAAGAAAATGATTTTCTCTCATTTTCCTCACCAAAATGGAAGGAATTTGGTTTTTCCTCCACTTGGTACATTTTGCCTCCTTATTTTCTTTTCCTTCCACTTTTCCTTTCTTTTCCCTCTAACCAAGCAAGAAAAATGGTTTTCCACTTCATTTTTTTTCTTTTCCTTTTCAAATTCCTTGAACCAAACATAGTGTTAATGATATTAAAAGACATTGGAAAAAGTAAAAGCAATTTGAAAAAATTTGAAAGAACTTAGTGAAATTTAACACTCTATCCGCGTAACTCAAACAGATGATTAAGAGAACTGGTTTGCTAATAGTTCGGTAGAGTGTTTTTAATGTATATCTAAATTAAATATTTATTCTAATGTATATATGAAGTAATTATTAAAATATTAAATTAATATTCTAATTTCACAAAAAAATAATCATAAAATAAAAAATATTATTACATTATAATATGAATGATTATTCTAATATATGAATTAACTAATTTTATTTTATTAAAAAATAATCATTAAATAAAAAATATTGATTATATTATAATATGAATTATCATTACAATTTTCAAATGTTATTATAAAGTCAAATCAAATTATTGATTTGAAATTTTAAATTAAATCATAATTAATCAGATCAGACCAGATCAGATCCAATCAGATCAGATCAGATCCAATCAGATCATATCAGATCAGAACTTATTAAAATCAAATCAGATCAGAAAAAATAAGTTTAACGTAACGGAGCCTTACTCTTCCTCATTAAGCCAAATGAATTTGAAAGCAAGTAGATATGCTTTATCGAATATCAACTTCGAGTATAAAACCAACTCGGAGATATACTGTGCAAGTAACACCACCTCGAGAGTAAACTCCAGAAAACACCAGCCTGGAGATATACTCTAGAAATAACACTAGCTTGAAGGTAAAAACTCTAGAAAACACCATCTCAGGGTACTGACCTGGGAAACACTCGCTCAGAGGTCCTTGTAAGAAATCCAACCACAATTTAAAGTTTCTTTGACAATGATAATCCCTCTTTCACATTAGTTTGGCTGAACGTGTCTTTGCAAATGATGTTGAAGTAAGAGCCACAGAGATTTAGATTGCCTCGAAATGAAGATAGATTGAAAGAATTCAACTGGCCGACATTGAGAACCAATTTAGACTAATTGTTATATGAAAAGTCAATTGAGGTTAAACTCAACATTTTGGCAAATGAAGTTGGAATGCTCTCTCTTAGGTAATTTTGAAAAAGATTTTGATAGTTTAAGGACTCTATACTAGTGATCTCTGTAGAAATTTCAACGGATAAATAATTATTTGATAAACCAATTGCCTTTAGCCTCTTCAGATATCCTATTTTCCACGGTATTACTCTAGTAAAATTGTTGCCAGCGAGATTGAGGTGGGTGAGATACTTCATATTCCAGCAGGCAGAACACTCCTGCTAAGATCTACTAGATGAAGTATTTCGGTCACTTCAATCTCAGCAGCAACCATTTCCCCGGAGTTATACCGGAGGAAAAAGGGTCTTGGAAGAAGCTGAAGGCAATGGATTTATCAAATAATTATTTATCTAGTGAAATTCCTACCAAAATCACAAGTATGGAGTCCTTAAACTATCTAAATCTTTCTCGGAATCATGTGTGGGAACATTTCATCTTCATTTGCAAAAATGCTTCAGTTGACTTCTCATATAACAATTTGTCTGGATTGGTTCCCAATATCAGTTAGTTTAAGTCTTTCAATCTATCTTCATTTCGAGACAGTCTGAATTTTTGCGGCTCTTACTTTGGCATCATTTACAAAGACATGTCCAACTAAACTTCTTAATGAAATCGTCCAAAAATTCAAATCTCAGATCACTTGTTTACCTATGTAGCATGGTGAGTTTCACCGACAGATGCTTACTTCTAATATCGAAATCGATATAATTCCTACGTAAAATCATGTTTACCTGAAATGGAAAGGGAGGAAAACAATGAAATTAGAGCTTGAAAGAAGTAGTTAAAATAAGGTGAAAGGAGCAAGACCTCAGTATAGTATCTGGTCTCCAAGTCCAGACTCCAGACATCCATTACTAGAATTCACACTTCAAATTCTACTAAAATTTAGGTGTAAAGAACATGCTCATACTTAATGGAAACTGGAAAGTACTCTATTCAAACCTCACCACCCATTGTCCATGAACGCAAAAACGACCATGCAAAAAGAGAGGAATAATATTCATTTCGTATTTTGTATTTCTTAATCTCTATCCCAAAAAAAACAAAAAAACAGATTGCATAGAAGGCAGATTCTAAGTTTTTGTGTGTGTGTGCAAACGTACATATAGAAACTTATAAGATGAAAAGAAGTAATGTAACCAAAATAATATAGACAGATTTGAGACTTTTAAAAACTCAAAATATTCTATTTCGCCTTGCCTGAAGCTTCAAGCAGAATGGCACTTCTTGCATACATGTCCAACTATCCAAATCTTCCCACAATGGTAGCAGAAGTCGCAACCACACCTACAAAAACAAATCTATTAGAACAATTACATATTGCACATGATCAAGGTGTATATACTATACAAATGACTTAAAAAGCAAGTCAAAGAACCATGAAAATGCAACTCCCTCCGTCCCAATAAAAGGTTCTACCTTTGATTTAGCACGAAGATTAAGAAAGTGAAATTATGTTGTTGAAATTGATGCAAAGGAGATAAATTATAAGGACCACAATTTTTTCTAAATGTGGAAAGTGGTACCTTTTTTTGGGACAAACAAAAAAGTAAATGTGCAACCTATTTATGAGAAGAAAGGAGTATAAAAATGATGCAAATCATTAGAACCTGCATTAGGGTTGTAAATGATACAAAAAAATTTGCTTCGATTGGTAATTGTTTGTACTTAGTTGTATTCAAAGAAGCCAAATCCAAATACGAATACCAATAGTATTTTCCGTTCATTATATTAACGAATACGAAAACATAACTATTTGATCTAGTAAATATTTGAATATACTTGAATATTTATATAAATCAAAATACTCAATAAAAAATTACGCATACTTAGTACTCCCTCCGTCCCTTAAACTCCTTCCCCTTTCTTTTTTTCTTGTCCCACTAACTCCTTCCCTTATCTATTAAAAAACCACTTTTACCCCTTATTTTTTCATACCCTACCTATGACATCATACCTTTTTACTAATAATCTATCCATCACATCTTACTTTTATCCATCACATCAAGGATATTTTTGGAAAGTCAACACCAAAATATCCCTCCCTTAATTTTTCAAAAAGTCAATAAGGGAAGGACTTTAAGGGACGGAGGGAGTATTAAACATCCTCTCTACATTCAAGTAGAGGTAAGGTCTACGTACCCATACCCTACTTTTGTGAGACTCTATTAGATTGTTGTTGAAGTATTAAATGTAAAAAAAGGTACAAAGGTAGAATGGACAAATAATTTGTATTAAAAAAATTGAAAACCCTAAAAATATTTTTAAATGCACCACATAGCCCCTATAAAATTACTTTTAATTTAAATCACATCTAAAAAATAGTTTAAATTTTTTTTCCCGAATTCAAATTCTAAAGCGAATTGGATATATCTCATTTCTTAATTGAATTGAAAACAAATATAAAAATCGAACTGAATACGAATACTTGCCAAAAATCCAAATAAAAATAATAATTGTTAGTATTCGATTCGATTAGATTTGTTCACAAACCTGCATCTAATGTGTTCACATCCACTGTGTCTCTGCACAAAAAATTTGCACATGGGGCATTTTTGCCAACTTTCCTTCTCGGCCAACTTGAAAAACTTGCTATCCAATTCTCTTTCATTTTTTCAACTTCTCTTCGAATTTTGGTATTCCTGACAAGTCATCATTCCATGCCATGGAACCCGACATTGTGCACAAAACAGCCGATGACACGATGGGCACTCAGCACTGGTCACAACTTCTCCTCCATCATCCACCAACAAAACCGAACAATCCTTAAAGGGGCAGTAAGTCTTCTGAGACTCAGCAATCAAAGACTCACATCTTACAGTTTCCCATCTATCAATAACTTCGAGAGGCAAACTCGTCTGAAAATGTATTGGTTTCAATTCCGAGGAGCAATTTGGGTTCGGGCATATGATCTTTAGAATGTTTTGGTGCATCTGGGTTGCGGCGTACTTGGTCATGCAGGGTACACAAAAGATGTGATTACACTCGGAATATTTAAACCTATCAGGCATTGGTTTTTCATCAAAACAGATAGCACAAATGAATTTGGAGGGTTCCCCGCTGCTCTCCTTTGTTTTAGTATTACTATTGGCAACACGATGAAGGGAAGGTGTTTCCTCAGCAGCTGCTGAGTAGAGCACTCTACATTTTGCATGGCGGAGTTTAACCCTTGGTGAGGTCACTGGAAGACCACATGGTGACCCACAAACGTTGGGAGGGCGAGGTTTTGTTAGAGCTAGATAAGCTAATCCCAGGGCTGCAGCTGTTGCAGCAACTGCAATTTTGATCATAACAACTGGAGAAATGATATGAACAAGAGAGTGTGAGGAACATAAACTAAATGCAGTAGCAATTGGAGGATTTCTATAAGATCATTTAGGTATAATTGCAGTGTTTTAGTTCTATTTTTGGACCATTTCTAATGTGGGGTAATTTACCTAAATAGGACTAAAACATAATGACTTTCTCAAAATAGGACCATATGTTTTTATTTCCCAATGTAGGACCATTGGTCATTATCTACTAGTCATTATTCAACTAAATGTCCAGCATCACTCGGACATTATTCTTCTCACTAGTCATTATTAAGTCCTATTTAGTGAATAAATTAGTTTAAGTCCTACATTGGGAAATGACTTATATTTTAGTCCTATTCAGTGCAAATTTCACATGTTTTAAACCTATGGCATTAATTAGGGACTTGAGCTATCACTATGTACTCTTATAAGAAAAAGGGAATATCACAATAAATCGAATTACACATTGTTTCAAAATGTGATCCTTAGATTCTTAAACTAACATTTGTGTTCTGCGTGAATCTCTTATTGCCCGGTGACAACTAAACATTTACACAATTTCCTCTCAATCTTAAGTAGATTGGAATCATTTAAGTGAGCCTTATTGAACTAAGAAATGAAAGGATGTAATGACATACAAGTATACAACAATTGGGGATCAAATGTGTAATGACCTTTATGTCCTCATACGCACAGAAAACAACTTAAAAAGTGTGATTTCTCCACGGTCCCAGGCCCTGTGCAAAATAGAAATTTTGGCCTTGCGCTTTATAATTACGAAATTTAAATTAATTTCATAATCCCTCCGTCCCCAATTTGATTACAATTTTTTTCTCTCCTCTCGATAACTTTTGTTTGTTTACGCGATTTCATTAAGTATTTGATAAAATAAAATATTCTTCTCACCTCTTAACTTTTGACGTAGTTTTTTAATATATAATTTTTATTTTTTATCGATATACCGATTTATAAATAAAATGATTTCAAAAAGTGAAATATTTCTCCTCGTAAACCCCAATTTGTAATCAAATAGGGGACGGAGAGAGTATTAAATATTGTATATTTGTATTAACTATATTACTATCTCTATCCCGAAAAGAACTTCAAGAAGTGCAAGAAAGTATTTAAAACAAATCTTGGCAAAAGTTTACATTAAAAAACATCCCCTTTATTTACATATTGAAAAATTGAAGTGCAAAACAATCAATCAAACTATTAGCATCTATTTCTTTTAAAGTTTCACATTCATTCTGTATCAAAACAAATCTAGACACTGCATATTAAGGCTAAATTTTAGTACCATATACTCCGTATAAATTAAAGTAAAAATTTAAAAATGTAGTAAGTAATCTTTAATAATGATAATAAAAAAACTCTAGAACTATGTAATTAGGAATTGAGAAGATAACGGTAAAGGATGAAATTAAGAAACAAACTTGGATCAGTTGGGTGGCCGGAGCGTGCAGTAGATTGGAAGGCGCAAGTACGGCGGCCTCCCTCCCTGGATTGGAGATCGATTTGTGGGTGGGAATCGACTCCTTTAATCGGACTCAACTCTTCGCACAATTGAGTTGAGAAGACCTTTTGGGCCCTGTGTTATAAAAAAGTCATTTATACATGTTTAGGAACATGGATTTAGATTTCAAATTTGGATTTGGATTTCAAATCTGGATTTGGCTTAAATTCTATGTTTGGGAAACTTAAGCACTTTGAATTAGGATTTGAATCAAATTCTTTACATTCAAAACCAAACTTAATTTGAAATCCATGCACCTCCCCTTGTCATTTGAAATTTAGAATTTCAAATTTTGGAATTGAAATGCATGAATTGAAATGAAATGCTAGTTGTCAAACACTACCTTAGAACATTCTCTCGGCAGGTGAATTTAGAGCTAGCAGATTTGGATTATTTTGGGTTCGGATAAATTTGGATTCGTGTTAAGAAATGCATTTTCATGACCGAACGTCATCAGATTCGGATCAATTCAATGGTTTATAACCTTTATTTGTTTTTAGATAAGTTCCATAAATGGTCCCCAATTATAAGTGATTTGCCATATTTAATCCAATATTATATGATATTCCATAAAAGGTCCTCAATTTTAGAAAAAATTACTACCTTCGTTCATGAGTATTTGTCCAGTTTTGATTTTTTTTGGTCAATCATTTTTAACCTTTGACCTATAATTAAATAAAATGTATATTGTATATTAATTAGGTAAAATTATATTTTAAAATTATTTTATATAACAAATCTAATAATAAAACTAGTTTGTATCAATATCTAATATCATTTTTATTAAATTTAAGGTCAAATTTACCAATTTTGATCGAAAAAAGTCAAAAGTGGACAAATTCAGAGACGGGGGGAGTATTCCTTAATTGATCCTTCAGGGACTATCCATTGAAAAACATATTTTATCATATTTGGTTAAAAGGACTATTTGTGGAATAATTCTCAAAAATTGAGGACTGTTTATAGAATACTCCCCTCGTTCGGAAATGTTCTTCACATTTGACTTTTCTTGATCAAAAATTTTAAACTTTAACTCCGATATGCGGAAAAAATACACTGTTTTATGATATAACTTGAATATCAATATATTGATATTGAAACATAGTTTTCAAATATCAAATCATTATAAAATATATCTTTGTATGAATGAATATATTAGTGGTCAAAGTGCAATCTTAGAGACCGTTAAAAGTCAAATGAGAAGAATATTTTCAAACGGAGGGAGTATCTTATAATTGGAGACTAAATATGGAAAGCTACCTATAATTGGAGACCATTTATGAAATTTACACTTTGTTTTTTGAAATTTTAAGTAATTTTTATGACGAGTAATGCTTGAGTCACAAACAAACAGTTTACAAAATTCACAAACTTGTTTTTTTAATACTTTCCTAGAAATAAGATGCACTCAAATAATAAAAGATATTTTATTTTAAAATCCACAAAAGGTAAGTTTGTGAAGTTTGTGAACTATATGTTTGTGACTCTAGCATTTTTCTTTTATGACTCAGTGTCAATGTTACGAATAAAAGGACTAAATATGCACAAGTTATAACAATATATTTCATATTAAATATCTGATTTTGAAATTTTTATTTTACAGGTTTGGTCAGATTGGGTTTGGATTCAACTTGATTTGAATCATTTTTAGCGGATCATTTCGGATTCGATTAATTTTTGGATTTGGTTTTTGATTTGGATCTCGGGTAAAAAATATGTTGGATCATTTTTTGTCAAGTCTACATGAAATTAAGGGAAATTTTTTCGTATACACTTTTGGATTATGTTTTGTTGATAACTTTTTTTTTTTTGCAAAAAGAAAAATATATCCCTAATTCAAAGTTTGAAACTGTAAAGCATCACCAATACCCAATAGAGAGATGTCGATTCACTCTAGATAAGTAACATATTTGCCTTAGAATATTAGTCCAGTTTAATTTTTTTAGAGTCAAAATTGATTAACTTTGACTATTGATTATGAAAACTTTATATTAGATATTGATACAAGAATAATTTAATTACATTTATCTAATAAAAAATTTTCAAAAACAATAATTTTATCTAATTTAATACCATGTAATTTTTAATTAATTATAGATCAAAGACCAATCTTGATTGATAGCAAAAAGTCAAAGCTGTTCGTGAGTATTTATCTAGAGTAAATTATATAAAAGATCCCCAGTTATAGGTCGTTTTACATATTTAGTCCCTACATATCAAATATTACTAATTTAGTCCCCAATTATTATATTTATTTCCACGAATGGTCCTTTGTTAACATTTCCGTTAAGAACGTGGATAAAATTGTATATTCATACTTCCCTCTCTCCTCAATTAAGCTTTCTTCCTCTTCTCATACTCTTTCCCAAACTCGTTGCTGAGTTTGAAGCTCTTAAACCCAAAATTTAAATGATCGTTCCTCCGACAAACAATTGAGAGAAGAGTGATGATTTTGGTTTAGGGTTCAAAGCTAGAAACTCAGCGACGGGTTTGTGAAAGGAGTACAAGGGAGGAGAAAGCTTAATTGAGGAGAGAAAGGAGTGTGAATTTATAATTTTATCCACGTTTTAATGAAAATGTTAACAAAGGACCATTCGTAGAAATAAATATAATAATTGGGGACCAAATTAGTAGTATTTGATATGTAGGGACTAAATATGTAAAACGACCTATAACTGGGGACCTTTTATGGAATTTACTCATTTATCTATGATCAACATATCCTCAAAAGGGCTTATATACAAATGCTTTCCATTAACACACATAATTACAGTATACATTTTTAATAGGGGAGATGCTAGGGGTACACTAAAGGTGTACCCCTAATGTACACCACATGTCTCTTTATCATTCATTTTATTTTGTTTTTATTTTTTATTTTATTTTTTGAATTTTACATGCATTTTTTTGTGGTTATGGAGAGGGTGGGGGTATTTGGGGTACACTTTTGGTGTACCCCTAGCATTTTCCTAACGAACATATAACTTTTATGATCTCTCTAATTAAAAAAATCTAAATGACATTCTCCTTTTAAGGTTTTTAAAATTTTTTTAACTCCACATTTAGCTTCATATATAATGGTGAAGTAGGTACTCCCTCCGTCCACAAATAAACTTCTCATTGCGCGTTACGATATTTGACTTTTGACTGAAGTTATTTTCAAATCATTTTATATGAAAAATGGTATAAAATTTAAAAAAAAAATTAAATATTAAAAAACTATATCAAAAGATCTACAAAACTAGAGGTGACATGACTATATTATTTTATCAAATGAGTGACGAAAATATGCCAACAAAGTGAATAAAGTTTGACCCTGTGAATAGTAAACGAAAAGTTTATTTGTGGACGAAGAGAGTATTAATTAGCAGATGGCATCGGTTCTAATTGGGTACCAATAATACTTTGTTCATAAAATTGATGGTTTGACATGTAGGTTGTATCTAATCAGCAATTCTAGTAGGCAGGGAGGCAGGGGTACAAGCGAATAGGGGATGTGAACATCAATTTTATCGAACGAAGCATCGTAGATATTCGAAAAAGACATAGCACCATAGTAGTGTAACTGTGGAATAGTTTCAACAAGACCACACCACGTATAATGATAAACATGTTTTATAAAATTATCAAATTTCATACTCAACATTTTAAAACAAATTATTACTTCTATATTCAAGGCTATAACGCACTTCTATATCCTATAACGCACGGGCATTAAGTTATGAATAATCTTTTCGAGATATGATTATACCTTTTTAAAAGTTACGTCAAACTTTAAACATGCTCCCTCCGTCCCAAAAAGTCTTTCCTGTTTCTTTTTTTGCACATCCCATAAAACACTTCTACCGACACCTAAAATGCCTAAAATTTTACAACATTTCTTCTTTATTGCGGGTAGAAGTTATTTTGAAAGTTTTTTTGGCATTCAAGGCGGGATAGAAGTGTTTTATGAGATGCGTAAAAAATAAAACATGAAAGACTTTTTGGGACGGAGGGAGTATTACACCATTTTGAGAAAGTGTGTTTTAGAATGCAAACTAGTATTTTAACCCGTGCCATGCACTGGTGGAACGAAATTGTTTTTTATTCTACAATATCAAATATTTAAACAATTTGATTTTTTTATGTTATATACCATTTAAATTTCATATATATAAGAAATATTAGCCATAATCTTTTAAGTAATTATATCAAACCATGAAATTGATATAATCAAATTACCAAATAATATCTAATATATTTTACTTGCTTTAACAATTTATTTTCTAATCTTTTCATGTTTTATAAAGTTTCATTGTAGTTTTAAAGTAAGTTTTTGGTTTATTAACTTACATGAATATTTTAATAAATATAATCAAATTGACTGCTTCGATTCAAATATATCATAAAAAATATGAAATTTATTTAGAAGTGAAGAAATATCTTATTAATTACTTAGGGCCAATTTGGTGAATTTTGTAGATATTATAAGATGTGGGTTATGAAAACTCAGAGAAATGATATGGATTGTGTAATCTGAAATGATTTTATTTGGAGAGATTAAAATTCAAGAGTTAATTAGTGATAAGCAAGGATGACTGACAACAGTAGTGGTTGGCAGTGACAATGGTAGCGAGTGGCGAAGAATAATCAACAGTTGAGAGAGATATCAAATCCCCATATTGATATCTCCCAAATTCAGGAGATATTGAGACCATCCATTTTAAAGATTTATAATATCTGGAGATATTAAATTTGATAACTCTTTTGGCTTCACCAAATACCAGAAGAGGACTATGATATCTAGAGATATCAAAACTCATATTTTTTTCCTCACCAAACACACCTTTAAAAGTTTTGTAATAATTGAATAGAAAAATATGCATAATTAGAAAATAAATTATTATAAAAACGAATATCTCTATTCTCTTCCATAATTAATTGTATCGAATGACTTCATAACTTCTTACTTTCTATAATATATTTTACGTGTCAGAAATGTCTCGTAAACAACATCACATCCCAACTTCTTAAAGATTAAAATATCAATTTTATAAATAAAGGATCAATTATAAACATATTTGATTCTTTCATATAACAATACTTTTAAACGAAAATATATCATTATCAAAATTTTGTTTTTTGTGTATGCACTTAGTTAAAAATTTGATTCATAAAAAATGTCGTTAGTCTAGAAATGGTAAGTGATAATACCAATTTTATATTTTCACTAATTTTTTGCTACATCATAATAAGTTTTATCATAAAATTATATTTTATATAATTTTTTTCCTTTAAAATTTTTATTTCAGAAATACTATATTTATCTTTCACAAATTTGATTTTATAACATAATTAATTTTATCACAGCATAACAAATAAATAAATGAATTGCTTTTTAAAACTAAAAAATATAAAAACTCAACTAATGTCACGAAGTAATAAATTCTTTATTTGTCCTAAATCTTTTCACGTAAAATTTTTCCAAAATTTGAAATCATTATTAAATTTCTATTTTAAAATAAAAAGAAAGGTCAATTCATCATTAATAGAATTTGCCACATAAGCAACCAATAAAGGCTTGCTATCTAGGGGTGGGTTCGGTTTTCACCCAAAACCAAAGACAAAACGGAAGGTAAATTGGCGGTTCGGTTCGGTTCGGTTTTGCATAAAAAATATGTAAACCGTTGGTTATTCGGTTCGGTTTTATACGGTTTTTATTTCGGTTTTTTTCGGTTTTTTCGGTTTATAAAAGTAGAAATTTATAAGCATTAAAAAATTGTAAAAACACTAATTCGACGGAGCAATAACAATATGTTGTGTTAGGTTTGGTTTTTTGGTTTGAGTGTTACACAAAAACAAAAATTAAACGGAAGGTTGTTGTATCATTCAGTTCAATTTTACATAAAAAAAATATTTGTTTACTACCCAACAAACATTTAGGAGATTCCAAATACTTCCAAAGACATTGTATGTAAAATTAATTATGAAGAATATGTGTTTTTTAGTATAATATTTTCATTTTCATTATAACATCAAAGTATTTTTTTATGTAAATATGTAAATTACTCGTATCAATATTTAATATTAATATAATTCTATATTTGGATTAGCTATTGGTGTTTATATTCATAGATTTTTTAAAAGTTTATAATAGTATGGCTAAAATGTTTAATTAATAGTTAAGAAAATAATTTTAATCGACTAGTAATTTATTAGCATTTATATTTCTATGATTTTTCTACATATCACATATATTTATATAAAAAAAGTGAAGTATCTAAGAAAGTTTGGTTTATTCGGTTCGGTTCGGTTTTTCAAAGTGAAAACCAACACAGAACCAAACACTAACGGTTCGGTTCGGTTTTTTTACATTCGGTTTCGGTTTCTTCGGTTCGGTTTTTTTTCTAGCTCGTTTCAATCGGTTTCGGTTCGGTTTGCGGTTTTTGGTTTTCCCAACCCAGCCCTATTGCTATCTCACCTTAATATAGCCCACATAAGCTTGACACTTGACGACTTTCTAGCAAACGGAGTCTCAAATATTATATTAAAGGATTTTTCAAATATTGTGATTGTGTGTTAAATTATTTATAGAGTTCGTTACTCATTTATGTTTAATTTACACGGAGTACTTTGTTTTTTTCTTCACCATTTACTCCTCGAGCTACCAGCCTAAAATGATTTGAATTCCAAAAATGAAATTCAAAGGTGATATATACAGATGTCATATCCCTAAAAACTTCTTTTCTACGATAGATGAAATTTACACTTGTTACATCCCAAGTAAGACACGTCCGCACCTAGAACATGACACCTGTCAGGCTGTCCCCGACTTCATTAATCAAAAGACAAACGGAGTAACAAAGCCTTCCCACAGCCTTTTCACGTCCACTACTACTACGAGGAAAAAATAAAATCAAAATAACGGCGAATTGGGCGTATGACGTCTCACGCGCCGCCGCAAGCTCATCCAGACGCCGGGGAGGAGAGAATGGTGACCAGAAAGCACAAGGCGGCGGAGAAACAGCCGGCGCCGCCGAAGAAGCCGAGAACCCAAAAGGACGGCGATGGCGTCGAAGCCGACATGGGAGCGGTCGAGTTTCAGAAGTTCTGCAAGGCCACGAGTGATCATCTCTCTGTCCAACAAATGCGGGAAATACTCCAAGTGAACGGCCAGGATTACTCCTCCTGCTCTGAGGATGATCTTGTCAAAAGATGGTCAGTTTTATGTACTCCCAGCTTGCTCTGTTTATCAAATTTGAATTTTTTTAAATCAATCAAAATCAATATTTGACATATAGTGATTAAACAAAAATTGCATGGTATATTTATTAAGTAACGTGATATTTTGAAAAATATTTTATACGATAAATTTAGTAAAAAAAATTTATATTCATATCCAATTTTTTTTCCCTCTGTCATAATTTTTCTAATTTTCTCAAATTTACTTTTTGTGGTTTTTAAAGATAGTTGAAAAAAAGTGAAAGTTTTCCAAAATATTTTATGAAAGTTGGATGGAGGATATTAAATGACGCGGGTGAGATCTAATAAATAAAGTAAGTGAGATAATTGTATTATTTTAAATGTGTTAAAAAGTTAATGAGAAGAACTCTCTTGACAAACAAAAAATGCATTTGGGAAAATCTTTGGCTAACGGAAGAAGTATGGATTTTATTTAATTTATACTTAGATTTTTTTTAATTTTCATAACAAAAAATCAAAATTAGACAAACATTTTAAAATGGAAGTATAAAGTTTGCATAATTCAATTAGCAAGTGTTTGAAAACTAGCCTTTCATTTCAAACCCAGAATTTGAATTCTTCAATTTCAAACAAAAAGACGAGTATATGGATTTGTAATAAAACTTTTTTATGAACGAGAGAACTTTATTTTAAATCCAAATTCAACTTTTTAAGATTCACTAACATACAATTTGAGCTAAATCAAGATTTGAAATTTAAATTCAAGCTTCTAAAGATTGCCACTAATAGAATTGCAGTAATTTAGTTTCATTTGATATTGCAGCCAAGAGATTATGTTCTATGGTCCATTGGAGAAGTGTCTGATTTGCGGAGGCGCGTTGGAGTGTGGAGGTGACGGAGTGTACCACTGCAAAGGAGATTTCTCGGAATGGTCTGCCTGCGTTTACACCACCAAAGACCCTCCAAGAACAAAAGAACTATTAAGCATTCCTGAATCCGTCAAGAAAACGCCAGCAATCTCAGATGTAAATAAATCCAAATTTCACTTGTGTTCAGATATACTTTAAGAGAAACAGTCACAAGTAGAGACCACTGTGGTTGAAACCCATGACTTCCCATTTTAGAAGAGCTGGATCACAAGATCTTTGGTACCTCTGTCCCAGTATATTTGTCTTCGGGACATTTTAGACCTCAATTAAATACAAACTATAATGTACATTTGTATAAAAGTCATTTTTTTTATTTATGTGGTTGAGAACTTTCAAAGTTTTACTTCATATTTCATTCTATTAATATGCCATACAAATTGAGGAGAAATTTGACTCAAGAAAGTCAAAGTTGACGATCACACAATGATAATTTTATGTTGATAGAGTAAAGATGCATGGATTCACGCAAGTGATCTTATACATGCATTATAATTTGGGTTTATTAGATCATCAAGAAACATGAGTACCATAAAGGGGGGCCGGAGAAAGAAGTTGCATCAATTAAGCCTCTCAGCGGTATGATGATTTCGCTCTCTGGCCGTCTTACCCGAACCCATGTAAGTAACTTTTCTTTTTCTTGATATATACTCTCTGTGTTTATATATATAAAGTTCATTCAATTCTCTTGCATGTGCAGCAATACTGGAAATCTCAGATCGAAAAGAACGGAGGACAAGTGGCAAATTCTGTCATTGGTAATACTCCCTCCCTTATTTTGCTTCTTCAGTTCCTATTTCTCTTGTCCCAATATTTTCTTCCACGTACATTGTTTATATCTTCTTTAAACAAAGTACGAATTTGATTCCATCACAGGGGTGTCTTGTTTGGTTGTCTCTCCCGCAGAGCGAGAACGAGGTGGCTCATCAAAAGTAGCCGAAGCAGTGTATGTGTTAGTGAACTGTACATAAAACAAAGGACAATTTTAAAAAAAATGCAAGTTACGAAATGGCTTCTTATCCGTTTTTTGCTGGTATGAGTACGTGTTTGATTTAATCATATAGGGAGAGGGGCATACCTGTAGTAAGAGAGGCTTGGTTGGTAGATAGCATTGAGAAATGGGAAGCCCAGCCGCTAGACGCTTATGATGTTATGAGCGACATTGCCATTGAAGGTCGAGGAATTCCCTTAGACAAGCAGGACAGCAGTGCAGAGGCACTTGAAACCATTACAGCAGAGGTATTCTTAATTATCTTCGCGATAAATTCTTGTAGCAAACACCTTTTATCGATACATACTCTTTAAAAATTTTAAGAGTATTAGTTACTATGGATAATTGCAGCTTAAGGTGTTTGGGAAGAGGGGTGTGCACAAGGACACCAAGTTGCAGGATGAAGGTGGAAGGATACTTGAAAGGGATGGACTGCTCTATAATTGTGCCCTTGCCCTTTGTGATCAAGGAAGACAGCTCAACGAGTAATATAATTCATACATTCAAGCCATTGCAAGTGTTTTTTTTCATTTGATTTATGGAATCCAAACACACCACGATCGAGTACTTCTTCGAGTATGTGTAGGTTATGCATTATGCAACTTATTGTGGACCCGGAGAAGCGTTTACACATGTACTATAGGAGGGGCAGAGTGGGTGACATTGCCCGCGTAGATGACAAACTCAAGGAGTGGGAAAATGAAGATGAAGCTGTCAAAGAGTTTGCTAAGATATTTGAAGATCTTACCGGAAATGAGTTTGAGTCCTGGGAGAGGGAGAAGAAAATCCAGAAGAAATCACACAAGTTTTTCCCTCTTGATGTGGTACTTCCATAGTAATTTTGTGTTGAATTTAGGTGAAACGGAAGGTATGGTCTCATATGTGGTTTTCATGTTTGATTTCTCAGGCTGATGGAGTAGAAGTTAGGCATGGAGGGCTTGGGCTTAGGCAACTTGGAGTTGCAGCTGCACACAGCAAGCTTGATCCAATGGTAGCAAATCTTATGAAAGTCCTCTGCAGCCAAGAAATCTATAGGTAATTAAATACCCTATACAAATATCCTAACTCTTCTTCGTTCCGTGGTATTAGTGATGATGCTTGGTGGTTATTCGTTATTTGTCATTGCATGAAGGTATGCGTTAATGGAGATGGGGCATGACTACCCCGAAGTACCAATAGGGATGCTTTCAGACACGCATTTGAAAACATGTAAGGCCGATTCTTTCAATTTCACAAACTTTGAAATACTTGTCAAGATGTAAACTTTGTCCCCTTCAAAAGCGTCCATCCAAACTGACCCTAAGAAAAGATTGTGAAATGCTAACTACCCTCAACTTTGTAGGTGAGGACACACTATTGCACTATGTGGAGAGGTTAAAAGCGGAAAAGGGAAGTGAACATGAACGCGATGCGGCGTGGGCAGAATTTAGCAATAAATGGTTCACCCTTATGCCATCTACTAGGCCATTCCGCCTAAGAGATCTTGAAGACATTGCTGATCATGTTCGTTAGTAAAACTCTATTTTAGCTTTCATTTTCTTTTGCAAAAT
Organism: Cuscuta campestris; assembly: GCA_900332095.2. NCBI lineage: Eukaryota > Viridiplantae > Streptophyta > Magnoliopsida > Solanales > Convolvulaceae > Cuscuta > Cuscuta campestris. Next base: position 148,110 of record OOIL02002469.1, read on the forward strand.
CCAAAATATGTTCATTGGAAGTCTTAAATATAATGAAAGTTATCATTTCCCTGAAAAAAAATCAGTCCAAGTTTGTGATGATCTACAGGTTGCATCTACATTTGAGACTGTAAGAGACATCAATGTTGCCTCTCGCCTTATAGAGGACATGTCGGGTTCGACCATCGATGATCCCCTCTTTGACCGGTACAAGAAGTTGGGGTGCTCTATTTCACCCTTGGAGAAAGATTCCGATGACTACAAAATGATAGTGAAATACTTGGGTAAAACTTATGAGCCAGTCACTGTTGGAGATATAGTAAGTGTTATCATCGTTATCTATCCTAAACAGATTTTCAAATAAAAGTTCGGGTTCTAACATGGTCTGTTCTTTCCATTACTATTTCAAACAGAGTTATGGAGTGTCGGTTGAGAACATCTTTGCCGTGGAACCGAGCGCTTGCCCCTCTCTCAATGACATGAAGAAATTGCCCAACAAAGTTTTGCTCTGGTGTGGTGAGATGGAACCCCTGCTCACTCCTTTTAAGGAATTTTTGTTTATCAAAAACTATATAGTGTCACAAAACAAACTCAACCAAAAGGTGTCAGAAAGCCTCTCGGAACCAACTCTACCAAAAGCTCAAGTTTATGGTTGTAAGCCCCCAAGAGGTTTTTATATTCTAACATATAGTTTATCCCTTGCTATTCTTTTCAGGCACCCGGAGCTCGAATCTTTTGAGGCACTTGCAGAAGGGGTTTCTTCCCTCGGCTTGTTCACTTCCTGTTCCGGGCTACATGGTAATAACGAACCAACAGCGATATATATGATCTGTAAAATGGATTTAAATCCTAATTCTGTAAAAAAAAAATCCTAATTCTTGATTTGTAATTTTGTAACAGTTTGGCAAAGCAGTTGTGTGCTCAGATGCTGCAGCAGAAGCTGCAAGGTATGGTTTCACCGCGGTTGACAGGCCAGAAGGCTTCTTGCTTTTAGCTGTGGCTTCAATGGGTGATGACATCCAAGAGTTCTCAAGTCCACCCGAGGTAATAAAAAGATATTAAAAGATAGAAAAGGTTCTATAGTTGGTCCTTTAAAATGGGAGGTTTCTATATTTAATTCTCTATTACCAAATATTATGTTTGGGGTTCTTTATTTATAGGTATAGTTCTTTTTTTTGGTCTTCTACCATGTAAGTTTTAAATTGAGATTAAAAGTATAATTTCACGTCGACCCTAGGCCCAACCATGTATTCTAGTGTCGGCTTGACTAACATCTCAAAAAGAAAGACTATATGTGGATTTGGATTCCGACGACTGCAAATGTGGACTATGATTGCGGTGGGGACAAACGACACATCAGCAATGACTTCTTGTAATTGGCTATGGCAAGAAGGATATAGGGTCGATGTGAAAATACATTTTTAGCCTTCAATTTAATACCAACATTACGGAATATTAATAAAAGGACTATCCGTGGATAGGTGTACACATAAACGAAGGACAACGGATATATTATTTGGTAATAGAGGACTAAATATGAAAAAAGACCCTGATTTAAAGAGGTAATTATAGAATTCACTCAAAAAAAACTCCTTTTCAAAACATGGGCAAGTAAATTTTCTCAATGTTTACCATGGAGCATGCAGGATACTAAACCCTTAGAGGAAAAGAATATTGGGGCGAAATGCCACGGGAGGAAGAAGACAGACGAGTCGGAGCATTTTGTTTGGAGGGATGGTATCAAAGTGCCTTGCGGCCGCCTGGTTGAATCAGGCCACAAGGATAGTCCGCTGAGCTTTAATGAGTATGCTGTCTTTGATCCACAACAGGTATAATGGTGCAAAAATGGAATGTTTAAAAACTTATAACACCTAAACAAGTAGGCTCTGTTTGGAATATGACACAGCCGAACCCTTGATGACTACAGCGTCCAAAGTCTTCATTTTCCGGGTTCCAAACAGACCCTTAACGAGACTCTTCAACTGGTGTGTGTTTCCCAGGTGAGCATTAGGTTCTTGGTGGCTGTCAAATATGAAGAGCAAGACGTGGAATATGACGAGGCCGAGGCTTCTTGAACTCGAAGACGATGACACGAACCCATGTATATATTTTTGCCTAATCTCTCAACTTGCTACCCTTAAAATGGTTGTATGATATTTCCTTAGCTTAGTTAGGTTAACCAAGCTCTAACATGTTTGGTGTCAAGGAGGAGGCAGACTTGTTGCTTTTTTCCAATGTGCATAGGGCATCATATTTTGTTCATGAGATGCCCTTACTTACAGCTTCCCCTTTTAATAATGAAACCATCCATCTTTTGCACTATTGTGTTTGTGTGTTTTCATGTGTTTTGTGCCATCTGTACCATTTTTGAAGAGTAGAATAAGGTTGGTGCACAAGAAAAGTTTCTGTCTATGTAAATAGCACTAGTAGTCGTTAAATAATTCACTATGAATGCATGGTTTCCCAACAAAGCATCATTGAAGTTTTTCACACATGATGTCATTAGCCTTGTTTAAGAAGGTACATACGCATAAAACAAAGAATAAACACTTTATAAATAAAAAATTCGTTCATTGTATTTTCTTTAAGTCAAACACAGGTTAACATACGAGTCAATGAGGTCAGAGTAAAATATAATTCTTGAACTGAGTACTTTATTTTGATGTTATTAAACACACACACACACACATTGAGACAGAGAGATGGCACAACAAGCACACTTTGAATGGATATTGAGTAGTAAATAGTGTGTACACTACATCTATAATAATCAATTTTTCAACACTTCACGGTACGATATACGAGAGACACGAATTTTATCTATAAAATGCAAAAAAAATGATGAGATGTCAATTTAATGTACCACAAAGAACAAACATGATGCACTTTGAACAGTGGTACTAAATTTTATTCTTACAAAAGCATCATTAAATATCTCTACAATACTACTCCCTTCATCCCAAATTAAATGAAATGTTTATTATTTACACATTCAAATTTTATTCATTTTTTTCTTTTATCGATAGTCATTTGATAAGATAAAATAGTCATGCTGTTTTGATGTAGTATTTTAATATATATAATTTTTATTTTTTAATTCTACACTATTTTTCATATAAAATGATATGGTTTTTGACTAAACATTGTTGATACAATACATTTGAAGGGGGAAAAAAAACCATGCAAAGCCCAAGCATCATAAATGATCTTAAGGTGCTTCAACCACATTAATAGTCAGAAAAATAAGAAAAGGGTGAAGAATACCGCGAGATGATAATTTGTTTAACTAATTATGATCTGATGCAACAGCTACAATGTATGCATTCCATGAATCCTGTTGTTGAAAGTTCGTGACCTCCTCGTATTTACCGTCTTGCCCTGCCGAAAGCCCATATGAGCTTTTGATCTCTCCACTGTTTGGCATCTGTCTCATCCAAAAGTGGACAGCCCGAAATCCAGCCTCTTCCAAACAGTCCCTTACTTCAGGAAGTGACCATCTGCATTTTTTAGAAGACCAAAAAACCCATAATTTGTTGTAAAAATGCATTCTTTTTTTTATTTTCAATTTATGAAAAAAAAAACTGTGTTCTTGAAGAAGAAGTGAAAGTGACCATGGAGATGATATGGGGGACTTACAGTCTCCAGCTATAGGAAAATGCATGACGAAGTTTCCTTTGAGGCCTTTGCAGATTGAAATGAAGGCTGATTCTTGTCTTCCTCTTGATGATGTCAAACTCAGTTTGCTCCCAAACATACTTTTTGGCAGAAATCCATGCAGAATATGAAGAAACCATGAAGTAGTGCTTTTCGAATTTCGTGTATGTTGAGTTACAAAAAAAACAAATCATACCGTGAAATTAGGGAATTTCCTCTGCAGGCGAAGCTCGCACTCTGATGAAGTCCCTCCATAAAGATCCATCACAAATATGCCGCCTTTCTTGCTCAAGGCACTCAATACGTGCCCGAAATACTCGACCAGTTCTTGACGGGTATGAAGGCAGCAACAACTATAGTTAAAAGCACAGACTATGTCTCTAACGGGCAACTGAGTGTCCATTAATTTTTGGTCAGAAGAACCGTCTTCTTCTCTGCTGACACGTTTGGCCTCAAGAGGTTGCAAGACATTTCCATGAAAAAGGAATGCTCGTGAAGAGACATCAGTTCCAGTTTTGCTTAAATTGTTCTCCCTGCACCAATGCAGAGCGTCTACATCCAAATCTATTCCCACAGCTGTTCGTCTGGCGTCACTGCGAACCCACTCTGCACTGCCAAATTTCATCCACCATAAACCTAATCACAAAACATGTTTTCCAGAGTTGTAGTTTTTCTTGGTTTCTTTTTTGCCTTCACTCAACATTCTATTGTTATACATATAGAATATATATTACAACTGAAAAGACCAAATACTACCTCAATCACAGGCTTGTTTAACAATGGTACAACAATGTAAGAACTCATTGTAGCATGAACAAAGTACGAACATAGACATAAGAACTAAGAAAATCATCAATACTAACTGCTTAAATTTATCTGTTGGATTAGTTAAATATACTAAAAGAAACTTGTTTCCAAACTTTTCTTTGAAAATATTACATCGAATATTGTGAAATAGAGGTAGAACTCTATTTTACATGTGTAATCTTCCTCCTGGATTCAGTGATGGAGTTTGCTAATGAGAATTGATCTCTTTGCTTATGTTTAAACAGATGTGAAATAGCTGTGAAATTCTAGTTAAGAGGTCCTATCAGGAAAACAGAAAAAATAATAGAAAAAAAAGTTCATGCATTAATCATTAGAGATTTAGAGCCCATCATTAGAGCATGAGAAAGACCAAGACTTAGCACTAGACTTAGATGACTTGGACATATACTTGATGTATAGTCTTTCAGAGATTAATCAGTGTTTTATTCCTCTTCCTACCTTTGAACTAAACTCAGCCAATTCAGAAATACGTTACAGAGTATTTATTAAAAATTACTCCCTTTATTTTCTTTCAATATGACTCGGGACAAGAACAAGTTCTATGCTATGAATCTTTTTTGGAGATCCTGAGGATACTAAATTGACAATGCGAATCATTTTAAGGAAATTTTAAATTTTTCCAACCAAAACTTCAAAATTGAAAATAGAACCTCTCTGATAATGTAAATCACTGACTAGGTAATTGAATGTACCTCAAGAGAGCAGTGCCACAGAAATCTTCCTGGAGATGGAGAGGGACCCTTCCTCCGACGTACATCAAAAAGAACTTCTGCAGATAGCTTATGTCCCCTTTCGGAGACTGCGCCCCAATAAAGATGAAGAAGTATATTAGCAGCAGCAACAAAAAACAACGAGAAAAAAAACTATGGATCTTGTGTAGAGGGGGATTTGCCTGCCTGAACGGATTGCTGATAAAGCGCGAATTTTGAAGGCGGATCATTGGTGGGTGCAGGTAAATCTCCATCGATTTCGTCCTTGTTTTCTTCCTCTTCTTCTTCTTCGTGTTCTTGTTGGAGATCTTGAGCGGGCGGGTATTGGTCCCCAGCTTCTACTTCGTCTTCTCCGAGAAAGGGGGTGTTTCTTGCTCCTCTGCGGTGGTTGTTTTGCTTCTTCCCGTGCTTTCCCATTGTCACCCACTTCCAACGGCCAGAGTGCTCCTACAGGGTTTAAGCATTGGGGTATGAAACCCATTAGTAAATCTGGGGCAAATTACTCCGTATGTTATAAATCGGGTGGTACCTCAACAAAGAAATTATTTATGGTATGAAATTTATATACTAGACTCGTAGCCGTGCGATGCACGGATTGTAAAATTAATTATGTTTAGTCATGATTTGAAATAATATAAAATGATACAAAATTTAAAACGTAACAAATTTTATAAAAATAACCCAAAATAAGGTAGTGCACATTAAGGACCGAAGACGATATGCAATGTTATAAGTTTTGAAACACTTCTTTATAAACTACATTCGTAGTTTGGTTTGCTGACAGAAGGTCTTTATTGCAAATCAATATTTTTAACCCCTCGCGACTTGTAACACGTGAAATTGCAACATAGTGTTGACCATGACTGAATACCAGTTTCTTCAGTAAGAATCCAACATGGGACAAAGATTGGCCCTGACTTTTATTAATTGTCATAGCGCATGAAGTCATGATTGGGAATACCATTGTATAATTTAACTTTGTTAATTGGCCATTTTCTGACTTGGCCATTAATGGTTTAAATCGGATCAGATACTAAAATACAAAACCGTGTTCGCATCAGTCGGATATTGGATATATCCATATCCGCTTCCAAATTTTAAAATAATCTTAAACAATATTTCAACTATAATTTGTGACGGGATAATTATTTTCTTTGTTTTCATGATTTGTGATATTCTAAAATAATTTTATTTGATAAAAATATATACACAGCACACATATACATATATTTTTATATGTCTATGCATATTTTATGTGTGTATACTTTTATTTTATATATAATAATCTCTTATACTTTGGAATCTCAATAGAGAAACAAAATATAAACATACATTTTCATATGTCAAACCCGAATCCGACCTGACCGACGAGCTAAAAATGGGTCAAACACGAATCCGACCTGACCCGCACGCTAATCTAAGATGTTTTCAGAATCATCCTTTTTAATATGAACTATAGTGTTATAAAAATAAGATTGTAATTATATTTTTTTTGCTTACTACTCAATTTTTGTGTATATTTCTACCATCATAATAAATTTTAATGATGTTGCATAATTAATTATCTTACATTTTTTTTTCAAAATTTCTACATATTTAAATTTTTTATTCGTAATATTGACACTAAGTCATAAAAAATTCTTAAATTTCAAAAAAATAAATGAAACTCATAACCCGTTGGGTCAACCCGAATTCGATGACACTCGTAAGAATTTTATTGCTTACCACTGGTAAAAATTTTATTGTAAGAATTTTATTGTCCATAAATAAAATCAAATTTTATTGTCCATAAATATACAACCCTTAGGTCAACCGTTACACTGCTAAGAATTTTTTTGTCCATAAATAAAATAAAATTGAAAGTGTATATTTTATAGACCTAAGCCCAATCATTCGCATCGGCCCAAATATATTTCCGGTCAGTAGAGTTAGATATTTGATGGACAATAAATCCACCAAATGATCCGACTCACAAATCGGATCGTAAGACCAAAATCAAGAACGAGAATTCGAGAATTGGGTATGTATTATTAGCTTGATTTAGCTTGTTTTTTCCCCTTTCGGGTCTCCTCTATTTATACATGAGCTCTAAACCATTAAGGTAACGCATAATCGATGGAGTCTATCTCGCCAAGGGCGCGATCCCCTTTTCCCGGCTCCGTAACGGCCAATCTGCTCCGTCTCCTTCTCCGGATTGACTCTGCCAGCTGCGCTTGGCCTGAGGTTAACTAGGCCCAGCTCCACGGGCCGGCCCAAGTTTGGGTATTTCACAGGTGCTTGACCCGAAGCTGTGTAAATGGTTCATTTGGGCCGCCCACTGGATATCGGCCCATCATAAGCCCCCCAACTCCTCAGTCCTCAACTGGGCCAAGTGGAGGAATGGGGAGTTTGCAAAGTCCACGTGGGCGCTCCAGCGGGGATCCGAGCCGTTCCTTGGATTCCGCGTGACATCTGGGCACGATCTCCACAAATAGGCAATCATGGCCTGCCGATTCGCCTTCCTATTGTCAGTTAAAAACTGCCGCTGGACGCCATCTCTTTCTTCCGCTTTCTTCACCATCATTCGTCTGCAATCTCGCTACTATCCGACCCGTTCTTCTTCCTTTCCAGGTCAGTTCCTTTTCTCGCCGCCATGATTGTTTCAGATTCCGATTCGGCTACCCCATCGTCCAATTCTCGCCAAACCGATCAATCGGCCTCTGGCCGTAACCCCGGCCACACTCAATCACCCCAACCGTCACCGTCGGCCGCGTCTGGCCATAAACGGCGTCGATTGAGGAAGCAATTCCCTTCCTCAACCTCGGTAGAAGAGGGCTCGAGGGTTGGATTGGACGAAAACATCATGGCGCTGTGCCATTGCCAGATTACTGACCGGGGATTCGCCGATGCTACTGACATGGTCGGACCTTCCATTGAAGTCATGAGACCTACCAGCACCCAAACCGCCCTGGACGCCCCTTTAGGGTTCTTCACGGTCCATCTGGCGTCTTTGAAGAAGGGGCTGCGCTTCCCACTCCACCCGCTTTTGATCGAATTCCTCAACGTGGTGGACCTTCTTCCGTGTCAGTTGGTCCCCAACTCTCACCGGTACATCGCCGGTTATTTGGTCCGGTGCAAGGTTGTAGGGGTGAAACAAACTTTGGACCATTTCCTATTCACTTTTAAGCTGACCAAGGGCCATAAGGATTGGGCGTCCTATGCCAGCCTTTCCCAGAGGTCTAGTAAGCTCTTTGCTAGTGACAAGAAGGGGTCGACCAAAGACTGGAAACCCTTCTTCGTTTTCGTCTCGACGGGGCCCGAATCTCCTTTCACGGGTTCAGGGCGCCCTTCCTTCCGCCGCATCCCATGCCCCCCATCTGATGCCACCCTTTTGTCCATCACTCGCCAACTCTGCAATAAGGGAGTTATGAACATTAAAGAGGTGGTAACAGAGGAAACCCTTGCCGGGTTGGGGTTTGAGTTTGTTCAGGATGAGCTTCGCCACCAACTCGACCTACTGAGGGACATCCCCGGGGGGCATCAGCCTGTCCAGCTGAAGGACATTCTTGAGGAAGGTCTTGACTGTGGTCCTTTTGGTAATTGACCGTTTCTTTTGCCCAGATGTTTAGTTTATCTTTTTCCAAGGCTGACCATTTCCTTTGTTTCCAGTGGAATTACAAGATTTAGGAGAAGAGATGGACGGCGATCTCCTGCTCAGTCGCTTCACTGCAGGGAGGAAGAGGAAGAGAGAGGCGAAGGGCCAGGGCAAACGCTCTTCGTCCCACCATGAGGAGAGTCCCTCCCGAGAGCCGGCTGTAATTGTAGTGGAGGACCAGGATGATGCTACCCTGGAAACGGGTGCGGTGACCGGTCATTCCCCTCCCCACTCGGTGAGGCCAGGTGGCGACCTCGCTCGGTCGTCACAAGGCGTTGCCTCGGAGCGACCTCCTTCGCCTCCCGCGGTGACCTACGAGGTGGCGACCGGGGGTCGCTCGACGAGGCTTTGCATTCCTCCTCTGCCCCAAAGCTTAGGGGACGTGCAACTGGAGACCCTGATCACCTTGCCCGCGGAGGACCAAGCTCGCATCTCGGCCGGTTCTGAGGACGACCTTGATAACATGGTCCTCTTGAGGCTAAGCCAGGTACTTGCGCTGATTCTATCTGCACTCCTTTTTTTTACGTTCTTAACCCCCATGCCTTGGTGCAGGCCACGCTGGGGATGATCGAGGTGGTCGGTACGAGACGGGGTCACCAGGCTGCCTTGGGCGAGGCGTTGAAGACATCGGAGGCCAAGCAGAAGGAATTGCAGGAGGAGGTCGCCCGACTCACAAGAGAGCTGGGGGAGAAGAAAGATCGTTGCGCGGCGCTTGCTGCAGAGAAAACTTCCAAGGAGAACCGCTGCGTCGCCCTTGAGGCAGACAAAGCCTCCTTGTCCTTGGAGGTAGAATCTGTTTCCGCTCGCGTGGTCGAGCTGGAGGGGGAAAAATCTGACCTGATCCAGCATTTGGAAGTGGAGAGGAGCGACCGGGCCCGCCATGCGGAGGAAGCGGTAGAATCCTTCAAGTCTTCTCCTGACTTCACGATGGTCGCGATGGAGCGAATGGAAGAACTAACAGCCGCTTGGCTCAAAACTGAACCTGGGGCTCAATGGATGGTCAAGGAGGGGACCAAGTCCTTCAATTGTGGACTCTTCCGCGCCCAACAGGTCTTCCGCGACAGACTAGCCCAGCTCCCCAAAGGATTCTCTCTCCCCGACCTCGGCTTTCCCCCTCCTTGCCGTTCCTTGGCCGAGTTCGACCCCAGCCCTTACTTGGACGGAGGGAGCTCAAGCGCGTCTGAAGAAGAGGAAGAAGAAGAGGAGGAAGGTGGACAGGGCGACCAGAATCCAGGAGCCAGCTTAGCCACGTCCAAAGCGGGTGCACATTCCGGCTCGACCGTCTAAACTCCCCTGTTGTTCCCCCACAGCTTTATAAACACTTGCTTTTTTTCAGTATGATTTGTCGTTTTGATACAATGCTCCTATGTTGTTCGATTTTCTGGATTCACCACGTGCTTTCCTTTTTTTTTTTGGCGTTTTGCTTCAGCACTCTCTTCTCTAGTTTAGCTGATTCGCATGTATGTTTTAGTTTGGGCCCAACTCCTAGTCCCGGCCCGTCTACTTGTCCAGGCCCAATCTCTGGACTGGCCAGCGTGCCGCCCAACTGACCCAATGCCCTTCACAGTCTTTGATTGGACCTTCGCGCGGCTCAAAGCTGCTTTATCGGTTCAGCTGCCTTGAGACTTGACCGTCTCTTCGGTTCCTTCGCCGGGCTTATTTATAAGCCCCCCTAACCTTCATTTTGTTCCATCACCAAATATTTCCCCTTTCTTCATCATTGCCATGTCTGAAGGAATTCCTGTTTCTCTGAATCTTTCCGACGGGCCGGCTCCTTCTTCGCCGGAGCCTGCCTCCTCCCCCAAGTCAGTCAATTCCAATGACTGGGGGGGGGGTTAGACCCTTACGAATTCTGCCGCCGGTTGCCTCGCCGGCAGTGGCCGTCGGTAAAACCGCCGCCACTACCACCAAACCCTTATGAAGACTTTAGTGAGGCGTACAAGGCCCTCTCCGCTAATCGCCTACCTGACGGGCGGATTGATTGGGATGCCCCATGCCCCCTCCATTCCCTGCAATGCATGGCCTGGGAGAGCTTTCATGATGAGCACTTACCCCTCCTGGAGCATGAGTGCGCATACTACGCAAATCTTGAACGATGGACTAGCGAAAGTCGCACCAATTCGCCGCTGAGGCCTAAGGAGGAGGTTGTGTTGGGGGAAGAACTGGGTTCCAACCCACCTCATCCCACCAGCCACTCAACTCCCCGGAAAACCCATAGGCGACCTGGAGTAGCTCGAGCGGCTTCAGGATCTCCATCCTCATCTAGGTGATGCTGGTTGGGGTTCAGGGAGAAGTGAGCTGTTCCCCGTCCTTCCTTGGTAGGAGAAGGGCGGTGGGTTTTTGCCGAGGCCGGGGGCGACCATTCCCGTTCCATGATGGGGAAGAAAGGTGGTCGTCCTGGACGGCCGGTGATCGGAGTTCTGCCTGCCTATACAGCTGCAGAACTACCCTTCAAACCTGCCTGTCCCCCCTAGACCTCTGCTCGCAAATTCTTAGATTGTTGTTTTTCATTGTAAGAGATGTATAGGAAAGTATCCCTCCTTACGTAGAGATTGTTCCCAACTGTATTGTTGCAGATGCAAGAGATTATCCTTGAAATGTAATAAACATTTTCATGAATGTATTTTGATGTCACCTGTTTACTTACAAGTTTCATCTTCTTCTCTTCCGCATCTCATTTTAAACGTTTAGGTTTCCTCAAACCTTGATCAGAGAATACCTCGCCTCATTTGACTTAGCCATATCTGCGTCGCCATTGACCCCTGGTCGTTCATGCGACCAGCAGATCTTATGTTCCAGACTTAGCCGTTTTCTCGGGCTTTCTTGCCACGGCGTCGTCCTCTGATTAGTCGCGTCGCCTGACAGCCCCCTACCTTGGTCGCTTGTCAGGGTTCGACGCCTCATCTTCTATTGGGTACCTTATCACGAATCACCATACCGTTTAGGCTTAGCGAGATTAAGCTTAGCGACCTCTTGTGGTCGCTCTTTTTTTTTTGAGAATTGAAGACAAGATGTGCCAGAAAGCTGGTTTTATTAAACTTCAAGAAAGAGACATGGCTGGAATACAATCTATTGATAAAATTTTATAAGGTTGGCGGCATTCCATGCTCGCGGAACGTCGCCACCGGCTGGAGTCTGCAACCTAAACGTCCCATCAGCCAACACCTCCTTTATGATATATGGCCCTTCGAAGCTTTTAGCAAACTTTCCCCCATCGGTCGGCCGGCTGACCTCCCTCTTTCGAAGGACCCAGTCGCCCATCTTGAACTGCCTTGGTCGCACCCGTTGGTCGTGATATGACTTGACCTGCCGGCGGTAGTTTTCTGCCCGCATGTATGCCCTTTCCCTACGCTCATCAATGAGGTGCAGTTCTGCCCTCAAGTTCTCTTCGTTTTCTTGAGCATCAAACGTCTCCACTCAATAACTCAACAAAGAGGTTTCCGCTGGAGCCCTTGCTTCAAATCCATATGTGAGCGAGAAAGGAGTTTCACTTGTGGCCTTCCTTGGGGTAGTTCTGTAGGTCCACAAAATGTAGGGCAATTCCTCCACCCAGGCACTTTTGCATTCCATTATCTTCTTCTTGAGACCGTCCACGGTAGTGCGATTAGTGTTCTCGACCTGCCCATTGGTTTGAGGGTACCCGACCGCTGCATAGCTGTGCTTTATGCCCCAGCTCTGTAGAAACTCATTGAACCCTATAGCCTCGAATTGGGTTCCATTGTCGGTGATGATCTGCTGGGGCACCCCAAATCGGCACAAGATTTGCTTGGAAACGAACTTCGTCATCTGTTCTGCAGTAATGGTCGGCACGGGAGCGGCTTCAACCCACTTAGTAAAGTAGTCGATCGCGACCACCAGGTATGTGTTGTTCCCTGTCCCCCGAGGCAAGATACCAACCAGATCGACGCCCTACCGAGCAAAGGGAATCGCCGTACTGATCGGGGTGTAATTCATCGCCGGTCGTGTAATACCCCGTATCAAGATGGGAATGGGAAGAGCTCAAAAGGATTGATAGTACTACTCATACCAACAAGGTGCATCTTCTTTTCGAGAGCTCATCACCTAGAAACTCCAAGGTTAAGCGTGCTTGACCTTGAGCAATTCTAGGATGGGTGACCCCCCTGGAAAGTTTTCCTTGGGCCCGCACGAGTGAGGACAAAGTGTGCGGGAAAGACTTATGTTGGTTTGTGGGGACAGTCTACAATCCTATGAGCGAACACTTACGGTCAGGGTGGGGGCCGGGGTGTTACAGGTCGCCCCGGCATCCTTTGGAATTCCTGGCAAACCTTGCATTTGCGCACGTACTCTGCGCAATCTCTAATAATCGTTGGCCAGAAGTATCCTTGTAGGGTTACTTTCCTGGACATCGTGAAGGCTCCCTGATGTGCTGAGCATATTCCTTCATGGATTTCCTCCATTAACTTCTGTGCTTCGCCCGCTCTTAGGCACCTTAGCAATGTACCATTGTACGACCGCTTGTATAATCGACCGCACTCCAGCGTGTAACTGGGTGCACGCCGTTTTACCACTTTCGCCGTGACTGGGTCGGTAGGTAGCGACCCATCAAGGAGGTACATGGTAATCTCATCAATCCAATCCGCTGGCTCCTTGAGTGTGATGACCAATAGTTGTCCGAGACTGATGCTTGGTTCGAGCAATTCTTCTTCCTGGGCCATTGCCTTGATATGATCTGGGGAATCTGGGCCCAGCTTTGACAAGATGTCCGCCTTAGCATTCTCTTCTCGAGGTACCTGCTCTATCCGGTACGCTCCAAACGCTTTGAGCAATTCCAGGGCAATGTCTCTATACTTCTTCATTCGCTCATCCTTGGCCTCAAACTCTCCAGTGACATGACCTACTATTAGCTTGGAATCGCACCAGACTCGAACTCGTTCAGCTTTCAATGAAGCTGCTAGCCTCAAGCCGCAAAGCAGAGCCTCGTATTCAGCCTCATTGTTTGAGACTTTAAACCGGAATCTAACGGAGTAGTATGCTTTGAACCCTTCCGGTGATATCGCCACGATGCCTCCCCCGGAAGCATCAGTCGCGGACGAACCATCAGTGTACACCGTCCACCAGCTCCCTTCGGGTTCTTTTCCACAAGACTCCACCTCTCTTGCTGTGCACTCTACCACGAAATCTGCCAACGCCTGCCCCTTTATCGCCGGTCGTGGCTTAAGCTCTATCTGAAAAGATCCCAGGAACACTCCCCACTTGCTCACCCGTGATGGGGCATTCGGACTTCGAAGAAGTGTTCCGATGGGAATTTGTGATAATACATGGACCGGGTGGGCTTGAAAATATGGGGTGAGCTTTTTCACCGTACATACCACCGCAAAGACGGTTTTCTCCATATTTGTGTACCTTAGCTCCGCCCCTCGCAACACCCGGGCCACATAGTACACAGGTCGCTGTACGCCCTCCTCCTCCCTCACAAGCTCCGAGCTCACAGCTCGAGGAGAGATTCCTAAGTACAGAAATAGGATCTCTCCGGGCTTTGGCTTCGAAAGTACCAGTGGGGAGAGGAGGTAAGCTTTCAACCCTTCAAAGGACCATTGACATTCTTCGGTCCAGACAAAACCTCTGCTCTTCTTAATGGTCTGAAAGAAAGGAGCCGCTCGATCAGCTATCTTTGACAAGAAGCGACTGAGAGCAGCAATCCTGCCGGTCAGCTGCTATACCTCCTTCACATTCCTCGGAGGTTCCATCTCTAAGATTGCTTTTACTTTCTCCAGATTAGGCTCAATTCCTCTCCGGCTGACCATGTGTCCCAAGAACTTGCCCCCCTGAACCCCAAATGTACATTTCTTAGGGTTAAGGCGAAGCTGGAACTTCTTCATGATCTTGAACACTCTCTCCAGGTCGCCGGCATGGGACTCCATCCGTTTGGACTTGACGATCATGTCGTCCACGTACGCTTCCATGCATCCCCCCAGCACTGGCCCGAACAACTTGTTCACCATCCGTGCATAAGTCGCCCCAGCATTCTTCAACCCAAAAGGCATCACCTTGTAACAGTATACCGCACTGGGGGTGATGAAAGCGGTCTTTTCTTCATCCGCCACAGCCATCTTGATCTGGTGGTACCCACTGAATGCGTCCATAAAACTCATCAGCTCACACCCTGCTGTCTCATCAACCAACTGGTCAATGTTGGGGAGAGGAAAAGGATCCATCGGGCAGGCTTTATTTAGATCAGTGTAATCGACGCACATCCGCCAGGTATTCCCTTTGGGTGCGAGGACTACATTTGCCAACCATTCCGGGTAGCGGACTTCCCGGATGTGCCCAATGGATTGTAGGGTGGTCACCTGCTTGGTGACAAACTCTCTCCGTTCTGAGGAAAGGAAACGCTTCTTCTGTTTGACCGGCTTGTGGGTCGGATCCACTGCCAATCTATGGCAGATGATTTTTGGGTCGACCCCTGGCATATCCTCTGGTCCCCAAGCGAATAGCACCTTGAATGCTCGGAGGACCTCCAATAACTGCTC